>JARHVA010001907.1:1200000-1800000 GCA_037957365.1 Torreya grandis | reverse complement strand
TGTGTGTTTGTGTGTGTGTGTGTACACACACACATATATTATCATAAATTTGGTTAGAGTTTGAGGATACTTCATAGATGACAGTCTTCATTCAAATTCTTATTTTGAATTATCCATATTTTTGTTCATCTAACTTTTATTGTTGAGTAAGAGTTGTATAAAATGAAATGAGAGATAATAAAAAACATAAAGTTGTTTGTGTAACATATTAGTGTGGAAATTTGAAGGAAATGAGCGGTGAGAATTTTAAAGAAGGCAGACAACAAATCTGAGCACAACTAGAAGTTTTAAGGGAATTAAAGAGTCTCCACATCCATTTTCTTATTCAATCTTCCTCTTGCAAAGTACTAAGTAAGTAAGAAATCCCTTCAATAACTTGTAAGAAAATATGAAATATCTAAGCATAGGTTTGAAGTTTTTTTATCTTCTTTTTGAATATCTAGACTTTGATATTTACATAAAGTTGAGTTCTTATTTTTTAGCCTAGAGAGAGAGAGACACACACACACTTGGTTTTTTTTGTTGAATACAAAATATTGTATATATGAGTTAATAATTGTGTTCCTAAACCTAGATTTATAATTTATTGATTGTAGTAAATCTTGGACTTTTGGTAGTAGTAAGTTAGTTAGGCTTGCGATAAGATCTAGTGCCATCTCTAGATACCATTTCAATTCACCATAATCTCACTTATGTAATTCTTTAGCTTGAAACTATTCCTTTCAGTATTGACACTACATCAAGTAATTTTTATCATATTTTTAATTTTGATTGTAACGTAAGTTATTAGGTTTTATGAGTTTAAATATAAGAAATTTTATTTTGATATTTTTAATACGAGGTAAGTAAAAATCGTAAAATTTATCAACTTTTTAATTAATGCAGATATTTATTTTCATTATGTTAAATTTATGCTCGAGATTTATAATTTGATTGTTTTTTCTTAATTAAAATATTTTTGTGCAATCAAAAATAAATTCTTAAATTTAATGAAGTTAATTAAAAAAAAAAAGGTATTCCCATACTTTTTATGGGAGGCAATTGAAAATTGTAATTTAGCTTATTAAGTTTTATTACTTTAAAAAAATATTGATGTTTCATTATGAATTAAATGTCCACCTCATATTTGTAGTTTTATTCTTTCCTCTTAATCAAAACATCATTGGGTGCATTTTAAATTAAATTCCTTGGTCTTTTATCTATAGTAATTGGTCTTTTATAGAAAGTGGAGTATTTTAAAGCGAAGAACAATGAAGATAATGTACTTTGTTATGAATATTTATGAACATTACATATGCGCCATTAGTAAAACTAATATTTTTATTAGATATTAAATTTATTATGGTTTTATTGTATTTCATAACTTTGTATGTTTATCATAATGATTTGAATGACATTATAATAATGCAATCATAAATATATAATTATATTTTAAAATAAATATTACAATATTGTAATGTCTAATATATGTTGGTAATGTAAACTTTATATATATAATTCATATACCAAAAAAATTGAGAGAGAGATTGATAAAATTAAGTTTATTTTCTTTTTAATTATAATGTTTATTTGTTGCTTTTTCAGTTATTTTGAATTTGTTTTACATTTCAATTTTACTTTCACATAATTTATTATTTGTTATTGTTTGCATAATGTTGTCCCCCAAAAATATCACTCATTTTTGGGATAACATTTGAACTATTTTTGTCCTACAAATCAAAATTGTCTCTTCCTTTTTCAAAATTTGTCTTGGGCATTCAAATTCCTCATTTTTCAAGCTTCTCAGAAATCTACGGACTCTGCGAGCAAGTTCATTTCTACAGGTTCAAAGACTTCTGCAGGTGGGTTTAACCAAAAGAATCAGTTTCTAACACTTGGTCATTTTTGAGATTGGTTCAGTGCCTTGGTTCAATCAAAAATCTCCATCGGCAAGCATCAACAGCGGGTTCAATGCATTTGGTTCAACAGGTTCAAAAGCTCTCAACACAACTGCGAAGTTCAACGCTTTGGTTCATCATTTGGTTCAATCAAATGGTTCAGTGCTTCGGTTCAAGGCTTTGTTTGAACCGTTGAACCAAAGCTTGGTTCAACGGTTGGTTCAACATCTTTTGGTTCAAAGGCGGGTTCATTCAATTGGTTCATCGGCTTGAACCATTTTGGTTCAAAGCTTAGTTCATCGGCTTGGTTCAACGTTTGGTTCAACCAAGCGGTTCAATGCTTTGGTTCACTCACTTGGTTCAAACGCTTTGCTTCATTCGCTTGGTTCAAAGACTTGGTTCAATCAAAGGGTTCATCGGCTTGAACCATTTTGGTTCAACCAAGCGGTTCAACGTTTGGTTCAACCAAGCAATTCAATGCTTTGGTTCAATCAAACGGTTCAACAGTTGGTTCATCGCCTTGGTTCATCGGCTCGGTTCAAAGGAGCGGTTCAACGCAAAAATTCAAAGAAGCCTCCCGAAGGACAAGTGCCCTTGTGGAGGGCACTTGGTCGACAAAAGTACCCTTCAGAAGGGTCATTTTTAAAGAAGGCAGTTAAGGTAAATTCTTTCTTAATTTTGTTTAAGGCAGACAAAGGCATTATTCCTTCGGACTTTTTGTCCGAAGGAATTTGGGAAAGAAGCCGCAGAAGAAAATCTCGAAGAAATTCCCGAAGAAGCAAAGGCAAAGTGATCGAACAATTCCGCAGACTTTTTATCTGCGGGAAATGTCCGCAGACTTTTTGTTCGCGGGAAATGCCCGTGGACTTTTTGTCCACGGAGAAAGCCCATGGGAATTGTCTGCAGGAAATGTCTGCGAGAGACTGCCGAAGCTCGAAGGCCATCCAAAGACCGCCCGAAGGGTAGATACCCTTGCGGGGGGCTCTTCTCGACCCAAAGTGGATCATTTCTTAAGGCCTGAAAGGGCAGGTTCTTTCTGGGAAAGTGCCAAACAGAAAAGCCAAAGAAGGACCAAGGGGTGACACGCTCGAAGACATCAAATTCAAGACAGTGAACTAGCTGTTGAAAACATATTGATGGGTGTGCAAACCTCAATTTCAAAGCTCATAAAATAGCTGTTGATCCTTGTAATCTACAGACCCAAATGCATTCACAAGCTTTAAGGCCAAGACCAGCAGAAAGTGATGAAGGAACAGAACAACAAATTAAATCCAGGACTTGATTCAATTAACTAGAAAATGAGGAACGATGAAGAAGGATCAAATCGCCAGGTGGACATTAAAAGTTGCAAACTTTCAATAGCGTGACTTGTTTCTCTGCATTGAGAAAAACAAATGGGTAGATGCCCCCAATTTCCAGCGTGTCTTTCTAACAGTTTTTCAACGCAACATGATGTATTACTGTTCTCGAGTCCTTCTTGAAGAGGCTATATAAGGGACTCTCTTTTATTGTAAATGGATCTCTTTTTGACAATCAGAATGAAACTCTACCCAAATTGAAAGGCATTACTGAGACTTTGAGCTCAGATCGTTGATCATATTTTGTTATTGGAATAAGAAAGCAAGTGACTTTTTAGACTTTGTGCTATGATATCTTTGTTGTTGAGGAAACTGTTCTTATGTCTTTTTTCTTAATATATCTTTTGTTCCTTTAATTCAACACGCAGAATTAGTGACAACAATCAAGAAGGTGTCCTGAAGTCAACTGTAGAGAGACTTTGTGCCCCCATAATTGTCTTTTAGTGTGTTTTCTTTTCATTTTTGTGTAAAGGACCTTGGGACGACTTTGTGCCCTTATTGTCCTTTGTATCTCACTCTTGAGCAATTCAGGTGGAGACTTTGTGTTGCATCTCGATTTGTTGGTTACTACATCCCTATTTACATTTTGCATTTACTACCAAGAGTATTCTTGTGGTTTGTTGAATAGTACTTCTGAAAGAAGAGGAATGCTGTCTGTCATTTCCCTTGAGATTTTCCTTTGATTTGCACGCATCATCTCTAAAGAAAGAGAGATGGATGGTTTGTCCTACCCTTGAGTATTATTTTTTGTTTATATATATATATATATATATATATATATATATATATATATTTATATATATAGCATATCCATAGGGAACCTCCCCTTGATGAGAGGAGAGATCAGTCTCATTTTGATGTGGTAAACCTACACATTTGGATGACTAATCTTCTTACTTTCGCTGATCAAACCTATTTTGTTTATCAGTATGTTGATCGACAAAATATTCAACCAACAATTTTTGGTGACTCTGCTGGGGATATAATATCCATTATTCATTTATAAACTATCCATTCACCTCAATGCTAAATGAGAAAGAATGCACAATTTAAAGCCTCAAGCTACAAACTGAAGCAAGGTCAATTTTTTTCCCATTTTTGTTTCACAATCTGCCAGATTCAAGGTATACACGAAGCCAAAGGTCTAAAGGTATTGTTGACCCTGTATTTGAGTTGGTACAGCAAAGTGATTTTGATCTGTTTCCTTTACCATCTCGTCTCCAACGAACCAAGAGCTTTCCTCCTACTAAAGTCAGATCTCCATTGCCAAACGAAGTATCTATTTTTTGTTGTTGATAAAGCTTTGCCAATAATTACCCCTATGATATTTGTTATCCCTCCTTTTCATAATACTATAATGGCAGTTCAAGGCCCCTAGGGTAATGCTTTTGGTCCTCTCAATCTTACTCCACCTCTACATGAGCTTCCACATAGTTCAAGGAAGAATTTCCCTAAATTCTATGGTGATGGGAAAGTTCATCCTGATGAACACATTGTAGCCTTCAACATAGCCTGTGGAGTAATTGGAGTAGAATTTGAAGATGTAGTAGTCAGGGTATTTGCAGAAATATTACAAGGTGCTGCTGCAAATTGGTTTTATCATCTCCAGGCTCAGTCAGTGACCAATTGGAATACTCTCAAAGATAAGTTTGAAGCCAAATTTAAACCTGCAGAAGATGCACATGCACTTCTAGCTCAACTTATACAGATGAAGAAAGAGCCTTATGAACCAATGAGAGACTTCATAGCCAAATTTGACAAACTAAGGAATAGAATTCCTGTAATAGCTCGACCTACAACTGAGAATCTCAAATGCTTTTTCATTAATTCTCAATTACTTGATTTAAGTTTTCTTTTGAGACGTGCTGGTCAAATAGATCTTGTTGCAACTCAACATTTGGCCACTGAGGTAGAAAATGATCTCATCTTAGCAAGGAAGATAAGAAGAGATCCAAATAGAAATAGAGATTCATCATATTCTGAATATTCATCTACAAGCACCACAGATCCAATGGTGCAAAAATTGGCAAATGAGTTGCTTGCTCTCAAAAAACAAATGGCTCAAGGAATGTCTTCTACTCCTTCATACAGAAAGACATTCCCAAATCAGTCATATCAGGGCAATGCTACCAGGAATCAAGGGCAACAGAATCACCTTCCTCCCCTACAAGGGAAACTTACCCTGGAAGCGCCTCCAACTAATTCTGCAATGAGATATCTTGAAGTAGAATTAGAGTTCTCTTTCTAGCCTAAATTGAATCAAGAAAATGATGCTGATATCTTCATAGAAAATCAAGAAGAATTAGCTGGCAAATCCCACATTAGTTTCTTGAACTACCCGGATGAACCCGAAAGCAAAGGAGAAGGTTTTGATGGATCATATGCAGTGTTTACTAGGTCTAAGAACCAATCAGTCTAGCAAGCTGATAAAGGGAAGACAGAAGAGCAACCTCAGCCAACAATCACAATTGCTAAGCGTGGAACCACTCTGCCTTTTTAGTTAAAGGATCCGGTAATCACCCAAAAGGCAAATACATCAATTTCACTTTCACCTTCTATTTCAATTTTACAAACCAGCCCTCCTCCCATCCCTCCTAAAACTCAAAAAATTGAAATACCTTCCTCTATACCTAGCTCAATTCAGCCATTTGACATACTCGATCATGTCAAAAAGACAAAAATACAAATGTCTGAGTTCGAATATTTGTAGTCCAATCCTGATCAATTGGATAAACTAATCCAATATGTCAAGAACCAAACTGTCCCTGCAAGACAAAAAGCTAAAAAGGTAACTCATGATTCTCTAAAGAACATGCCTATTTCGAATAATCTTGTCATTACTCCCCTAGCTGCTCCTGAAAAAATAGAACCTTTCTATGTTTTCCTGTTAATTAATGGCCACAAGCTGAGTAACTGTATTATAGACTTAGGCACATCTGAAAATGTCATGCCTACTAAAGTAGCTGAGTCTCTTGGTCTCACACTGACCAAGACATTTGGGAGATGTTTTTTCATGGAGAACAAGCAAGTACCATTGTTGGGATAAATCAAAGATGCCCAATTTGCATTTGCAACCTTTTCAGACAAGAGAATCAGGATGATTGTATTGGTGGCTGACGTCCCAGCATCTTATGACATTTTGCTTGGATGAAATTTTTGCAAAGACGTGGGAGGAGAACTAAGCATGGATCTATCTGAGGCAAGGATCCCTATCCAAGGCATAATAAAGAGGTTACTCCCTAAAAAAGAAGCAAAATATGTGGTCACCCACACATCAACCCCTGAAGCTCAAATTCTTTTTGAATCTGCAGGTATGGGTAACTATTTTATATCTATAGATGAAGTACATGAAACACTTGATATAATTCTTGAAAGTATCAACTCAGAAATCAGTTCAACTAGAACAATAGAAGAACTAGTAGGCTGCAATACAAATGAAGAAGGACCCTCCATCTCTGATGAAGGAAAGTCTAAAGAAAAATTAGTATCAGATGAGATATAGACTTTGGAATTTGATGGTAGCTATTCCTCTACCGGTTCAGGAGCCGAGATTGTGTTAATATCTCTTCAAGGAGATATGTTTCTTTCATCTTATAAATTACAATTTAACAACACTAACAATATAGCTGAATACGAATCTCTGTTGCTTGGAATGAAGGATGCTCAAGAAAAAGGCATCAAGTTTTTTCATGCCAAAGGGGATGCTGAATTAGTGGTTTGTCAAGTAAGAAATATTTACCAAACCAAGAATGAAATATTATGCCACTACCGCAACTTGGTTTGGGACTAAATTGAAAGCTTTGATGCTTTCAACATTTCTACCATACCCAGAGAGTCTAATGACAGAGCTGATGCACTTGCTATTTCAAGAACTCTTTTAGTTCCTCATTTAGATTTTAAAGAAGATAGGTATACTATTGAGCTAATCTATAGACCAAGTGTTCTTGATAATACTGATCATTAGCAAGTATTCAATGATGACCATCAAATCATTTCCTTCCTGGAATGAAAAGACAATTTTGAACAACTACATTTTGAAGGTAGTAAACCTCAGAAGTATGAATCAACCTCTGAATCCAGTTTAGATATAAATGAAGAATTCTTAAAGCTGAAAGAAAACAAAATTCCCAAAGGCCTGGTTTCTCTTGAGAAGTTGTTTGACAAGCATGATAGATTCATCAAACAGACTCAAGTTTCTCTCAGGGATTCGATCAAGTAATCTGACCACTGAAAAAAATCCCAAGATGGTTAACATTGGTAAGTGTTGCACCCCTGAAGAAAAATTTAAGGTCACCTCTTTACTCCGTCAATACATGGATGTCTTAGCATATTTTTATGAAAACCTGAAGTCTCTCAGACCTGATGAAATTTGCTATGTCTTTTCTCTCAAGGTTGATTCAATGCCCTATAAGCAAAAATCCAAGCAGTACAATCCGAAAATATCAAATACTATTCTGCCTGAGATACAAAAAATGTTAAATGCTAGAATCATCTTTCCAATCCATCATTTCATATGGATTGCAAACATAGTGCCTGTAAGGAAGAAGAATGGCAAACTTTGCATTTGTGTAGATTTCAGGAATCTGAATCAAGCATCTTTGAAAGATAATTATCCTTTGCCAATTATGGACCAAGTGCTTCAAACAGTGACAGGTTTAGAGATGTTATCAATGTTGGATGGCTTCTCAAAATATAATCAAGCTGAAGTTGGTGAGGCAGACCAACACAAGACTGCATTCACCACACCTTGGGGTACATTTACATATAAAAGAATGTCTTTTGGCTTGATAAATGCTGGTGCTACCTTTCAGAGGGCAATGGATCTAGATTTTAAAGATGAGATTGGTAAATTCATAGTGGTATACCTTGATGACTTGACTATCTTTTCAAAGCATCGATCTAATCATGTACGCCACTTACAACAAGTACTGGAGCCCTGTCACCAGAATGGTATTTCCTTGAACCCCAAGAAGTCTGTTTTTAGAGTAACAGAGGGGAAACTCCTTGGACACATTGTGTCAAAAGAAGACATAAAAATTGACTCAGACAGAGTCAAGTCTATTCAAGAGCTTAATTTTCCTACAAACAAAAATGCTGTTCATTTTTTCTTTGAAAGGGTGAATTTCTTATGGAGGTTCATCCCTAAATTTGCTGAGAAGACTAGACACATTGTGAACATGATGAAAGAAAAGACCATCTTCATCTAGACTAAAGCAGGCAAGTTATCATTTCAGGATATCAAGACTGTCATTGCTCATGCCCCTACCTTGGTTTGTCTAGATTACAACAAAGATTTCATCATATATAGCTACGCATCTGAACACACTCTTTTCTTGTTCAATAAGACAAAGAAGGTATGGAATATCCTATCTCTTTCATGAGTTGCCCTTTCAAAACCCATGAGATGAAGTATTCAAATGTAGAGAGGCATACTTATGCATTGGTGAAAGCAGTTGAACATTTCCACTTCTATATTCTGAATTCACACACTACTGCCTTAGTTCCTGACACTACAGTCAAGTCTATATTAACTCAGCAAGAGTTTGACATGAAAAGAGGTAATTGGATTGTAAAGATCCAAGAGTTTGATCTAGACATCAAGCTAACAAAGCTGGTCAGGGGTAAAGGCCTATGTCAATTAATTACTGACAACAAGCCAAAAGATACACAACATGAAGAAGTTGAAGCGGAAGATACTCCAATAGTCCTTTTTGTCTCCACTACCAATGAGTGGTATTCAGATATCGCTCATTTCCTTACTTATGGTGAATGTCCTGCTCATTTGTCTTACAAAGAAAGGACTATCAAGTTGAAAGCTGCCAATTTTGTCTTTTGAGACAACGGCTTATACAAGAGAAGCATAGATGGAGTATTCCTTCGCTGTGTAGACAAAGAGCAACAAAGCCAACTTTTAAAATCTTTCCACAATTTGGCCTATGGAGGATATTTTTCTGCTCTTGTGACTACTCACAAGATTCTGTGAGCCAGGTATTACTAGCCAACTCTTTTCTAAGATGCACATAAGTGGGTTAGGAAATGTGAACTTTGTCAGTAATTTGTTGGAAGACCCAAATTAGCTGATATGCCTCTCAAGCCAATGATCATAGAAGAACCTTTCCAGCAATGGGAAATTGATTTTATTGGGATTATAAACCCATCTTCAAGTGTTGGACATGATTATGTCCTTACAGTAACTGACTATTTCGCCAAGTGGGTAGAAGCAATCCCAACTAAGCATGCTACTTCAGAAGTTGTATGCAACTTCCTCAAAGAGAATATCATTTTTAGGTTTGGAGTTCCAATCAAAATTGCTACTGACAATGCAGCTTGTTCACCTCCCAAGAGATTACATAATTCTATTTCCATTATGGAATTATACTCTCTCACTCTTCTGATTATTTTCCACAAGGGAATGGACAAGCTGAATCCAGCAATAAGAACCTGGTAACTATCATCAAGAAGCTAGCAGATGACAATCAAAGAACATGGCATAAAGCATTGGTTGATGCTCTATGGGCAGACAGAATCACACCAAAGAGGGCAATTGGTATGTCTCCTTTTCAACTTCTTTATGGTATCAATGTTGAGATACCAATCACCTTAGAATTGCCAGCCATGAAATTGGCAAAGGCAATTGAAGATCAGACATATGAAACTCTCTTGATAAAATAATCATGTGCCTGATTGAGCTGGAAGAACAGAGAACCATGGTGGTAGACGAAATTGCTACTCATCAAAGTCTGGTAAAGAAACTCTTTGACCAAAAGGCCAAAAATTGTGATTTCCAAATTGGGGATCAAGTCTTATTGTGGGACAAAAGGAGAGAACCAAAGGGGATGCATGGAAAGTTTGACTCCCTTTGGAGAGGCTCATTTATAATTCATCAACACATTGGTGAAAATAACTTTCTATTGAAATATCAAGATGGCACACTCTTTTCTCTACCTCACAATGGGCAGCATCTGAAACACTTCAACTCTTGAAGTATCAGATCATTGCATCTGTATATATGTATATTTGTACAATTTTTAATTCTATTTTGTTTTATTTGTTTTCTTTTTTGATGCCTTTCATTTCTGGGTAGCATGACTCCGTAGCCCAATGGTACACATGAAGACACTAAAGATTCTGGATTTTACTCCCTTCAATTCTTTTTGTAATTGACAGAAGTTCCCCAACTCGAGCTAGCTATTGTCCCCCAAAAATATCACTCATTTTTGGGACAAAATTTGAACTATTTTTGTCCTACAGACCAAAATTGTCTCTTCTTTTTTCAAAATTTGTCTTGGGCATTCAAATTCCTCATTTTTCAAGCTTCTAAAAAATCTACGGACTCTACAAGCAGGTTCATTTCTACAGGTTCAAAGACTTCTGCAGGCGGGTTCAACCAAAAGAATCAGTTTCTAACACTTGGTCATTTTCAGGATTGGTTCAATACCTTGGTTTAATCAAAAATCTCCATCAACAAGCATCAGCAGCAAGTTCAATGCATTTGGTTCAACAGGTTCAAAAGCTCTCAACACAACTGTGAAGTTCAACGCTTTGGTTCATCCTTTGGTTCAATCAAATGGTTCAGTGCTTTGGTTCAAGGCTTCATTTGAACCGTTGAACCAAAGCTTGGTTCAATATTTTGTTCAACATCTTTTGGTTCAAAGGTGGGTTCATTCAATTGGTTCATTGGCTTGAACCATTTTGGTTCAAAGCTTGGTTCAACATTTGGTTCAACCAAGCGGTTTAATGCTTTGGTTCACTCACTTGGTTCACTCGCTTGGTTCAAACGCTTTTCTTCGTTCGCTTGTTTCAATCAAAGGGTTCATCGGCTTGAACCATTTTGGTTTAACCAAGCAGTTCAATATTTGGTTCAACCAAGTAGTTCAATGCTTTGGTTCAATCAAATGGTTCAACAGTTGGTTCATCGCCTTGGTTCATTGACTCGGTTCAAAGGAGTGGCTCAATGCAAAAATTCAAAGAAGCCTCCTGAAGGACAAGTGCCCTTGTGGAGGGCACTTGGTCGACAAAAGTACCCTTCAAAAGGGTCATTTTCAAAGAAGGCAGTTAAGGTAAATTCTTTCTTAATTTTGTTTAAGGTAGACAAAGGCATTATTCCTTCAGACTTTTTGTCTGAAGGAATTCCTTCGAACAAAAAGTCTGAAGGAATTCGAGAAAGAAGCCGCGAAAGGAAATCCCGAAGAAATTCCCAAAGAAGCAAAGGCAAAGTGATCAAACAATTTCGCAGACTTTTTGTCCATGGGAAATGTCCACAGGCTTTTTGTCAGCGAGTTTGTTTGTAGAGAAAGCCCAGGGAAAATGCCTGCGGGAATTGTTCGCAGTAAATGTTTACGAGAGACTGCCGAAGCCTGAAGGCCATCCAAAGACCACTCGAGGGGTAGATACCCTTGCGAGGGGCTCATTCGACCCAAAGCAGATCATTTCTTAAGCCCTGAAAGGGTAGGTTCTTTTTGGGAAAGTGCCAAATAGAAAAGCCGAAGAAGGACCAAGGGGTGACGCGCTCGAAGATGTCAAATTCAAGACAACGAACTAGCCGTTGAAAATATATTGACGAGTGCGTGAACGTCAATTTCAAAGCTCATAAAATAGCCATTGATCCTTGTAATATATAGACCTAAATGCATTCACAAGCTTTAAGGCCAAGACTAGCAGAAAGTGAGGAAGGAACAGAACAACAAATTAAATCCAAGACCCAATTCAATTAACCAAAAAAGGAGGAACGATGAAGAAGGATCAGATCGCCAGGTGGACATTGAAAGTTGCAAACTTTCAATAGCGTGACTTGTTTCTCTGCATTGAGAAAAACAAATGGGTAGATGCCCCCAATTTTCAGCCTGTCTTCCTAACAGTTTTTCAACGCAACATGATGTATTACTGTTCCCAAGTCCTTCTTGAAGAGGCTATATAAGGGACTCTCTTTTATTGTAAATGGATCTCTTTTTGACAATCAGAATGAAACTCTGCCCAAATTGAAATGCATTACTGAGACTTTGAGCTCAAATTGTTGATCATATTTTGTTATTGGAATAAGAAAGCAAGTGATTTTTCAAACTTTGTGCTGTGATATCTTTGTTGTTGAGGAAACTATTCTTATGTCTTTTTCCTGAATATATCTTCTGTTCATTTAATTCAACAAGTATAATTAGTGACAGTAGTCAAGAAGGTGTCCTGAAGTCAACTGTGGAGAGACTTTGTGCCCCCATAATTGCCTTTCAGTGTGTTTTCTTTTCATTTTTGTGTAAAGGACCTTGGGATGACTTTGTGCCCTCATTGTCCTTTGTATCTCACTCTTGAGCAATTCAGGTGGAGACTTTGTGCTGCATCTCAATTTGCTAGTTACTACGTCCTTAGTTACATTTTGCATTTTCTACCAGGAGTATTCTTGTGGTTTGCTGAATAGTACTTTTGAAAGAAGAGGAGTGTTGTCTGTCATTTCCCTTGAGTTTTTCCTTTGATTTGCATGCATCATCTCTGAAAAAAGAGAGATGGATGGTTTGTTCTACCCTTGAGTATTATTTTCTGTTTATATATATATATAGCATATCTATAGGGAACCTCCCCTTGATGAGAGGAGAGATCAGTCTCTTTTTGATGTGGTAAACCTACACATTTGGACAACTAATCTTCTTACTTTGGCTGATCAGACCTATTTTGTTTATTAGTACGCTGATCGAAAAAATATTCAACCAACACATAACATGAGCTATTTTCAATCTAAAAATATGGATTATCTTTTTATCTTGGAGTCTGGTCTTATGTCTTAAAGGAGTTTGGTAGTTTTGTTTGTTTGAATTGTGATGTTGAGAGTGCACTTTTACTAGATGTGAATATTTAAATTTTGAATGTGTTTCATTATTTTAACCAAGTTTGAGTAATAAATCACTTTCATCATAAGCACTTAGTCTAGAAATCACAACTAAGACTGCATTAATTTAAAAATATGAATTTACATAATTCTTATATTAAGTCTTGGTTTATCTTCATGTTTATATTTTGAAACACATTTAAAGCTTCCTTTTAGTCCATTTATAGTTAGATTTATGCAAATTATCTAACTATTTTAAAGTTTTCTAGTTTCTTTTCATAAGTAATTTAGTCATTTTTTACTTTAATTTTAGTCCGGTTGATTAGGTGTTGATACAGATTTATTCTTTACTTAGTCACTTTTTTGTAAAATAGATAAAATTAATTTTAATTTGGTGAAAATAGGTTTTTTTTGTGTGTTGAGTTTCATGCTTTCATTCGGCTTTTTGCCTTAGTCATTTTTCAACTTTTGCCTTAGCTGTTGTAATTTCAAAAATCAATTAGTTGTTAGCTTTTTAACTTTGAAGGTGCTGACTATGTCTTTGTACCTTTTCTCAAAGGCACCCAGATCATTTCTTGTGCCACACAACACCCTTCCATGGCTCCCGATAGCCTTGACTCATTTGAAAAGGGGTTTTGGGACTTAGCCAATTTTTCAAAAGTCTCCCTGAGCCATGCAACATTTTTTTGCCTCTTTAAAGCCTTAGCTAATTCTATAGACTTGACCCACAGCCACATGGTGTCTTTTTACCACTTTGTGGGACTTAGAAACTTTTATTTTTTGCTTGAGAGCCTTCAACTCTCTAGATCGTTAGGATACTTCCACATGATGTGATCCCAACAACCCATTTCCCTAGTCAACTTTGTAAAAAACAAGATATTTTAGGTGAGTAGATTAGCGAGATGTTACCAAGTGGTAAGATCCCAATGACCCACTGCCCCAACCAAGTCTATATTAAGCAAGACCCTCTAGACAAGTAAATTAGCGAGATGTTACCATCTGGTGCGATACTGATGACCTATTTTCCTAGGATGGTTCATATAATCTATAAATACAATTGAGCCTCAGGTAAGTAGGATGATGCCACATGGAGAAATCTCACTTCATTTTAGCCAAAGGAATAATTAGCACATATTGAGCCCTAGTTGAGCGATGAAATAACATAAAATAGCCACATGGCATGACCCTACCAATAAAGGATACGTTGGCAATGATGTCAATAAGACAATGGTTTAAATTTGATGGCCAGTCTAACTATCAAAACTTGAAAATGGATTGTGTTTTATCTGAGCTACAATACTGATATACATAGATGTCTTAATGGCAATATTAATCATGAAAATCAAAATTAAAATTTAGATTGGTCAGTGGAATTAATTTAAGGTATGGCGTGTACGTTGGGATCAAGCATAGAGCACAAAAGATGAATATTTACCTTAAAGAGGTGTGGCTTCTAATTATCAGAGGCACAGTTTTAACTTCACAAAACGTGGGTGATTGGTAATCCTGATGTAATCTCAACTGCATTATCTTATGGGAATTCATTCCCAATTCAATCAGGCATGGTCCTTAATATTTTTATGATGGAATTAAGTGGGATTCATCCTAATTGATCTCAAGTTAACCCACCGCATTGATTTCTTATACAATTACCCCATTAATGGGATGAATTTAAAACTCTATAACCCTGTGTGTCTATATAATATCAACTATTACATTGTAATAGGGGTTGATCTTTTTAAGATTAGAGAGATTATGCTATTTGTTTTTCAACATTTTCCTATTTTCTAAGTTAGTCTTTTTTATTTGACATTGTGTGAGTTCGATTTTGTAACTTACATGAGTATGTGATGAACTCTCAATTGATCCCTTTAATAGAAATATCTCTATCTGAAAGCTTTGTCATTTGATAGACTTAGTATGTGAATGTATATAGTGACCATATTTTCCTTGTCGACACTATTAATTCATTCCAAAGACTCTTGCACCATCCTTATTTGGAGTTGTGCTAGGTTTAGCTCAAATAAGGACTGGTTTATTTAGGGACTTATCTACTCAAGAGGAACTAACTGGGTTCATTAGAAAGTAGGATTTTCTCTTTCTCCTTGTCCTTCCCTCTTTTTTTTATCATCTTGTTAGATTAGATTAGTACAATTTCTGATTTTTAATCTAAATCTAATGTTTTACATTGATTGCATGCTCCTTTGTTTGTCTATTGCTCATTTATGCATTGTTAAACCTATAAGCAATATACATGTTCTTTTGTACCAGTTGTTCATATTCATAGTTAGATCATTTAGTTGGTTCTCTTAAGACATAAACTCTATATTTATAATGCATATGATTAGTACAAAATATTCATCAAATCCGCTTGAAATGGAATGGTCACAATAATCCAACTGGATTATCCTAAGTACCAGAATAATTAGATACATTTAATTTACCAGATAATTATAATTTTTTAAAAAGAGTTAATAAAATAACCAATTGATTTACATCTATGTGGTAATTTGATCAAAGATTAGCCAATGAAATAATGTCTAAACTCTAGAATTCACCAAGATTTTATAGAAAATTTTAAGAGTCCATTCTTAAAACTATACCTATAGAAACTAGATGAGTAGAGATGAAATTTTTTAGGGATGTTAAGAGTGATTATGAGAAAAAATGGAATGAAGGCATCAATAACTGAAAGTGGAGTTATGTTTCTCCATCTAAATTGAAGGAAATTAATAAATATATGTCAACATTGCATAATTCCATATAACCTCTCTTTTCAACCTACTCATTATGCTCCTAAAAAAAACCCTTCCTTTTTAAATAATCAATTGATTGTAGCATAATTTGTGTGATGTATGCTTTTTATCCTTTAATTTTGAAGTAGTCTATGTAATGTCATCATCCTTAAAATGATGTTGTGAAAATGTATACTTTTTGAACAAATATGAGAATTGCATATTTTAAAACAAATATACAAAGGGAAGCCTCTATAAAGTTTTAATATTTAATGAACCCTAAATTGATGTTGATTTTATCAACTAGATTTTTTTTTCTTGCAAGGTATGAATGGTTTAAAATCTTGGAGCATAACATTTCTTTCTATTCAATATTCCATTGACATATTTAAAAAAGGATTCAAAGGTATGATATTTGATTCCATATCTCAACCTTACGATAAATCTGACTTCATTGCTATATTTTAAAAGAGCATTGATATATTAATGGGTAAGCTCTTCATCAGTATATGATATTATTATTGTATTATTAGTATATGCCTAAGGTATTATTGTTTTTCTCTGGGATAATTATTTTGACCTCTTTGTCGTCCGTAGCCAATGACAGTATGTTGATAAGTCAAAAAGGAAAGCATGTTTGAATGTTAGGAGGGAGATATTAACATTTTATTCAGTTTTCAGTTAATGTTAAAGAGGGAATAGTTACTCTGACATGCGGCCAATTAGATGGCTTTGTTGTGCTTATATTCTTTCTGACCCGTTGGGTAACATTGTAGACATGGTAGATGTTTGTTACTTACTGCACCCAAATATACTTGTTTCCCGTATTATTAGATTTTGCTTACAAAATTATTCTTGCTATTTGTAGTTTATCTTCAATTCCAATCAATTAAATTCTTTTATTTCTTATACAAGTAAGCAATCAAGACATTGTGGACATGGCAAGGTCTTTCTATATAGAGAAGTCAAGAAGCAGTTCAATGGATGCATGTAGGAAGCTTGTGGAGGTTGTAGTAAGTAGAGGTAGCAAAGATGATGTCACTATGATGATTGTGGATCTCAGATAAATATTTGGCACCTTCATGATGGCTATTACTAAAATAATATAGAAGGAGAGGCTAATGAAAGATGTGTCTAGAGGGAGAGGATGCAAATAGGTGGCAATGGAAAATGTATGTCGTTAGTCTTGCTAGTGCATGGAGAGATCTCATTTAAAGCAATAATATTTCCACAGTCCATAGATTAGAGTAGAGAGCTTCTGGACAAAATTGTGTTTAATATTTTGACTGACGTTTCAGTTCACACTCCATGAACCATCATCAGGGTGAGAGATCTCATTTTTGGCCACTTTGGTGGCATTGTAAGAGTGAAGATTGACTGTTTGTCAACAACATGTAGTATTTAGCATTATTTTGGCATGATGATTTGAAAGCAATACAAAATATTGCAATAAAATTTATTAAATATATTTTACACTTGTGTCCATTCGTAGAACCCTGTCATAGCAAACAATATCTATTCTATCAGCACTATTCTTTTTATACCATAAAACATCATTAATATAGTTCCTTGTTTGATCCACAAAAAAGAAATAATGTAAACTAATCATGTTTTTGCTCATTCATAATACCATGCTTAGTTGCCTCAATTTATAAAGGCATTGTTATCTGTTTGTTGTAAATTAATATTGCTGGGTATATTTAATGTATGCTCTATTTTTTGTACTCAATATTACTATATTCTGCATATATAAATTGTTGTTCAAAATTCAAAAAGAGATTATTTGATGAAACTTCTGCCCCATGCATCTAAGCACTACCTACATAGCCCATGTGGACCTCAAACCAATGTAGTTCTCCCAGAAATGGGAGGGTAAATGAAGGAATGGAAATGGTAAATGGAAATGATAATGACTAGATAAGGGGTTCTCACCCAGAAATTGTGATAAATCGTGCCATCCAAAATAGAGCCAAAGACTATGGTCGAACATGATGACAAAGCAAGCATAAATTTTGTGGATTTATATCTTCATGGAAATTGTAAGACCTTTTTGGACATGTTTGATTTTTAGGTTATTTTGGGGATTTTCAAAATTTTAGGGTTTTTGGACTGTTTTGAATATTTTTGGGTTTTGGCATCTCAACTCAATAGAGGATTATGAGATGCAGATTGGGTTAACTTTTAAAAAGGTGAGAGTGTGACTCAGGTTGCTCACAAAATGTTGAGAGCATAATTTATATTTCTCATAAAATGGAGAGTGTGGAAAAGGGGTGATCAAGCTAACCTCAAAAACTAAGTGTTGCCTACATAGTTTGTGTGGACCTTAGGTCAATGTAGTTTAACCTTGACGGGGGATATTTTTAATCAACAACAGGTTGAGATAGGAAAATGGAACAATGGAATTAATGTCATAGGATTAACAAGAGATAAAATGTGTAATTTCAAATACCATCATATAAAGAAATCATGTGTAAGCTACTCTAAGATATCGCTCATCTTGGATGTGTTGATGGTGACCAAATATGAATAATCTATTGGAAATTTTCTTTGAATTCTAACATCTAGAATCATCTATTGTACTGATAAACTAGAACCAAGATCAAGAATGGTAATAGGATGAAGGAATAAGATCAATATGGGCTGACTTAATTAGAAGTGGGGTGAAGGGAAGATATTTTTAGGTCATGCCCTAAAACATGGGTCCTAATAGATAATGTTCAAGCTTTTCAAGTGTAAAAACACTTGAGCTTCATAATATTCATGGGCTCATCCATATCTTCACCATCTAGCATAGTCGATATGTATGCTCCAAATCCATAGTTTTCTATGATGATGAATGGGCTCAACTAATTATGCTCAAATTTACCCTTCTTTTCATGGGAAGTATTGGTATTCTTTTGATTTTATTCTAGGACTAGGTCACCAAGCTCAAATTCTCTATGCTTGATACACTTATTGTAGATATGGTGTTACCTATCTTAATAGGCCTAGAGATTGTTCAAAGTAACTACCTTTTTTCATCAAGTAGGTCTAATTCTTGCAGTCGTGAGACTCTATATTCTTCATCATCAATGATATTCTTCAATGAAATACACAAAGAAGGCAACTCAATCTCAATAGGGAAAATAACTTATGTGCCATAAATAAGGGAGTACAGTCTAGCTCTTATTAGCATATTGGCATGGTGATCCTAGAGGGTGGGAAATAATTGTAGATGTCAATCATAGCCAAAGCATTAATGGTATTTTTAAGGATTTGGATTAGGGTTTTGTTATATGCTTTGGCTTGGCCATTACTCTAAGGAAAATAGGTAGTGGAAAAGTGTTGTTTGATCTGGTATTTGGCACAGAGGGATTTGATGTCCTTATTTTTAAAGGATATGCCATTATAAAAAATGAGATTGTATAGAATGCCAAAGTGGCAAATAAAATGGTTGAGGATGAATTTTGAAATCTACTTTTCGGTTACATGAGTGAAATAGCTTCAACCCACTTTTTGAAATATTTGTTTATAGTAAGGATATGTCTATGTCCATCTAATGAAGGAGGGATGACTTTTCTTACAAGATCCAGTCCCTATGTGGAAAATGGCCATGGTGTAGAGATCAATTGAAGCAACTGAGTTAGCACATGGATAAGATTACATGCTTTTGACAAGCCACACACTTTTTTACATATGTACATGTATTAGCCTCCATAGTGGACTAGTAATACCCTGTATATAGGAGTTTCTTGGCAAGGACCACTCCATAGGTGTCGAACCCAC
This sequence comes from Torreya grandis, assembly GCA_037957365.1. Classification (NCBI taxonomy): domain Eukaryota; kingdom Viridiplantae; phylum Streptophyta; class Pinopsida; order Cupressales; family Taxaceae; genus Torreya; species Torreya grandis. The sequence continues at coordinate 1,780,451 of JARHVA010001907.1, read as the reverse complement.
AAATCCCTTCATGTATTTATTTGAGCACTAATCTAAATTATGTCGAAGCTAAATGGTGAAGTAGATTTCCATCATATCCTCTTTGATAGAGTGTGGTAATGAGAATGGTATAATGATAAGTGGTATGAATGAAGTCTTTTTGTTTATTATGGGAAAGGTTGGAAGTGATAATAGTATCATGAAGATATATATATATATATATATATATATATATATATATATATATATATATATATATATATATATATATATATATATATATATATATATATATCAGATTACCAAGGTGAGCTAGGACCAACAATATCACATACCATTTTAGTTTCAGAATGTTCATGAGTTGACCTTAAGAGATGTTCAATAAAAAAATGGTAATCTATAACATGATATACATTTGATATTAGTGAACCAATTATTTTCGTTGCATCAACAGTCCTATTACTAGATCTTGTAATCTGTTCAAATTGAATGTGTTCAAAGCTCTATTTAAGATGGTCCACCATTTTATTGTAATTAATAAACTTGTCATATTTGGTCTAGTATTGCTTTGTTACTTGGTTCATAATCAACTGAGAGGCTCCATAAACATGTAATTTATTGATATTCCATTGTACTTCTAGATGAAGCCCTATAAAGAGTGCTTCATACTCTATGATATTTTTGGTACAAGAAAAACCAATGTGAAATGATTTGGGAATGAGATCCCCTTATAGTGTTTTGAATAAAATACCAGATCCTGATCCATGATAAGCATAAGAACCATCAAAATAAAAGGTCCAGTGTTGATTTTCAAAAGAAGTGTTGTCTAGAGTCATAATTTACTCATCAAGAAAATTGAAAATAAGCAGCTCGGTATCTAACAAGGGTGATTTAGCAAGTTGATCTACAAGTTCCTCCACTTTGGTGGCCTTTTGATGGACATATTCAATTTCAAATTCACTTAATAACATGATCGATTTGGTCATACAATCGGTTAAATTTGCCTTAGAAAGTAGGTATTTGAGTGGGTCCACTTTAGCAATGTTAATGATCTTGTTATTGAGCATATAATGTCATAACTTTTAGGATGCAAACCCCATGGCTAAGCACACTTTTTCAACTAAGTTTTTGAAAACCAATGTGTGTCTTAAATAATATACTACTCATTCTTTCCCCTAATCATTATGTTGTTCTAAGAGTGACCCCAGTGCACATTCAATTACATAGATGTATAAAAATAACAACTTTATAGGTGTAGGTGGAGCTAAAATAGGTGTGCTTTCTAGATATTCTTTTAATTACTCAAAGGCATGTTGATAATTGGTATTCCATGATAAAATGACACCTTTCTTTAGAAGATGAGTGAAAGGATAACATTTTTCTGCTAACTAAGAAATAAATGTCCTGATAGATTAGATCTTGCCTTGCAGGCTACAGAGATACTTTAGATTAGAATGTGGATGCATTTATGTAATGGAATTAACCTTGGCTAGATCAAATTCAATGCCCCAATGGGGGATAATGAAACCTAGCAATTTTCCTAAAGTAAAACCAAAGAGGCATATTTTAGGGTTACGCTTTACTTTATATTTATGAAGCCTTTCAAAGATTCTTCATAAGACATCTGGATGTCCTTTTTTGGTCTTAGATTTTCCCAAAATATCATTTACATAGTCTTCAATAATATCATGTATCATGTCATGGAAAATGATAGTCATTGCATGTTGGTATGTGGCACTAGCATTCTTTAGGATTTCGGGATTCTTTTCCTTTAAAAAGACATGTTTTTTTCTAATCAAGTGCCTAAATGAATAAGGGTCTAACATGCTAGTGCGCTAGCATTTAATGCAAGAACAAGTTCTCACGTGCTCACTCGAAGGACGCAGTTGGGGATTGGTTGCCATTGGTTTTGTCATGTGAGGGTGTGTTTATCTAACTTCTTAGACAAGGGTGTTCAAACACATACTTAGTACTAAACTCATTATTCATCTTATATATATCTCAACTTACTTGTTCATTACTTAATGATCAAAATAAAAAGATAACATAAATGATAATAAATAACATCAACCTCATAGATAACTGAACATAAGTATTATGTCAACACATGATTTTTTCATCATATTCATAAGTGATCTCAAAGAATATAGTCATTCAGAGTTACAATGTTAGTCAACTCGTATAAACTCATCAACAACATCCAACTAAACAATAATAATACAAAGTATATCATGGGGGTATTTATACTTGGTTTTCCCTAACCAAGTAGTTATAGAATTAATTACAATTAGGTTGACTCACTAATGATCATCAATATATTTGAGTCATGGCAGTCATTTCCATTAAGTTCCTATGGTCATGGGCCTATCTGCCCCTATATTCTCTCTTGATACTAGATCCTCATCGTCAAGCACCTATATTTCCATGGGCTGGTGTTGGATTCACACTTGACTTAATCTTTTGTTTCATCCTTATGAACTGATCCATAACCATTTTTGCTTTCTATGCTCTCACCAAGTCTTTTGATAATCTCTGAGTCCTTCATTCTCAAGTCCTTTGTTTAACATGCATATTTATTCCATGGGACTTACTCCTTACACACCATGGACTCTCGTGTCATGGTCTTCTACTTCCTATCTCTCCATGATACTTAGAGATACTTTAGATTAGAATGTAGCATCATTCTCAGGTCCCTCCAAAAATTTAGGTCTCATTTGATAAATTTTCTTCTTGATTCCCTCCCAATGGTTTAAGGCATTTTACAGTTGGGACAATATTTCCTCTACATCCTCCTTGAGATTTTTCATCTCCTTGGGCTATTCAAGATAATCACTTGCTTTAGTGACCAAACGCTTAAGGGATGTGGAAGCATCTTTATGAGCATTTTCAAGTGAGTTGACTTCTAATACAAAATGTCCTTGGAGTGCCATAAAATTTGCATTAATATCCTAGCATTAATCATTTATTTAATTTTACATAGCCTCCACATACTCTAATGTTTTGGCATACTTTATATGGTATTTTATTACTAATGTATTGTTAGCGAACTATTATCCCTAAATCTCCTCTGCTTGAAGCCTTGCTTCCAAAATTTTGCTAGGTTGCGCTAGATTTGAAAAAACCCCAACCAAGATGGGAATTGTGACCACCAACCCTATTCAAAAAACTTTTGCATACCTCCATAGCTTAATGGATTACTCTATTGCCCAAGTTTGATCATTCCAAGGGCCGGTCTGGTCCTTAGATCCCTTCAACAGAAGCTCAACTAAGGTCTCCAATTTATCAATTACCTCACCAGTAAGGGATACCCCATTCATAATAGCTGGTTTTTGGCTCAAAATTGTATTATAGAGGTTCAAAGTTTTAACATTGGTCTTTATTTCTATCTCTAATTGACACTTAATCTTAGCCAATTATTCTTCAAGTTTTATTCTCACAACTCACTCGTTACAATTTAGAGTAACCATTTCTAAATGCTTCTTTTGGAGTTGCCTAACATCAAATTTGTGAACATATGATTGCAATAAGGGGAGATTAGTATAGTGTTAGTGCATAAAACCAAATCCATACAAAACACACTAATGCTAACACCTTAAGCCTATCTCAAGGGGGGAGCATAATAACAATACTAAATGAAAAAACACAACTAGAATGCAAAAGACAAAGAAATCCTTTGCCTTCCTTGGATGTTCCAAATAGCTTGTTCAAGTGGTTTTCTTAGCTTGTACTTAATGAGTCTTCATCAAAGGAGGCTTGGCTATCTCCTTTTCTCCTTGGCACCAATGGCTTTGCGATGGCTTTGGCTTGGCTCAATAATTGGGCATGATAACACTATATCAATGGCTTGAAGGGATTTTTATCATTATAACTTTACACTATCCAAGCTTCAAATTATGAGTGTGAGGTCTTTTATTTATAGTTTTTTGTAAATGATCAGAATGAACCTAAACCATCCATCTCAAGATGAAGATGTGTGGCTAAGAATCCATTCAATTTTGGATGCCAAAATCAATAAATGCCCTCATAAATATTTGGGATAGAGAGGCATTAAAGAAGCATAAGAGGACTTAATCAGATATTTTATGCATTTATGGCTTAGGGATGCCTTCCCAAGAAATGATGTCACTTGATGATGCAAAAACTCACAATTAATTTTCAAAAAAGAAATATTCAACAAGTTTCAGGAAAATTAAGTTAAGCTCTTGATTCAAATTAATTAGCCTTAAACATGATTAGTCAATTTTGGTGCAAATCTTGGCAATTGGTGTAGAAATTAATCAAATTGGTTAGAAAGTCATATTATTAGCTCAAAATTTGACTGGATTGAAATTACGATGTGATGATAGATGTGTTGGATCTGTTATCCTATTTAGGATGTTTCCAACACAAAATATTAAAGGCACATGTCTTATACAATAAATATGTTAGAAAAGAGCAATCCAGAGCATCCAGGTGTAAAAATATCATTTTAACTCAAAATGATTAGATCAAAGTTAGCTATCTCATAAATTGCATTACCCCATTTAGTGATACTCTAGCCCAAATCAGCACTTGTATATGAAAAATTCAACTCATTTAATGTGTTTTAGTGTTTTTAAGCTAAATTGTGCATTTTGATACAAATTGGTCAAAAGCCTAATTGGAGGTCATTGGTGGCTAGTTTTAGGTGTCTATAGTTTTCCCTTGTTTGGGAAGGCATTGCAAGTTATATGCATAGTAATGTCTTCTCAAAGAATGAAAAAGTCCTATATACCTACAACTTTAATGATAATAGATGAATTGTATGATGCCCCCTCAAGGGAATGATTGGCATAAGTAGGTTGACAAACTATCCCTCAAAAATAAAGAATCAAAACAAGGGGACCAAAGAAAAGAATATGATGGGGGTGATAACACAATGAGTTTAAAAAATTAGTCAAAATCACTGAGAATGCAAATGGGATGGTGTACAATGGTTTGCCCAAAGGTGGTTATAAGCATTGTACCCTAATAGTGGCAACATGGTATGATAACACAATGATTTGCCCAAAGGCGGTTATAATCATTGAGAAGATGGAGTTACCCTAGTTAGGACATACAAACATGATAACAACATGCCCCTATTTGGGCAAAAAGAAAGTAAATTTGTGATAACACAATGATTTATCCAAAGGTGGTTATAATAATTGAGAAATGCAGGTGGGATGGTGTAAAATGATTTTCCTATAGGTGGTTATAATCATTAGACCCTGATTATGGAAAATATGATTGATTAACTAATGATGACAAATATGATGTGGGTAACTTGATATAGAGGATAAAGATGAATTGGGACAACTTGCTAGTAAGAAGATGCTCATCTGAATAATAAAGGTTTGAATTCTTTCATTATTTAATTACTCTATTTGGGATATGATTGGGATTGTATTAGGATGCCAGTATCGAGGAGATATTGATGCCACCCTTGCTGAGTAGACTTCTTGAAGTTGATTTTTTGTTGTAACATTGTACAATAGGCATCAAGATAGAAAACCATGAGGATTGGGCCAAAAGAACATAAGGACTAACTCCCATAATCCAATATTCAAAGGAAAATAATGCACCAATGATAAAAACCATGATGACAATGTAAATGTATGAATATGGATAGATTCAAGAATAAATGCGTAAGAAATCACCCAATGAATGCACATAGTCTAAATCAAGGCAACAGTGCTGAAAATAAACAAACAAGCAAGTGAACAAATAAAAAAAATAAAAACAAGAAGCAAAAGAAAGCATCTTAACAATGGCCATGCCCCAGTAAGTCAAATCGAGGATAATTGACTAGGCTTAGATAGGACAAATGTTTTTGGATTTTTAAATATTTGAATGTTTTTAGAATTTTGAGATATCTTAATTCATGAGAGAATGATGAGATACCTACTCACAAAATGATGAGAGTATTTATCTTAGGTTGCTCTCAAAATGGTGAGAGCGTATGACAAAGGGGAACTGAGGTCACCTCAACATGGATTGAGTGTGGCCTACATAGTCCCAAAATGACCTCAATTCATAGTTGCTTTGTCCACACAAAGTTTGGGGAGAAACTTGACCATGTCCCAACAAGCTCTCATATTTGATAAATGGTCAATCAAATGGAAACAACAATGCTAAGGTGATGCAACAAGGCATGATAAACAAATGTTGCCCCTAGTTTGCCCATAGGTGGTTATAATTTGGATACAACAGACTAATGCAATAAGGGGAGATTAGTATGGTGTTAGTGAATGAATCCAAATTCAAAACAAAATAGACTAGTGCTAACACCTTAAGCCTATCTCAATGGGGGAGCATGATGAAGAATACAAATGAACAAAGCATAACTAAAATGCAAGAAACTTACCTTTCTTACCTTCCTTGATGCTCCAAGAGTCTTCTTCAATTGGGTTACTTAGATTGTGCCTAAGAGGTCTTCATCAATGGAGTGTGGCTACCTTCATCTCCTCTTGGCACCATTGTTTGGTTTGTGATGGCTTTGGCTCAATATTTGGGCATAATAACACGACATCAAGATGTGGCTTGAAGCTATTTGGTCATGGTAACTTTGGATTGAAAGAGCTTTTTAGCATTATAAATTTACACCAAAAGAGCTTCTAATTTAATAGGCAAGGCATCCTATTTATAGATTTTGCAAAATGATCAGAATGACTCTGAACTATCCATCTCAAGATGAAGATGTGTCGCTAAGGATCCATTCAATTTTGGAGGCCAAATGCAATAAATGCCCTCATAAATATTTGGGATAGAGAGGCATTAAAGAGGCATGGAAGGGCTTTATGATGCATGGAAAGATTTAATCCTTATATTTTATGCATTTATGTCCCATAGGGTTAGATTTCATTCTTAGAGATATAAATACAAGTGGCCACACCATATGCCAAGAAGCTTTTGTGTGTAAGGTTATTCTACAGTAATGCCTTCAAGATGTGATTGAGATTAGTGTTATGATGCCCATTTTATGCCAAGATTCATACCAAGCCAAGCCAATATCAAATCAAAGCTATAAGTGACCATTGGAGAAGTGTTACCACCATAGAGAACCATTGTTAGAAGTCTCTAATGTCATACACCAAGCATGAACATCTTATGCCAACAAGTGGACATAAAATTTGACAAAAGAGGTGAAATACTTGTGTATTTTTTATCTCTATTTTGTGATCTTGTTCATTATGTTATGTTCCCCCTAGTTCTTAGACAAGAGTGTTTAGTTCTAGTGTATTGTTATGCATGGATTTTTATTATCTTTACTACCATGGAACTGATCAAACTGAGCAAGCCACTCAACAAAGTATTTGGAGCTCTTAAGGAAGGTAAGAGATTGTGTGACTTTTTTATTTTGGCTGTGTTTTTCATTTGGTTTTGTTTAATAAGCTCACCCCTAAGATCTAGGCTTGTAAGTGTTATTGTTAGTGTGTTTTTATTGAGTTTTATTTACTTTTATTAACACTCTACTAACCTCCCTTCTTGGATTCCTATGATCACAAATGGCATTCTCGGTCGGACCTAAATCATCCCATATAATAAGGAAACCAAAGTGTAGCTCTTAAATTTTTAAATGAATGCTTTACCATCTTACAAAATGGACTTTTCACTTGGTTTTTTTTGTATTATATTTTTTGGTCATACACAGTTTACATAGCGATTGATATTGATTTTCCCTTACCGACATCAGTCTTGTCCTAACTATCATCAGTTAGTATGTAGGGTAGAACACAAAGAGAAACTTTGTATTTGAGTTTCCTTGACAATTACAGGTTGATTTTTTTGGTTTTATTAACTTGTATGCTCTTTGTCTCATCATTTTATTACAGGGTTTCTAGAGTTTTTATAATCATTTGGGCTAACAAACATTTTTCACATCATTTTGTTTTGCCTACAGGTTCACAGGTAACCAACATTGATTCTAGTCGACTAGAATTGGTTTGTTGTAATCGACATCAATTCTATGTGAAATTGATTAGCATCGATTACCTTCTAACTGGTATCAATCATAGTTAACTGACGTCAGTCTCTGTGTAACAAAAATAGAGAAACCTAAGAGCTTGTTTCCAAATCTTATTTTCTCATTTATGAAAGTGCTTCAAAGTAGGCCAAAACCCTCTAAATTTTGTAGGAACAAAGTGGGAAAGAGGGCATAAATTTATAAGTGCTAAGTCTAGAACATTTTGTTTTGGTGTCTAAAAGGAATTTAGTTAAATATTGAACATTTTGTTTTAGTGCTTTAAAGGAACCTAGTTGTTTATGTTTAGTCATTTTGTAAAAGTTTTATAAGTTTAAAACTAATGCTAAGGGACTAAAATAATTTCACAAACACTTTCATTTGGTACATTAAAGTAAACAATTATTTTTTTTATGTTAGATATTTTATACTTATTTGTTTTTTATAAATGAAGGATGCATGTATGCTCTCCCCCCGTCCTCTTTAGGGAACTTGGGTGACCCAAAGTGCTTTTTCCTTGAAATTTGTGCCTTTGTCCAAGGTGTGGAAAGAATGTTGTTATGACTCTCCCCAAAAATTGTATGGTTTGGTGATCTAAACAGAACCTTTAAAGTCTTTTCACTTAGTCATTTATTTTATGCAACTTGTCTTGTGAGCGAGAGTTCATAGCCTCCTCATGAGTTCTTTAGGGAAGCTTTGACCTGAGGTTTCATCTTTCAGTATTATTTAAGCCCCACTCCACAATGAGTTATATAAATCAAGACACGTATATTGTGATTTCCAGTGGGTTGAGCCGCTAACCTCTCCAATCATGACAAAGACCTGAGTCAAGTCTAGCTAACCAAGAGATTCCACTAAGAAGTAAACATATGGAATCACTATGCAAAGGAATAGACCCTTGCATAATAAGTTAGCTAGTATGAACTCAATTGACGTGAGGCATCTCTAGTGTTAATCATACTTAGGACCATCTAGATGATCAAAAATTTATTTTTAGAACAACCCCACTTGTCGTGGGCATATTATTGATGTAGGGTGAGTATCCCAAAGTTCCATGTCACCATATAATATTTTTGGAGAAGGGGAGTATAAAAACCCTACTACTTCATGCACTTTTATTTTTGGATTAACATTTAAAATCCTCCCAAAAGCAAGTATATAGACAAAATTTAGCAATACAATACAACCTTGTTAGTTTTAGACATTATACTTAGTTATATTTTGTCATTTTTCCTTTACTTGCTTGGTCTGAGTCTAAAAACCATTTGTTTATTCCACATCAAAATGAATTTTGTGTTCACATCACTCCATTGTTTAAAGAGGCATTGTACCATCCATTTGACACCATAATTTTTGCCTTGATCTTTTGATAAATCTTTGTGTGTGTGTGTGTGTGTGTGTCACTTGATTGGAAAGTGTAACATTACACTGCCCAATCTATTTCAAGTTTTGTGCCTTAGAATCTTGAAACAAACCATCGATCATACCTTTAGAGTGTGATAACATCGTTACACTGCTTAGTTCATTTCATAAACTTGTTTATCTTGTATCTAACTTTCCAAAATTTGAAACTAATCCACGTGTGTCTTTTGGGTCTTTATTTAGTACCGTTATGCCATTCACCTTTGTCTATCTTATTGATCAAAGAAGGCCTAGCTTTCTTGAGTTAAGTTTTTAATTAACCTTCACAAGTTTAAATCCAAACATTGATTGATTTATGTTTATGCCTTGTCTAATTTGGGCCTAGACACTGATATTTCTCTTTTGGGTTTTATAACTTAGGTTTATTCTTTACCTAAGTTTGAAAACTATTGTTTGTGCCTTTATTTGGGAGAAAAATAGTCTATCTCCAAGTGCCTTTTGTTTCATGCCTTATATCGAACTGATCAAATTCATGTCTAAAGTCAAATGCCTAGTTTATGCCGAAGTGTTTCAAATTTATTAGATTTAATCATACCTTTTTGTTTAAAAGTATAGCTTTTGTGCTTGTTTTTCCAAAATTCCTAGCACATGCCTTTGTTTAAGCCTAACTTTTGACACTGCATTTGGCCAAAATACCTATCAACCTTTATTTTCCTAGCTTACACTTGTTTGGAACACTTTGAACCTAGAGTTTGGCATTCTGATTTTAGTTCATCCACTTGAATTTTTTGTGTGTGAAATAATTAACGTTAGATATTTGATGTTAGATTTTTTTAGACCAAGTCTTTACATAAACCCTTTTTGGAGATATAACTCCATCCTGTTGACCAAGTTAGACCAAGTTTGAACCTTTTGTCTTTTTAGACATTTTTTTTTAGATTTTGTAGAACTCAAACCCCTTTCATCACGAAACATTCACCATTGATTTGAACATGTCTCACTATACTCATATTGGAATCATGTATAATTTAGGGTATAGTAATGTTATCGCACAAGAAGACTTTGGTCAAGACCCCTATGGAGATGATGTCAATTTTTATACAAATCCTTATCCACCTTATAACACTCAAATGTGAGAATAAATCCAAGATCATTTAGCCCAATATTTGGTTAACATGCCTTCATACTCAGAGCAGGATCAAGAGCAAATAGCATAATACCTAGCTAGCATACCTTTGGTTGTAGAACAAGTCCAATAGCAACTGCACTATGTTACAATGTCATTAGCCTATGACCCTTATTTGTCTGATCATCACTTATTTGTAAACAAGGATGAAGTCTTAATCAGATCCAAAAAGTACGGGATAGGTTTCTAGCAGACTTCCTCCATGAAAACTTACCAATTCTTGTAAGAGTGCCTTACAACATACCTTATAATCAAAACAATGAACATGCCTCTTCTAGTAATCCTTAAGCTATAGTTTCAATGTTGTATTAGGATGCTCATATGTTTATCACATGAAAAGGCCTCATGGAGGATCATTTCATATAGATATAGACAACATACCAGACATATCTAAACCTAGCACATAATTTCAACAACATGACCATGTCAAATGTTCCTCTTATTGACCTAGCTCCTTCAATAGGAGTCTTAATTGAGTTGACAAATAAATAAAATTAGGGTATAGACCCATTCATGTGAAGCACTTTAGTGGGAGACATGTTCAATACCTTAACTATCGAACAAGTGTCTTCTACATCTACGTAGAATAGTGAGCCAAATATAATGGATAGTATGCAAGTGTTATCCAATCCAAACCAAAGTGGTGTAGATGCATAAATAGCTAGCCCACAAAAAATGTGCCTTTAATTAACACCATGAATGGTTCACAAATGTAGGGGCAGGAAATTTTACCTCCCAACCGTAAATAATTACCTCTAATCCTTAACCAACTAATTCTTCAAGCATGCAACCTTAAGGATTAAGTAGTCAAACAACAACCAGTGTCATGCCTTAACAAAACATGATGATTATTACCCTACCATAATAGGTGATGACTAGTATTCCACAATAATAGGCATAATCAAACATACCCACGTAACAGAGGAAAAACATTATTCCACCTCAATAGGGGGCAACCAATGTTACACCTCACTAGGTATTGATGAACATACCTCTTCAATCGTAACCCAACATACCAATATAATCATCAATGATGTCTAATCAACAATGTATGAGTATTGGTCAACAACAAATCTCAAACCTTCAATGTGCATCTACTTCTTAACAAGGATTCATAAAACCAAGAGGTTATAATGTTCCATAAGTAAAAATTAGGCAACAATTGCCTTTTATTCCTAATGTGTCATAAACTCAATGACAGGGCCTTGGTTCACAAGTTCCCCTTAATTAACAAGGTTTGACTAGTTAACAACAAGTCTTTGATCAACCTCAATAGGCATAGTACATCACTCCCAGTCATATCCTTCCATCTCAGCCATAATTTCCCCAAAACCAAGCCCATATACCAAATCCTAACAAGAACATCACATCGTAACATGTGCCATTTCAATAATCGCATCTTAATTCATGCATGCATATTCCTAGTTAATTTTTGAACCAAACCAACATTCCACATAAAACCATACCTCCACTATACCACGATCAAAGTAATCCACTTTTGACTACCCAACCTCTACCTCAAACCAATATTCCCTTAGGTTTCCTAGCTCAAGAGCTACAACAAATGAAGGATGTAATTACCACCATCCAAGCTAGAAAGCAAACCAAGAAGTTTAAGTTAGACAATGTGTGCTCCTACCCTTTCAACATGGAGTATCTATAGATACCATTTGCTCTAGGGTACGAACCACTAAAATTTGACAAATATAAGGGTAAAGGAGACCTAAAGGCATATTTGATGAAATTCTTTGTTACTTGTCAACTAGTGGCCTATAATGACATATACCCCTTATTGTTGTTCCCAAGGATTCTAACAGGACAAACATTAGAGTGGTTACTAAATTTACTTAAGAATTCAATTTTTGATTTTGATAATTTTTTAGGCAAGTTTGTGCAACACTTCTCCTACAATCTCAAACATGACATATACCCATTGTTGTTGTTACTCTAGGGTACGAACCACTAAAATTTGACAAATATAAGGGTAAAGGAGACCTAAAGGCATATTTGATGAAATTCATTGTTACTTGTCAACTAGTGGCCTATAATGACATATACCCCTTACTGTTGTTTCCAAAGAGTCTAGCAGGAAAAACATTGGAGTGGTTTCTAAAATTGCCTAAGAATTTTGTTTCTGACTTTGATAATCTTTTAGACAAGTTGTGCAACACTTCTCCTACAATCTGAAACATGATATTTCATTGGTATATTTGACATAAGCCAAATAGAAGGTTGGTGAAAGTTTTGTAATTTATCTATAGTGATGGAGAGCACTTGCCAGCAAATTCACCCATAGTTTACTACATAAGCAATTAGTTGTTGTGTTTACCAAGAATTTACACAGTGATGTATCTTACCATCTAGAATTGCAATGTGCACACACTTTCAAGGAAATCATTGATAAAGGTTTATTGATATAAAGAGTCCTTATTAACAAAGGGATCATCAAGCTTACCTCATCAAATGAAAAACAAAATCAAAACCAAAATAATGGCCAAAACTAGAACCAAGTCCAAGTGCAAGAGTCTCAACCAACCCAAGCCAATAATAATGAAAAGTTTGAACCATTTAATCTCAATGAGAATGTTGTTCAGAATGGAGTAACTAAGTCACAACATGTACAAATGGTGAAAACACCATCTTCTCAACCTATGCCACATATGCAAATTACTCCTAGCCAACAACCTCTTTAGCAAACACAACAAGTACAATAGCCTAGACTAGCACAACAAATGCAACAACCTTTGCCTTTACAAACCCCTCCTCCAAGGAGAACTGTGCCTACTCATCGTGTCTTTAGTGACCTTATAGAACTCATTAAATCCATGTTTTACAACTTCACTACTGTTAGTTTGATTAGTTGCCCTATTCTAAAACATTATCTTAAGGGTATTCTTTATCGAGATTGGTACTAATAAAATGAATTTTGCAAGTATCATCAGGTTAATGGACATAATTTTCATTATTGTGTGTAAATTAAACATTTGATTAAGAATATGTTGGAAAATAGAGAGATAACATTAGATAATGGAGCTTCCACATCCAATCAAAACCTTGGTATCTATCAAAACCCCTTTCCACAACATAACAACCAACAACAACAGTAACAACAACCAACACAACAACAATAATAATATCAATAGTTGGGATAGAACCAACAAAACCAATAGCAAAATATACAACATCAGCCAAATAGATGGAACAAAGGCTACAATGATGTCAATAACCAACAGATCTACCATGCAGTTGCACATGAATACAACAAGGTTGTAGGCCATATTACATGAGCTTGTGTTTCCACCATCTCCATCAATCCAAGGCCAAATGTCAATCAAATGAGAATGTTGCCAATTAATTTCAATCAACCAACCTATTTTGGTGATCCTTTCTTGACTTGGGATTGTATACAAGCATACCAGCAAGTAAGAATTACTACTTTTGGACCACATATCTAAAACTCATTATTGACCTATGACCACACACAAGTGCATCGACAATCGAGACTTATCTTATTTGGTCCCCCACCACCATCATTTACTAGCAATAATGGTCTTTTATCTAATCCTGATTGTCCAATTATAATTCAATGGTCAAAGATTACCATACCAAACCCATAACCATTTGCCGCTTCACCCATTCAACCAACCATTCTAACTTAGAACAAGACATTTACCACTATGTAAGAAAATATATTCGATATTATGGAATAAATATAGAAGACACCCACACAAATATCCATTTTGGATTTGTTGTGTATGTCTACAATCCACAAAAACATCTTAATAGAGTTCCTTGGCCAATCTAAAGTTCCTAATGACATATCTCCAGACAAATTTCAATCTTTGGTTGGATATTTATCCCCAAACCAACAATTAACCTTTGACCAAAGTGATATGTCATCCTTTGGCCCTTTGCATAATAATCCATTGTACATGAAAGTTATCATAATGTGACACAAAGTGAAACATGTCTTCATAGACAATGGATCAGGTCTAAATAATATGTCTTTAAAGCTCATCAAGCATATTATGTACACTACAACTGATCTCCAACCAAAAATCATCACAATCAAGGCCTATGATAATGAAGAACAATAATCATAAGGAAGCATCAGCTTGTTAGTTATCATTGGGCCCTTGACCCATGATATATTATGCCATGTGTTACACCTCAATCTGTCATATAATATGCTTTTGGGTAGACCTTAGACACATGAGATTCATGCAATCCCTTCAACATTGCACCAGTGTATCAAGTTCTCCCATTCAGGTATGGAGGTTACTATCCATGGAGAATTATAGCCATATGAAAATTACAAGCATTTGGAGGCTGAGAACCAAAGCTATAACCACCATTTTGGCCAAAATTTGGTTCTTAAAAAGGACAAGGGGAAATAAATACCCTTTTGGCCAATTGCATTAATCCAGATACCCTTGATTCTTTTCCCACATGCCACCTCTTGAAATATCTAATCATTATACCATCTCGACTAATGGCCCAGGAGAATATTTGACCCATGATACAATCCATATTGCCAAGCTTCCACAAAACCCCAAGTCCTATGGAAGACCTGAATCCAAACCACCTTGCATGGAATGACAAAATAAGGGCAAAGGCAAATTGCATAGTCCAACACTTATCATTTTTATACTAGCCACTAGCCAAGAATAGGACCCACTTGCAGATGATGAATCTTTGTTGTATAATGATAACCTGGCTGACTGTTACCTAAATGCTAAGTATCTAATTTCAAACAAAATCATGGAGAAACATGCCTATGAAGGTGGAGGCCTTGGGCTAAATCAATAGGATTTGCTTGAGCCAGTTTCTTCCACTCAGTACAAATGAACATATGGTCTTGGATTTAAACTACCTAGGGTGACCCTATGTACCTTATTCACATTCTAACGCCAATGACTAGTGACAACAATGCTGACAACAAAGCAAAGTATGATCATATCCCTTTTAATGACCTAATCAACACCAATTTGTTTCATACCAATGCCATTTGTACCCTTAGACTAGTTATTCACCATAATCCACTTCCTTTATACTATCCTCAACTTATAGACTGGGACCAACAAGAATCAATAGTGTCAGTCGACAAGTTTTAGAATGATGAGGCCTTTTGTGATTTTCTAGGCCTAAGGGATAATGTTCTATTGGGAGACCACAAATAAGGGTTCTCAATCAAGTTGGATCCTGAAGCCTATTTTGGAGAATGGGTGAACACCCTTAGCCACAAATAATTAAATAAAACATTGAGGTCCCCAAGTGAAAACCTCTTTAAGGCACTTTTGGACTAGGTAAATAGTAAAGAGAAAGGCCATTATAGTGGTGAAAACCTATTTCAGGTGCCATTAGATGGGGGTGTACAAATTTCTTCAAACATAGCTTAAGAGACCACCAACAATGAACTTGCCTATGGGTTCAAGTTTAGTTTTGAAGAACAATAGGCTTTTGATCGAATCATCAAAGATTTCCCAACCATATTTATCACATGGCCTTCCCTACCATTGGGAGATTCTAATAACTCATGTCTTGGAGAACTTGACAAGTCAGTCCTAACAGAGGTCTTTGATGTTATAGGCTAGTTTAAATCTTAGCCAACCATTTTAGAAGATGGTTCAACACTTCTTGTGGAGGAAATTATAGAAGTTAATATTGAGACTCCAGACAACTTGAAATGGATCAAATTAGGCACATCCCTTATTGAGGAGGAATGTGAAGTCTTTACCACGCTATTGAGGGACTTTATTGATATATTTATATGAGCCTACTTTGACATTATGGGTTTGGACCCCACCTTGGTTGTGCACCACCTTATGGTACATCCTGATGCCAAACATGTAAAATAAAAATTGTGCAAGATGCATCCTCACATTATTGTATTAGTGAAGAAAGAATTGGAAAAACTCTTGAAACCAGGATGTATTCGATCGATCAACTACTCACAGTGTATCTCAAGTGTTGTACGAGTCAGCAAAAAGCCAAAAGGAATTAGAATATGCATTGATTTCAAAGACATAAAAAAAGCCTACCTAAAGATGATTTTCCTTTGTCAAACATTGACATGATAGTCAACTCTATGATAGGTTATGAAATGATTTCACTGATGGATGGATTTTTAGGGTACAACCAGATCTTGATTGCACCAAAAGACCAACATAAAATAACATTCACAACACTATTGGGAATCTTATCTTACCAAGCTATGCCATTTGGTCTCAAAAATGTTGGGGCCACATACCAAAGAGCCATGATGGTCATATTTCGTGATATGATGCATGACATTGTCGAAAACTATGTTGACAATATACTAGGAAAATCAAAGACCAGTGTCAGTCATATAGTAGTACTACGAAGGGTATTTGAAAGATTATGTGAATATAAAGTCAATCTCAATCATAAGAAGTGTGTTTTTGGAGTTATTTTAGGCAAATTTATTAGCTTTATTATTTCTCATCGAGGCGTTAAAGTTGATCCAACCAAAGTATAAGCCATAACTCAGATGCCACCATTGACCAATTTGAAGTAGCTCCATAGTTTGTAGGGCAAGATACAATCTATCAGATGCTTCATATCTGAGTTAGCTGACAAGTTCCATCCTTTTACACACCTCTTGAATAAGGTTTTTTAATTTCATTGAGATGACCAATGCCAAAAAAATTTTAGCAATTGAAGGACTATCTATAAAATCTATCTATTTTATTGCCACCAATGCCAGGAAAGTCATTTTTACTGTATCTATCAACTACAAAAAAATCCCTGGGGGCACTTCTAGCTCAACATTATGATAATGGAAATAAGCATGTCATGTACTAACTAAGTCGTACACTAATCACATATGAAAATAATTATACGCCCATTGAAAAATATTTTTTAGCTATGGTCTTCATAGCATAGAAATTATGACATTACATGTTAAAAAACAAGACCATGGTTATTTCAAAAGTAGATCTACTCAAATTCTACTATCTAAAACATCTTTACAAGGCCACATGGCCAAATAGATCATGCTCTTTAGTGAGTTTGATATAGAATATGTCAACCAAAAAGACATCAAATGATAGGTATTTTCGATAATTTTAGCTTATATTCTAAGAGAGGAAGAAAAAAGAAACTAGATACGGGTATGGTTGAAGAACCTATTTAGTTGTACACACGTTGAATTAGATAACTGTAGAGATCTCCTCTTTGGCTTGGGAGGATGACTACAAACAATACATCACTAAAGCAAATGGTTGGTTAGATAGATAGTTGGGTGGATTGCCTAGCGGTAGCTAGATCTCATAAGCAAGAGCTTCCTCAATGGTTGTCAATCCATACATTTTAAACAATCAAGTTTGTAAAATAGATAATAAAGTACTTGTATCAATAATCATAAGGTATTGAAATGTAATACAAGAAATTCTTGATAAATAAATAGACCATGATGACTAATATAGAAATAAATGAGTCAATACTAATGCTAAATAGGTTAGGTGTGTTGTTCCCAAAATCTGTCACTCATTTTGGGACAACATATGAACTATTTTGGTCCTGCAAGCCAAAATTATCTCTTGACTTCTCAAAAATTATTCTGAGCATTCAAATTCTTCATTATTCAAGCTTTTTTAGTTAAGGGACTAGCATGTTCAACAGGTTTAACAGCTTCAACATGTGAGTTCTCACAAAGGAACAAGTTCCCAACACTTAGGCAATTTCAAGATTGGTTCAACGCCTCAGTTCAACCAAAAATGTTCATCAACAAGCTTCAAAGAAAGGATTGAACCATTGAACCATTGAACCCCGCTTCCAAAAATGTTCAATGGTTCAATGGGTTTAAAGGTTCAACAACGTCGGCAAGCTTAAAGAGTTAAGCGCTTCGTCAAAAGTTCAAAGTTTAATCACTCTGGTAAGTTCAGCGGATTCAAAAGACTTAGCAAAAAGAAAGAAGATTGAACCGTTGAACCTTGAACCAAAAAGGTTCAAAGGTTCAAAGAGATAGGTTCAAGCGGTCAATTAAATAAGTAGAACAAAAGATTAAACCATTGAGCTGTTGAACCTGTTGGGTGAATATTTTGTCGATCAGCTAACTGGCGTTCAAAATAATTCCTATCACCACAGCATAGAAAGATTGGTCGTCCAGGTGTGCAGCTTTACTGCATCACAAGGGGACAAATCCCTCCTCTCATCAAGGGGAGGTTCCTTATTAAATATGTGAAGGCTATATACTATATAAATAAGCAAAAAATAAGACACAGGGGTGGGATGAACCATCCATCTCTCTTTTTTCAGAGATGATGCTGATAAAAAAGGAAAAAATCTTGGGTGATGGGGAAGGTACTTCTCTTCTTTCAAAAGCAACTTTCAGCCAAGAGCCAGATTCCTTCCTAAATAGTAGAAATCCTGGTGCAATGACAGAAGGCACTTCTCTTCTTTCAGAAGTGTTCTTCAGTAGGCAGCAGGAATCTTTCAAGTAGCCAGTAACCGATAACAGGGGTGCTGAGTGACCAGCAACTCGAGAGAGAAAAATAAAGAACAATGGGGGCAACACGTCGTCTTAAGGCTCTTTACACAGGAAAGGAAAATGCAAACACACTGAAGGTACTTATGGGGGCACAACGTCATCCCATAGTTGGCCTTCACAACACCTTCATGATCACCTCCACTAGTTCTGCTTGTTAAATCAAATGGACAAGAAAGCTCCTAGTAAATAGACATACGAACAATGTCCTAAGGTAGCACAAGCTATAACAGCACAAAGTTTGTAAGTAACTTGTTTTCTCATTCAGATAAAATAATATGAATTATAATTTGAGCTCAAAGTCTCAATAATGCCTTTCTATTTGGGCAGAGTTTTACTTCTGATAATCAAAAAGGTCTCCTTCAAATGATACAAGAGATTAAATTATATAGAGGCCTGAGGGAGGCTTGGCACTTTGTCCCATGGAGTGACCCATTCGGCGCATTCAATGCCTTAGATGCATTCTGGTCTTGTCAAGAAGGGCCATGCTGGAGCAGGGTGGCTACCCTGACTGTGGCATGTCGATTCATCTCTAGTGCCTCCTCCCAAGCCTAAATCTTTCATTCCATCACTTGCTTAGCCACACAACTATCTATTCTGCCTTTATCTAATAAGGGACAAATAGATGGCGCTTTCAATGTTTTTAGGCCCCAAATATCTACTCGATAACTGCTCCATCTACTAGAAATAACTCCCACTAAGTTTCCCTCTTTGTCTCTTCCTCCTCTTGATCCTGGCCTTAGGCTTTTTCCAACGCATTCAAGTCTGTGCTTTAAGTCTGCTAAAATCAACAAACACTTCATTAAGACAAATTTGACATTTGTGGGCCCATCATTTTTCCTAGCAACTTCCTCGTGTCTTTCTCACTTGCCATGGTCACTTTCTGCTTGTGACGCAGGTGAGGACAAGTGGAGGGATCTGCAGCTTTGAGATTGGCTTATCAAAATAAGATTTGAAACTGATTAGCGGCTGAGGAGGGCACAAACGCAAACACATGGCAGCTTTCGCAGCCCTCTGAGGCTCAAACCTTTTCCGAAGGGAACTTGCCCTTTAGGGTCTTCTTAATGGCCTTCAGCTTTGATTCTTCAGCAGGCTGTCATCCCCTTTTATTTCCTTGGCTCCATATGTGCCTTCATAATGCGAGTGCCCCTTTCCTCTGACATGTGGCACCTTCCACAGGAATAGTTAAGGATACGTGGAAGCATCCATCTAATTTAGAGGAGATCTTAGAAACCTTTGAGATTTTGGCGAGGGAAGACACATGAAGGTTTCTGTCAAATTCTAGAAACACTTATAAAAATAGTCGGGACTCGCTTTAGCAATCACATGAATGATGACACTTGTCAGCTTCTATTGATTCTCACCAAAGACACATGGTGTCTTTTGCTACATCAAATTGAAACCCTCCACCATTAACACTTGGCAGCATCCACCTCCTTGACTCTTTACGACATCATAGAAATGTTTGGGGCTCAGTCGGGCTCTCACAGACGATGACACTTGTCAGCCTCCACTGATCTCTGCAAGGGGCACGTGGCATGGTCTAAATACACTTGTTAGTCACATAGATGCAGACACTTGGTGCATTTTGCTTCATTTAATCACTCATCCTCAGGCCCACCATGGGCTTTGCTCGAAATAGTGAAGCTAAGGGAAGAGACTACGAATATTAACACTTGGAGGCTTCTGCCGAGCTTTGGAGGGGACACGGGGCATGGTCCGCTACTCTTAGGAAAAACATAGTGATGCCTTCTGTGGTTGCCACTTGTTGGCTTTCATTGATTCTCACCAAGGACACATGGCAACTTTCACCATTTCTTAGAAATAAAGCATAATGGGGCTCGGCTGATGACACTTGGCAGCGTCTGCCTGACTCTTTCTTTTGCGCATGTTCTTCCTTAACTAAGGTGACCTTTGAACCCGTTGAACCTGCTAATCCCTTTACCAAAAAGTTGAGAAAATGATGAATTTGAATGTTTCAGAACAAATTTTTGGAAGGGGAAGATCAATTTTGGCTATGCAGGACCAAAATAGTCCTATGTTGTTTGAAAAATGAGGAATCACTTTTCAGGGACAACAGCTGGCTTCTGTTGGGGAACTTCCTTCAGATGACAACTCGAAATAGCTGAGGGGAGTAGAAACCAGAATCTCCAGTGCCTTGAAGCGTGCCATTGGGCTACGGAGTCATGCTACCCAAAAAGAAAGGCTCAAAAAAATGAAAATGGAAAACACAAAGTAGAAATAGAAAATATACATATATACAGGTGAACTTATCTGATACTTCAAGAATTGAAGTACTTCAAACGCTGCTCATTATGGGACAATGAAAGGGGATACCATCCTGGTAAACTAGCAAGAAACCATTTTGCCCCCAAAAATGGTGACGAGAGAATGGAGCTCTCCACTAAGAAAGCAATTTTTTGTGTCTTCCTCTTGGCCTTTTCTTCTTCTTACTCCATGGCAGGACGTGGTCTTCAAACTAAAAATTGTAACTCCTTGCTCTCCCTGTGAAGAGTTCTTTTTGCTGACTTTGGAATACAGCAGTATGGTCCACCACCATAGCTTATTTTTCTACTAGTTCAGTCTAGCACATATTTTGATTGTCAGCCTCAAACCCCTGACACACCATCAGCGCAACATCTCCTTTAGTGTGAAGGAGTTTGACCTCTTCATCCTGAGCAGTCTTCAATTCAAGAAACAGAGATCTGCATCCAGTTATGGAAGAATGGCTGCCATCAGATTCCAGGATCTAAGCATCATCAGAAGTTGATCTTTCATCAGATTTCTCTTCATTGGAGATGGAAGATCCTTCTTGATTTATATTACGCCCTACTAATTCTTTTGATGCCCTGTTTGGATCAAGTCCTGGATTGCCAGTTGCGGGACTTTCATCAGCTGAGACGAGCATATTTTGTGGTCAAGAGGTAATTACCTCTACCTGAAGGCTCAAGCAGAATTTGAGCAGTAGGGGATGACGTTTGGGTGACCACAATTTCTACCTCAGACAAGTCCACACCTGGTTCTCCATCAATGTCCAATTGCTCAGAATTGGCTTGCAGAGATTCAAACTTAGTCATTTGAATTTTAGATTTCTTGACATGATCAATTATGTCAAATGACTGAGATGGACTTGGAAGAGAGGATGGGAGTTCATCCTTTTGGCTTTTGGGAAGGGGAGGACTAGTCTGTGAATTTGAAGTAGGTGCAGAGATGTTTGATGTACTTACTTCTTTGGCAATCATCGAGTCCTTTGACTAGAAAGGGAGAGGGGTTCTCTACTCAGCAATTGAAATCGCTGGTTGGGGTCGCTCCTCTATCTTTTCTTTGTTAGCTTGCTGGGTTGACTAACTCTCAGACTGGGTGAATATTGTGTTTGATCCTTCGACTGCTTCACCTTCACTCCTGGGTTCATCCTGGTAATTCAAGAAATCGATGTGGGAATCACCAGCTAATTTTTCTTGATCCTCCCTGAAGAGATCATCGTCATTTTCTTACTTGAACTTAGGTTGGAAATAAGAAACATGTTATGTTTCCAAATATCTAACTGTTGAATTGGTTGGAGGTGCTTCAAGGGCAAGGTTCCTCTGTAGGGGAAAAAGATGATTTGGTTGCCCTTGACTTTTGGCAACGTTGCCTTGATATGGCTAACTGGAGAATGTCCTCCTTGGTGCATCTCTATACAGAGGAGCAAAATACATACCTTGTGCCATTTGCCTTTTCAAGACTAGCAATTCATTTTCCAGCTTTTGGACCATGGGGTCAGTGGTGGCTGCAGGTTAGTATCCAGAAGATGAAGAAGGTTTGCCTCTGTTAGGATCTCTCCTTATCTTTCCTACCAAGATAAGGTCATCTTCTACCTCAATAGCCAAGTCCTGAGCAATAGCAAGGTCTATGTGGCCAGCTCGTCTCAACAAAAAATTCACTTCATACAGTTGTGAGTTGATGAAGAAGCACTTGAGGTTTTGAGGCATTGGCTGGGCGACCATGGGAATCTTGTGCCTCAACTTGTTGAGCCTGGCAATGAATTTCCTCATAGATTCATGGGGCTCTTTCTTCATCTGAGTGAGCTAGGCTAGTAAGGCATGTGCATCCTCTGTAGGCTTGAACCTAGCTTCAAATTTAGCTTTAAGTGTATCCCAGTCAATCATTAATCCAGCTTGCAGATGGTAGAACCAGTCTGCAGCAGCACCTTGTAGTGTCTCCACAAAAAGCCTGACTGCCACGTCTTCAAATTTTCACCCCTATCACACCATAGGCTATGCTTAAGGCAGCAACGTGTTCATCAGGATGGACTATCCCATTACCAAAGAATTTGGGGAAATTATTTCTTGAACTACATGGGAGTTCATGCTGAGGTGGAGTCAAGTTAAGTGGACCAAAAGAGTTACCCCAGGGGCCTCAAACTGCCATGATTTAATTATGAAAAATAGGGATAACAAATCTGGGCAGAGCGGCCAGATTTTAGAACAAAAATGGAAAAGGACTAGTTGTGCTTTAGCTTGAGGCTTGAGGCTTCAAATTGTGCATTCTTTCCTAGCAACTCTAGTTTTGCAGACTAGATAATATAATGGAGACGAAGGAAGATGGAGATGGATGAAAATGGTAAGGCTATAAATGGATAATGGGTAGGGACTGCTTCAATCTAAACTTGAGGCTTTAGACTACATGTTCATCCCCAACGGAGTCACCAAAAACTATTGAGTGAATATTTTATCGACCAGCTAACTGGCGTTCAAAATAGTTCCTATCACCAAGCATAGAAAGATTGGTCATCTAGGTGTGCAAGGGGCACGTGGCATGGTCTAAATAAACTTGTTAGTCGTGCTGATGCAGACACTTGGTGCATTCTGCTTCATATAATCACTCGTCCTCAGGCCCACCATGGGCTTTGCTCGAAACAGTGAAGCTAAAGGAAGAGACTGTGGATATTGACACTTGGAGGCTTCCACCAAGCTTTGGAGGGGACACAAGGCACACTCTGCTGCTCTTAGAGAAAACATAGTGATGCCTTCCATGGTTGCCACTTGTCGGCTTCTACTGATTCTTACCAAGGACACATGGTAACTTTCACCATTTCTAAAAAACAAAGCATAATGGGGCTCGGCTGACGACACTTGGCAGCGTCTGCCTGACTCTTTCTTTTACGCGTATCCTTAACTAAGGCAACCTTTGAACTCATTGAACCTGCTAATCCCCTTACCAAAAAGTTGAGAAAATGACGAATTTGAATGTTTCAAAACAAATTTTGGGAAGGGGAAGAACAATTTTGGCTATGCAGGACCAAAATAGTCCTATGTTGTCTGAAAAATGAGGAATCACTTTTCAGGGACAACAGAACCAAATTTGGTTCAATCAGTCGGTTCAATCGAATAATTCAAATGAGTGCCCCAAAGCCAAAAAGACAAGTGCCCTTGCGGAGGGCAGTGAACAAAAGGCAGGTGCCCTTGCAGAGGGTAGGGAACTTTTTCTCAAAGATCAAAGGGAAAGTCGAAAGAGAAGATTTCCTTTGGACTTTTCATCTGAGGAAATTACCAAGTAAAGGAACCAAAAGAATTCCTTCAGAAAAAATTTCACTGAAATAATTTCACAAAGGCAATTCCTTCAGAC
The DNA here is from genome assembly GCA_037957365.1 of Torreya grandis. NCBI lineage: Eukaryota > Viridiplantae > Streptophyta > Pinopsida > Cupressales > Taxaceae > Torreya > Torreya grandis. The sequence continues at coordinate 1,755,848 of JARHVA010001907.1, read as the reverse complement.
AAATTGTCTGAAAGAATTCCTTCAGACATTTTTCCCAAAGGAATGATCAAAAGCCCAGCAAAAAAGTGGTTAAGGCAAGGGAAGAATTCCTTCAGATAAAATGTCTAAAATAATTGAAGGAAAAGGCTGCTCAAACAATTCCAAAGGGTAGGTACCCTTGCAGGGGGCTCTCGACACCCAGAAAATAGAGCTTTCTCAAAGACTCGAAGGGACACCTTCCCTTCGGGGTGTTCCAAAGACATAAGAGCTGAAGGAATTTCAAGGCTTCAAAAGACTTAGCCAAAAACAAAGGATTCTGAGAAAGACATTGAATCATTGAACCTTGAACCAAAATGGTTCAATGGTTCAAAGGTTCAAAAATAGATTCCAAAGACCAGTTCAAAAGGATGGTTTAAGTAAAGAGCAAGGAAGTGATTGAACCAGGGAACTAATAAAGACTGCCTGAACCGTTGAACTATTGAGCTAATGAACTTTCACAAGTTCAAAGGTTCATGGTTCAATATGGTTCAAATAACCAACAACCATTGACGTCCCCATGGACATCAAACTTAAGGTAATGGAATATCCATTAATTTTCAAATATAGCGTGAAACTAAAAGATGAACCAAGCGACCAGCTGAAGAAGATAGCCTGAGAGCTCCAATTACAACAAGAAAGAAGAGAAGGCTACAGAAGATATTGAAATATCTACGAGAGTTATTTTTGGTAGGTGAAATAGTCCATCAAGTAGTCATTTGAGCACACCAAATCAAGGACGTGGCCTATTTTTCTCCCATGAAGTAAAGGCAAAGTGGATAGCTACGCAAATAAGAAGGAAATGACTAGGTGGCCTATACTTTAGAGGAGACATATAAGATAAATTGGCATGCCACAGTTAAGGCTGATGCATTGTTCCAAGCATGGTCCCTTGATAGAACTAAAATGCATTTAAGGCATTAAATGTGACATGGGCCATTCCATGGAACAAAGTGCCAAGCCTTTCTTGGCTACTATATATTGTAATCTCTTATTTTATGCAAGGGAGATCTCTTGATTATAGAAGCAAAACTCTGCCCAAATTAAAAGGTGATTACTGAGACTTTGAGCTCAGATTGTTGATCATATTTTTTTATCTAAATGAAAAAGCAAGTTACTTTCAGACTTTGTGATGTTATAGCTTGTGTCATTTTAGGAAATTGTTCTTATGTCTATTTCCTCAGAGCATTCTTGTTTATTTAATTTAACAAGCAGAACTAGTGGAAGTAATCATGAAGGTGTCATGAAGCCAATCGTGGAAAGACTTTGTGCTGTTATAATTGTCTTCAGTGTGTTTTTAGTTTATTTTTGTGTAAAAGATCTTGGGACAACTTTGTGCCCCCATTATCCTTTGTATTTCACTCTTTGAGTAGCTGAGGTGGAGACTTTGTGCTACACCTCATTCTATTGGTTACTGCGCCCTTGTTACCTATTTGTTACCTACCAGAAAGAACTCTTGCGCCCTGCTACAAGACCACTTTTAAAAGAAGAGAAGTGCCTTTAGTATTATCACTAGAATTTCTCCTTTGTCTATGAACATCATCTCTGAAAAAAGAGAGATGGATGGTGTAGTCCTACCCCTGAGTGTTATTTTCTACTTATATATATAGTATATAGCTCCTCATATTTATAGGGAACCTCCTCTTGATGAGAGGAGAGATTTATCTGCCTCTGATGTGGTAAACCTACACATTTGGCTGACCAATCTCCTTATGTTGTGGTTGAAGAGACCTATTTTGCTCATCAATTAGCTATTGACAAAATATTCACCCAACAGTTTTTGGTGACTCCACTAGGGATCAACGAGCAATTCCTACCCTTATCCATTTTATACTCTGGTGACTTTGGTCTGTGTCTTACCCATTATCATTATAGCCTTATCCATTTCCATTATATACTCTGAGATGCAAAACCTGAGACACTAGAGATCGAGCATTTCATTTCAAAGGTCAATTCTCTGCCAACTCTACGCTAATAGTTTTTAGTGACCATTGGGGAAGAGCACGTAGTTTGAAGCCTCAAGCTTTAAGCTGAAGTAGAGCCAATTATTTCCCATTTTTATTCTACAATTTGGCAACTCCACGCTATACTAGAAACTAGAGAATCCAAGGTGTTGTTGACCCTATTTTTGAGTTGGTGCAGTAGGGCAATTTCAATTTGTTCCCTCTCCAACTTCAAGTTCAACAATCCAAGAGTGTTTCTCCTACCCATACCAGGTCACCAACATAAGATAGAGCTTCTTTTTCTACTGTTAGTAGAGCTTTGCCTATACATACTCCACCTAGATTTGTTATCCCCCTTTTTCATAATTGAATAATGGTGGTTCAAGCCCCCTGGGGTAACTCTTTCAGCTCACTCATTTTGACCCCACCTCTACATGAACTTCCACGCAGCTCAAGAAATAATTTTTCTAAATTCTTTGGTGATGGGAGAGTTCATCCTAATGAACATATTTCTGCCTTCAGCATAGCCTGTGGTGTGATAGGCGTGGAGTATGAAGACGTAGCAGTCAGGGTGTTTGTGGAAACATTGTAAGGTGTTGTTGTAGATTGGTTCTACCATCTACAAGCCCAGACTATGACCGACTGAAACACTCTTAAAGCTAAATTTGAATCCAAATTCAAGCCTACAAAATATGTGCATGCCTTGCTGGCCCAGCTCACACAGATGAAGAAGGAACCTCCTGAACCTATGAGGGAATTCATTGCCAAGTTTGACAAGCTGAATAACTGGATTCCTACAATTGCTCAGCCAACACCTAAGAACCTTAAATGTTTCTTCATCAACTCACAACTGCCTAAAATGAGTTTTCTATTGATACGAGCTGGCCACATAGACCTTATTGTTGCTCAAGATTTGGCTACTGAGGTAGAAGATGACATAATCTTGGTAAGAAAGCTCAGGAGAGATCATAACAGATATAAATCCTTTTCATCTTCTGAATACTCACCTACAGTCACCACTGATCCAATGGTGCAAAAGCTAGCAAATGAGTTGTTAGCTTTTAAAAATCAAATGGCACAAGGGATGTCATCTGCTCCTTCATACAGAGATATACCAAGGAGGACATTCTCCAATCAATCATACTAAGGCCATGCTGTCAGGAATCAAGGGCAGCCAAATCATCTTCCTCCCCCTCAGGAGAAATTGGCCATTGAAGCACCTCCAACCAATTCAGCAGTCAGATATCTTGAAGCAGAATCAGATTTCTCCTTTCAGCCTGAGTTGAACCTAGAAGATGATGCTAATCTCTAGAGAAGAAGAATTAGCTACCAACTCCAACATTAGTTTCCTGAATTACCAGGATGAACCCAAAAGTGAAGGTTAAATAGTTTATGGAACATACGTTGTATTCACTCAGTCCTAGAACTAGTCAGCCCAGCAAGCTGATAAAAAAAATAGAAGAGCAACCTCAACCAACAATTACAATTGCTAAGTGGGGAACCACTCTGCTTTTCCAGCCAAAGGACCTAGTGATTGCAAGAAAGGTAAGTACATCAAACATCCCTACACCTTCTACTTCAAATTCACAGACCAGTCCTCCCCCTCCTAAAAACCAAAAAGATGAACTCCCATCCTTCATTCTTAGTCTATTTTAGATATTTGACCATATAAAGAAAACCAAAATTTAAATGTCTAAATTTGAATTCCTGTAATCTAACCCTGAGCAGTTAGATAAGTTAGTTCAATGTGTAAAGAACCAAGCCATCCCTGTAGGATAAGCAATTATAAAGGTAACTCATGATCCCCCCAAGAACACATCCACCAGGAATAACCTTATCATTACTCCTCCTACTGCTCTCGGGAGGACTAAACTATTTTATGTCTCCCTACTAATAAATGGACACTAATTGAATAATTGCATCATAGATTTCAGTGCATCTGACAATGTCATGCCTACCAAAGTGGCAGAATCCCTTGGTCTGACACTGACCAAGACATTTGGGAGATGTTTTTCCATAGATAATAAATAAGTGCCACTGCTAGGACAAATTAAAGATGCCCAATTTATGTTTGAAGCATTCCCAGACAAGAGAATCAAGATGACTGTCTTGGTGGCTGATGTCCCAGCATCATACGACATCCTTCTTGAGTGAAATTTTTGCAAAGATGTTGGTGGTGAATTAAGCATGGACCTATCTGAGGTGAGGATCCCAGTCAAAGGCGTTATGCAAAGATGTCTCTCTGAGAAGGAAGCAAAATACGTGGTCACTCAAACATTAGCGCCTGAAGCTCAAATTCTATTTGAGTCTTCAGGCATGGGTAATTACTTTTTATCTACGGAGGAAGTCCATGAGGCGTCTGATGAAATTCTTAAATGTGTCAACTTGAAAATTAGTTTAGATGGAATAACAGAAGGATTGGTAGAGTGTAGTGTAAGTGTAGAATAATCTCCCCCTCTAAATGAAGAAGAGTCTAAGAAAAATTCAGTGTATGATGAGGTATGGATTCTAGAATTTGATGGCAGTTGCTCCTCTACCAGTTCAAGAGCCAAAATTGTGTTGATATCTCCTCAATGAGATATTTTTTCTTCTTTATACAAGTTGCAGTTCAGCAACACCAACAACACAACTGAGTATCAATCTCTATTGCTTGAATTGAAGATTGCTCAAGAAAAAAACATCAAACTCCTTCATGCCAAAGGAGATGTTAAACTGGTGGTTTGTCAGGTAAGGAACCTATATCAAACCAAAAATGAGAGATTTTTCCACTACCACAATCTAGTCTAAGATCAAGTTGAAAGCTTTGATGCTTTCAACATCTCTGCCATAACTAGGGAATTCAATGATCGAGCTGATGTAGTGGCTATTTCAATAACTCTCTTAATTTCTCACCTTAATTTTAAAAGAGACATGTACACTATTAAACTGGTCTTTCAACCAAGTGTGCCTCACAATGCCAATCATTGGCAAGTGTTCAATGGTGACAACCAAATCATTGCCTTCTTGGAGTAAAAAAATAGCTTTAAACAGCTTTATTTTGAAGGCAGTGAGCCTCAAAAGCTTGAACCAGCCCCTAAATCAAGTGTAAACGTAGGTGAAGAATTCCTACAATTTAAAAGAAATAAAATTTTAAAAGGCCTGGTTTCCCTTGAAAAGTTGTTTGACAAACACGATAGGTTCATCAAAAAGCAGCAAATGGATTCAAGCTCCTCCCAAGAGTTTGATCAAATAAATATGGGTACCAAAGAAAATCCTAAGATGGTGAACATTGGGAAGTGCTGCACTTAGGAAGATAAGTTTAAGTTCACTGCTCTGCTTCACCAATACATAGATGTTTTGACATACTCCTATGATGATCTGAAGTCACTCAAGCTTGAAGAAGTTCACCACGAGATTCCTCTCAAGAGTGATTCGGTACCTCATAAGCAAAAATTTAGGGAGTAAAATCTAAAGATATCAGGTACTATTCTGTCTAAAATATTAAAAATGTTGAATGCTAGGATAATTTTTTCAATCCATCATTCCACATGGATTTCCAACATAGTACCTGTGAGGAAGAAGAATGGCAAAATTCACCTCTGCGTAAACTTTAAAAATTTAAATCAATCATCCTTAAAGGATAACTATCCCCTGCCCATCATGGATTAGGTCCTTCAGACAGTGACTAGTTCTGAAATGTTATCAATGTTGGACGGCTTCTCAGGATACAATCAAGTTGAAGTTGGTGAAGTAGAACAGCATAAGACTACCTTCACCACACCTTGGGGCACCTTTGCATATCAGAGAATGCCATTTGGCCTAATAAATGCTAGCACCACTTTTCAGAGAGCAATGGACCTTGCTTTCAAAGATGAAATGGGTAAGTTCATTGTAGTGTACCTAGATGATTTAACAGTCTTTTCCAAGCATTGATCTGATCATGTGCACTATTTGCAACAAGTGCTAGAACGCTGCCGCTAGAATGGCATTTCTCTAAATTCTAAGAAGTCTATTTTTGGAGTAACAAAAGGAAAACTTTTTAGGCACATTATATATCGAGAAGGCATAAAAATTGACTCAAAAAGAGTCAAGTCCATCCAAGAGCTTACCCTACCCACAAGTAAGACTACAATTCACTCTTTCTTCAAAAAAGTGAATTTTTTATGAAGGTTCATCCCCGAGTTCACTGAGAAGACTTGTCACATTGTGAACATGATGAAGGGAAAGGCCACCTTCAGATAGACCAAAGAAGGCAAATTGGAATTTTGAGACATCAAGACAGCTATTACCCATGCCTCAATTTTGGTTTGTCCAGATTATACCAAAGATTTCACAGTTTATAGTTATGCTTCTAAGCACACACTTTCAACAATTCTAGCTCAACAGAACAAAGAAGGTATGGAATCTCCCATATCCTTCATGAGTTGTCTTCTCAAAGCTCATGAGCTAAAATACTCAAATATGGAGAAGCATGCTTATGTAGTGGTAAAGGCAGTGAAGCATTTCTACTTTTACATTCTGAATTCACAAACTACTGCCCTGGTTTCGGACACCACAGTCAAAACCATATTAACTCAACAGGAGTTTAGAATGAAAAGAGGTAATTAGATTGCTAAAATCCAAGAGTTTGATCTAGTCATCAAATCAATGAAGTTGGTGTGGGGAAGGGGCCTATGCCAATTGATTACTGATAACAGACCAGAAGGAACAAAGCATGAAGAAGAAGAAATTGAAGACACGCCAACAATCCTCTTTGTCTCCACCACGAATGAGTGTATTTGAGTATTTCTCATTTCCTTACTTATGGTGAGTGTCCAGCTCACTTGTCTCGTAAAGAAAAGAGGACTGTCAAATTAAAATCTACCAATTTTATCCTGTGGGACAACGACCTGTATAAGAGGAACATTGATGGAGTGTTTCTTTGATGTGTGGATAAATAGCAATAGAAACAACTTTTGAAGTCCTTCCATAGTCTAGCCTGTGGAGGACATTTTTTTGCTCCTATAACTACCCATAAGATTCTACGAGCTAGGTATTATAGGCCTACTATGTTTCAAGATGCATATAAATAGGTACAAAGATGTGAACTATCCCAATAGTTCATTGGAAGACCCAAATTAGCTGTTGTACCTCTTAAGCCAATGGTGATAGAAGAGCCATTTCAGCAATGGGGGATCAATTTCATTGGTGTTGTAAACCCATCTTCAAGTGATGGACATGATTATGTCCTCACAGCCACAGATTACTTCACCAAGTGGGTGGATGTTATTCCAACCAAGCATGCTACTTCAGAACTAGTGTGCAATTTTCTCAAGGAGAACATCATTTCCAGGTTTGGGGTCCCAACCAAGATTGTCATAGACAACGTAGCTTGTTTCTCTTCTTAAGAGATTACTCAGTTCTGTGTTTACTATGGGATTTCCCTCTCTCACTCTTCTGATTATTTTCCACAAGGGAATGGCCAAGCTGAATCAAGCAACAAGAATTTGGTGACTATCATCAGGAAGCTGGTAGATGACAACCAACGAACATGGCATAAAGCATTGGTTGATGCTTTATGGGCAGACAAAATTACACCCAAGAGGGCAATTGGTATGTCACCTTTCCAACTTCTTTATGGTCTAAATGCTGAGATACCAATCACCCTGAAACTGCTAGCATTGAAATTGGCTAAGGCAGTTGAAAATCAGACATATGAAAGCTCCATTGATAAGAGGATCATGTGCTTGACTAAGATGGATGAGCAACAAACTATGGTGGTGGACCGAATTACTACGCATCAAAGTTTGGTGAAAAAACTCTTTGACTAGAAAGCAAAAAACCATGATTTCTAGATTGGAGATCAAGTCCTATTGTGGGACAAGAGAAGAGAACCAAAGGGAATGCATGGGAAATTTGATTCCTTTTGGAGAGGCCCATTTACTATCCATCAGCTCAAGGGTGAAAATAGTTTTCTATTGAAGTATCAAGATGGCACACCCTTTTCTCTACCTCACAATGGGCATCATCTGAAGCACTTCAATTTTTGAAGTATTAGATACAATCAAATGTACATATGTATATTTGTATAGTTTTTAGTTCTATTTTGTGTTATTCATTTTCATTTTTTTTGGCACCTTTTTTTTGGGTAGCATGACTCCATAGCCCAATGGCATACTTAAAGGCACTGGAGATTCTGGTTTCTACTCCCCTCAGTTGTTCCAAGTTTTCAACTAAAGGAAGTTTCCCAACTGGATCCAATTGTTCTTGTTAGGATTGTGGAGCTAAAAGCTTCACTGATGCAGACACGGAGGAGGTTGCAGAATGAGTTGCTAAGTGTCAGAAGTGTTTGGCGTTGGTCTGGCCAACCGGCGTCGGCAGGGTAAGACAGGAAGGCAACCGACGTCGGTCATATATCGGCCGGCGTCGGCGACCCCAGGCAGACAGGGACCGACGTCGGTCGCCTGTGTAGTTCGACTGTGAGTTATTTACGGGCAGTGAACTAACGAACCGAGAGTTTGCATGATGAGTGCTAATTTTAGACTCATAGCTGCGGATCTAATTATTGTAATTAGATGTCTAGTCATTGTTTGGATGAGATCTATATAATAGACTCATGGTTGTATTGGAAAAGTGTGCTAGGGAGTAAGAGAGCATAATTATAAGCTCCTTCTGTGTGTGAGGTAGAGCTATGGTGCGTTCCTCCTAGTGCCACAGTACCAGGTGTGTTGGTGCTGGATTGGAGAGCCAGCTGGGTTCTTCAAGAGTGTAGGATCTTGGTCACAGTTGCATGGCCTATATAGGAGATCTACATGGTAAGTAAGATCGTTGATCTGCAGGTGTATGTGTGTGCAAGGTCGAGGTTCACAGGTGAATAGAACCATTGCTTGATTTGCAGGTGTGCAAGGTCATACAGACAGCAACACAACAGGGAGCAGTATCAGGCAGGATCTACTTGGAGTACAGGTGTGTACTCGGATAGAGCAAGAGGAAGGCAAGGGAGTTCCTTCCATAAGTATGGTCTGTTGAATTGCAGGTTGTTGCAGATTCATGGGAGATCTACTTGAAGTACCTTGAGTACTTGTGGAGCACGTGGAGTGCTTGTGGAGTGCGTGGAGCACTTGTGGTGTGCGTGGAGCACGGGAGGTGAACACCAACTCTGTATTTGAGTTGGGTGTTGGGACCTGTGAGAGGGAGAGCTTTGGGGAGAAGAATTACTGTTCACTTGAGGCGTGGGAAACCTCTGTAAGGTGGTGGAGAAGAAGTGGCATCTTCTTTATTGTATTCTTTTCTGTATAAAGTGTTAATACAATTTGGTATTGTCTCTCATATGCTGTGTTATTCTGAATTCTAGTTACTTGGTGAATCTGGTTAATTTCCGCATATTAAGTTGCTTGGTTTAGTAATCAAATTGTGTGCTTTCGGTGTACATCCTCCCAACAGTTCTCAAAATCTGTCACTCATTTTGGGACAACATATGAACTATTTTGGTCCTGCAGGCCAAAATTATCTCTTCCCTTCTCAAAATCATTCTGAGCATTCAAATTCTTCATTATTCAAGCTTTTTTAGTTAAGGGACTAGCAAGTTCAATGGGTTCAACGGCTTCAACAGGTGAGTTCTCACAAAGGAACAAGTTCCCAACACTTAGGCAATTTCAAGATTGGTTCAACGCCTCAGTTTAACCAAAAATGTTCATCGACAAGCTTCAAATAAAGGATTGAACCATTGAACCTCACTTCCATAAAGATTCAACGGTTTAACGGGTTCAAAGGTTCAACGACGTCGGCAAGCTTAAAGAGTTAAGTACTTCATCAAAATTTCAAAGTTCAACCACTTCGATAAGTTCAGTGGCTTCAAAAGACTTAGCGAAAAGAAAGAAGATTGAACCGTTGAACCTTGAAACAAAAAGGTTCAAAGGTTCAACACGGTTGGTTCAAAGAGATAGGTTCAAGCGGTCAATTGAATAAGTGGAACAAAAGATTGAACTGTTTAGCCGTTGAACCAAAGTTGGTTCAATCGATTGATTCAATCAAACGGTTCAAAGGAGTGCCCCAAGCCAAAAGGGCAAGTGCCCTTGCAGAGGGAAGTGAAAAAAAGGTAGGTGCCCTTACAGAGGGTAGGGAACATTTACTCAAAGATCAAAGGGAAAGCTGAAAGAGAAGATTTCATTCAAAATTTTCATCCGAGGAAATTACCAAGTAAATGAACCAAAAGAATTCCTTCGAAAAGATTTTTCTCAGAATAATTTCACAAAAGAAATTCCTTCAAATAAATTGTTCAAAAGAATTCCTTCAGACATTTTGCCCAAAGGAATGAACAAAAGCCCGACGGAAAAGTGGCTCAGGCAAGGGAAGAATTCCTTCAGACAAAATGTCCAAAGAAATTCTTTCAAACATTCTGTTTGAAGGAATTGAAGGAAAAGGCTACTTGAAGAATCCTGAAGGGTAGGTACCCTTGTGGGGGGCTCTCAGCACCCATAAAATGGACCTTTCTCAAAGACCCAAAGGGACACCTTCTCTTCGGGGTTTTCCAAAGACATAAGAGTCGAAGGAATTTCAAGGCTTCAAAAGACTTAGCCAAAAACAAAAGATTCTAAGAAAGACATTGAACTATTGAACCTTGAACCAAAATGGTTCAAAGGTTCAAAGATAGCCCCAAGCAAAGGAAGGAAGCAAAAGATTCCAGAAACCAATTCAAAAGGATGGTTCAAGCAAAAAGCATGGAAGCAATTGAACTAGGGAACCGATAAAGATCGCTTGAATCGTTGAACTATTGAACCAATGAACTTTCACAGGTTCAAAGGTTCGTGGTTCAATATGGTTCAAATAACCAATAACCATTGACTTCCCCACAAACATCAAATTTAAGGTAATGGAATATCTATTAATTTTCAAATATAGCACGAAACTTGAAGGATGAACCAAGCGACCAGCTGAAGAAGATAGCCTAAGAGCTCCAATTACAACAGGAAAGAATAGAAGGCTATAGAAGATATTGAAATATCTACGAGAGAGTTATTTTTGGTAGGTGAAACAGTCCACCAAGTAGTCATCTAAGCACACCAAATCAAGGATGTGGCCTATTTTTCTCCCATGAAGTAAAGGCAAAGTGGACAACTGCGCAAATAAGAAGGAAAGGACCAGGTGACCTATACTTTGGAGAAGACATATGAGATGAATTGGCATGCCACAATTAGGGCCGATGCACTGTTCCAAGCATGGTCCCTTGACAAAACTAAAATGCATTCAAGGCATTAAACGTGACATGGGCCATTCCATGGAACAAAGTGCCAAGCCTTTCTTGGATGCTATATATTATAATCTCTTATTTTATGTAAGGGATATCTCTCGATTATATAAGTAAAACTCTACCTAAATTGAAAGGCGATTACTGAGATTATGAGCTCAAATTGTTGATCGTATTTCTTTATCTGAATGAGAAAGCAAGTTACTTTCAGACTTTATGCTATTATAGCTTGTGTTATTTTAGGAAATTGTTCTTATGTCCATTTCTTAGGAGCATTCTTGTTTATTTAATTTAACAAGTAGAACTAGTGGAAGTAATCAAGAAGGTGTCCTGAAGCTAATCGTGGAAAGATTTTGTGTTGTTACAATTGTCTTTAGTGTGTTTTTAGTTTCTTTCTGTGTAAAGGATCTTGGGATGACTTTGTGCCCCCATTATCCTTCGTATTTCACTCTTTGGGCAGCTGAGGTGGAGACTTTATGCTACACCTCATTCTGTTGGTTATTGTGCCCTTGTTACCTATTGGTTACATCTAGAAAGAAATCCTGCGCCCTGTTGCAAGACCACTTCTAAAAGAAGAGAAGTGCCTTCAGTATTATCATCAGGATTTCTCCTTTGTCTATGAACATCAACTCTAAAAAAAGAGAGATGGATGGTGTAGTCTTACCCCTGAGTGTTATTTTCTGCTTATATATATATATATAGTATATAGCTCCTCATATTTATAGGGAACCTCCCCTTGATGAGAGGAGAGATTTGTCCACCTCTGATGTGGTAAACCTACACATTTGGCCAACCAATCTTCCTATGATGTGGTTGAAGAGACCTATTTTGCTAATCAGTTAGCTGTTGACAAAATATTCACCCAATAAGGTGTGCTATAAAAAATAAGTTGGGGATCTATGATTAGGTAGATGAAAATGAAGTTGGATTTTGTTGAGGGTAGTGGGTGAAAATAGCTTGATGTTATTTTCTGCCATAGTGATTGTCAGTGGTTGGTGTAACCATCGATGGTTGAGGTGACCGTTAATGGTTTAGGTAACCATCGGTAGTTGGATAGATCATTGGCAGTCAGAATGATCATCGACGATTAATGTGTGATGGGTTTGGGTGATAAAAAGGTCAAATTGATGAGATCACAGAAGGTGATTATGGGAGATTAGTTTATGTTGGGTTAATTGTGAAATGAAAATAAATTAATTAGTAGATTGAAAATAAATACTTAGCTTATCATAGGTTGAGTGGATGAATGGTTGAGGTGGTTGGCTTGTTGATAGAGTCTGGCATGATTTTGATAAAGTAATGGTACTTGGTTGTTGCTCGAAGGGTGGTGGCAAGTTGGCTTTTTGAAGTGATTGCTAGATCATTGAATAGCTAGAAGAAGTGACCTGTAAAGAAACTTTGGATGTAAAAAGCTCTTGAAGTCGTGGTCTTTTTTACCTCCTGCTCCTCTCTTTTTATAGGAAGGAAAGAGAGGTTCAACAAGATGTTAATGAGGGGTCCAACTTGATATCTAATTTTAACTTTGACATGCATGGGCTTGCACATGAATTAGACAATCTAATTATAAAAAATCAAAGTGGAATGAAGGGTCGGTTAAGTTGGTTTAGATGGTAGAACTTGACTGTCGATGGTCAGGGTGATCGTCAATGATTAGGGTGATCATCAATGATCAAAGGTTAAGGTCAAGTTGAGTTAAAAGGTGGGTTAAGTTATTAGGTCAATCTGACTAACATTAGGTAGGTTTGTTGGTTGAATGGTCTAGGCTAGGCCCAAGGTGTTCTTTAGGTGGTCTAGGGAAATTACAACATTCAAAACAATCATGTGTAGATTTTTGATGTCTATATTTTGCCCATTTTTGTTATGTAGTTTGTATTAATGAGCTACAAAAAAATGGAGTTTGGGTCAAAGGTTTGATTACCCTGAGCATGGGAGGAGGTGTTCCCCCTCAAACCATAAGTCGATGAGGTGAAATAGAATTGGGTGTAGGTTTGATAAATGGTGAAAGTGATGACAAAAATGTGGGTGATAAGTTGGGCACTAAAGTGCAAATCTGTGCATGTGGTGAAAAAAAAACTGTGATGTCCAAGCACGTGTATTGACTAGGTTGCCATAGTTGGTAAAAAAAAGGGTTAGTACTAGAAAGACAAGTGACAAGTAGACCGCATGACCACATTCAGGCATGGTGGCTAGGTACACTCATAAATGCAAGTATCCTAGGCAAGGTCTATGTTTTCATGGGTATCCAAGGTATGAAGTGATCCTGGAGAAAATGCAAATTGGTTAGGTATAGTCATGGGTATCTAAAGTAGGAAGTGCTCCAAAGAAGACACCAGTTAGTGGGGTGTGTGTGAGGTAGTGTTAGTTCAAAAAAATGTCAACATGGTAATTGTTGTCATTATGGTCAAAAGGACCAAGCAAGATCATCACAAAACATGGATGAGTTGGGACAAAATGCACCAATGGTTAGGTGGTGTGATGGTGGGTGAGGTGGGTGGGTGCATGGTTTGGTTCTGTTCTAAAAAATTAGGTGGCAGAGCAATGGAAAAATGCCAAGATCTTGATTGTTGATAATTAGGGGTCATAAATTTAATCATCGATGGTCAAGTACAAAACCCTAAAATGGTGGAGGTCAAAATTGAGACCATGTAATGTATTTTCTCATTGTGATTTTTTTTACTCTTGATAGTGAGCACTTTATTTTTTGGCATTTTGTGTAAGAGTTTACTGACGGTGATTGCTAGTGATTAGTTGAGTGAGTTGGATTGACTGAGTAGACAAAGTGGACCAGAGAGGATGTAGGGTGGGTGTGGATGAGGTTGGGTAGTGGGTCATAGGATTACTCCTTGATGATGGTCGAGAAATAACTTAGGGTTTACATTAATTTGATAGATTAGTTTTCAATTTATAAAGGCATTGTAAGTTGCTTGTTTTATTTTTGGTTATTTGGGTGGGTTTTGGGTTTTGCCCTAGGTTTTGGTGAAATTCAAAGGTGAATTATGAAATGAGGAGGGGTGGGTTAGGGTGGGGTGGGTAGGAGATAATAATTTATAAAAAATAGTGGATTTTTAGCTGTTTGGGTGGGTTATAGGTGAGGTAGGGTCTAGGCATGTTCTATCAACGATCATGCACAATGACTGTTGGTGGTTACACTTATCATCAATGGTTGATGACCGTCAGTGATTGATCACCTAAATTTTGATGGTCATTATGACCATCGATGATCGCCAATGGTGAAAAGAGTTTTTTAAATGGTTTTAAAGGTGTTGAGGGATACTAGATATTGTAAGAGTTTGGTTCAAGTTGAAAGTAATGTTTTAAATGGGATGTTTAAGGGTTTGATAGGTAATAGTGTGAGTTTTAGGTTTGATAGATGAGGTAAAGGGTAGTGTTGGAGGGCAATAGGTAATGGTTAAATGGGTAAGGTAGGGTAGGCTAAAAATAGAGTGATATAGTTCATATAGGTAAAATATGGTAGTGAACTAAGTTTGTTTGCTAATAAACCTTGTAGTCATGGAAGCATATTCAAATGCAGGATTGAGTGCCTCATATTTTACCTAAGATTCATCAAGGGATGATTAAAATGTATTGGGCACACATGGAGAATGTGGGTCGAGAAGTGATGTTGTACTATCAACACATGTCATGGGATGCAACGATGATCATGGCCCTCATCGAGAGATAGGATCTGACTATGAACACCTTCCTTATACCCACTAGTGAGATGATATTACTGGAGTATGTGCATAGGATTACATGGTTACCTATTTGAGGTGAGCTAATTTATCACATCGAGTGGGAGGAGAGAGATATGTTATTGGAGTTATTATATAGAGATGACCATGATCTTGTCAAATGGCGCATTGGAGGGTTTAGCTACACTTTGTTGTATCAGAGGGCGAGGGATGATAAGAGACTACTCATGATGATGATGATCATCATCATCATGATATCATGTTTGACCATTCTTGATTCGAGTAGCAGGATGTTTCCCTATCTACTGCTAGGGGTACTAGCAGAGATGTTATTAAGTCACATAGTGTTCGAATAGGTGCATGTGCTACTTGTCTAGATATAAAGGGAGCTATGGGATTTTAGAGATCACATGAGATATGATATTAGTGTTGATTTCATGCTACACTACTAGGCATATGAGCACATTCGAGCTCTGTGATCAATAGGGATGTCATGGGAGGGTTATACGCAGATGGAGTTTAGAGTCAACTTTATGAGGTGGAGAGATAATTTTGCCCTCTTAGGAATATGAGGTGGGGTAATTAATACATATGGTTTAGAGGTACACTAGAGGCCTTAGTAGTTGGTGATGTGATTTAGAGGCCACACATTAGGTTTCTAGACTAGGTTGGATATATGAGACATACACTATCCTTGCATAATTATAAGTGGATCTTCAGCAGGAGGGATGGTGAGATAGAGCTCATCCCATTTAATAGGGTGCAACAATAGTTTGGCCTAGTATAGGGGATTCTAGGTATGTTATCAAGGTATAGGTGGGAGAATGTAGAGCTCTTACTACCTGAGCCACAACCTATTCAAACTTTTTTTGATCATAAGGAGTTACTGACTAGGGCCGATATAGATGATGCAAGATTTAAATATGGTTACTTTGTATGGTACCAGGCATTGTATGTGGTAGCAAACTTTGGTGGTGATGATGGTGGAAAGTATCTTATGGATGTTGACCTAGGTGGTAGAGGTTAGCAATTATAGGTACAGGGGGTTAGCCCAGGTGCACAAGTAGGAGTAGTGCTAGTCATAACACAGGCATATGTGGAAAATTTATAGGGTTAGTTGGCTACAACACAAGTTCAAATAGCTATGAGGTGACTGAGATGAGGCTAGAGCTATGTTAGACTTGGTTACCTAGGAGAGAGACTCCTTAAGATAGACTAGAGGAGGAGGAGCTGCAACATCTGTAGGACCACCAAGAATTATCCTTATGGCACAATATCTAGCCATAGTGGAGAAGCTATGCTACTATGAGGCCATAGTTTTGAGACATTGTCCAGATGAGCCCTCATGGGGAAAGTATAGATCTAGTTTGGTATGAGGTTCTAACATGGTGACACCATGTCAATGGGTTGCTTCTGTAGGAGGACAGGCAAGGACCTCAAGAGGACAAGCACTAGGAGGCAATGGTGCCCTAAGAGATAGTGGTGCCCTAAGGGTATAGTCATGATATAGTTATGGGATATTATATTTTGTTGTATATCATTTTGATACTAGCCTACAAATTGATGTGTTGAGATACACATTTTGAGAGAGAGACATTTATATTGTTGTATACATTATGATATTATGGACGACAGACTCATGATTCATAGATATGATCCTCATTTATTGCTTATCATTCACGGTTTGGATGCTTATGGTGTGATATTCATATTGATCATTGATGATGTTATATTGATTATGCTTATGTTATAGATATGGATACTAGTGTAGACTCACCTAGCTAGGCATGTGATCAGATGCATTATGTTTTATGTTTATATGATATTAATGTAATAATGATGTTCATGCTAAAATTTAATGAGTATATGCTTCCTTATTTAGATTTATACATGTGATAAAAATGGATTTTTGTTTATTGTCTCATGGATGCTATGATTGTGATATGATGATGGATATGTTGATGATGCGTGCTTTTTCTTATGATACATGTTGATATGATGGTATGTGGATATGAGTATGGTTATTTTGCCTAAGATAAAACACAAAGTAAGTTGAATAATAACACTGGATGTGAGAAAAAGAATATAATAAAGAGGCAAATGTCTTAGTGAATATATCAACCAGTCATAATAGTATAAGAAGAGGGCATGATGTTTATTCTTTGGCAAGGATTAATACAAGACCTGAAGTAGGATAAGTTTAAGGAACATAAGCCCTTAAAATGTTGCATATTAGTGTTCGTTAGTTGGTTAAAATGTGTCACGATCACATTATGTTAAGTGAGCTCTAAATCCCTTGTTTATAGTGTACAAAGGGGAGATGGATGAAAATGGAACCTTCTTCTGAGACTAGCATGATTTCTAGAGGTTACCAAAGTGTTATTATAAACAAATCTCTGTCATACAAAGTGTAGATTGATTGATGCGGTATGTCTACTCATGAGAGTTGATTGTGGCTTTCAAAATTATTGCTTCTGAGAGCCTATTATAGATTTCAAAATTCATTATTTTTTTGCTTTTTCTTGATAATGGGTCATTTGCTTATTTTGTTATTGATTGGGAGGGTTGGGGAAGTTGATCGATGTGGGAAGCTTCCAATAAATTGATTGATTTGATAAATGCTTTACTCAACCATCCTTCAAGAGAGTGGTCTAAGTTTGTGTGCTTTGTTTAATGTCTTTTGATAGTTATCATTCAAGGGAGTAGGCCACCTTACTTGTATAAATTTTGATATGTTT
Source organism: Torreya grandis (assembly GCA_037957365.1). Lineage (NCBI taxonomy): Eukaryota > Viridiplantae > Streptophyta > Pinopsida > Cupressales > Taxaceae > Torreya > Torreya grandis. Next base: position 1,738,255 of record JARHVA010001907.1, on the reverse strand, counting down.
CAAGTAACTGTCCTTTAAGGGAGTAGTCTGTGAATGCCAGGAATGACCCATGATTGTTTTTAGTTATGAATTTGCTTTTTCTTGTTTGATTTTGCTTGACATAGACTAGTTTATAGAGGCTTAAGGGTTCACCTTTATAAAGGCAAAACTAAAAGTAGAAGAAATTTGATGAGGTGTAAATAGGTTTAGGTGACAACGACCATGGGAATCTGTCTTATGAAAAGGGGTGAAAAGTACCATGAGAATCATGCCATGGTAGAGCCATGGTACCCATTGTTCAATATTAGGCTATGATTGTGATGTATAATCACATGATTCAATTTTAATTGGTTGCCCCTAAAATAGGGTGATGAATGTGTTTTGTAAGCAAAGGATGAGCTTAAGTTTGATAAAAGGTGATTTTGATCCTTTTCAACAAAATAAAGGGCACATAAGCGAAGCATTAGGGGGCTCAGGTTCTGGGTTGCCTTTGAGAGAAGATAACCAGTAAGCTCATGATCCATACTTGTGGGTTATGATATAATGTCCAAGCTAATTAAAATCAAACTTGTCACACTTGTTTTTCTCCATATTAATGATATGTTTGTTTTCCTTTAAGACAAGGTCTCTGATGTTGAATTCTCCCACTCTAAGGTGTTTGTTATAAGCATATTTGATTTGCTCTTGATAGATATGAATATGGGTAAGGGCGGCTAAGAGATGCTCATCAAGTAGCTCAAGTTGGGCTAAATGGTGCTGATAATAATCATCTTTAGAAATGATATCATGTAGGGATATGTGAAGAGAAGGAATTTGGACCTCAAGAGGCAAGAGGGCCTTTGCTCTAAACATAAGGGAAAATAGTGTATCACCCATAGGGGTTCAAATTCTAGTATGATATGCCCATAAGGCAAAGGGGATGTGAAAATGCCAATCCCAACCAGATGTATTGACCATTTTAGTGAGCATGTTGTTAAGAGTTTTGTTATAGGCTTCCACCTGTTCATTCGCTTGAGGGTAATGAGAAACTTAACTTGATACTGAATGCATAAAAAAGGCCCTAGACTTGTTTGTTTCTTAAATATTTGTTATTCTTAGAGATGATTTTGTGAAGAGCACCAAAATGATAGATGATGTGATGATTGATGAAGTTGATAATCTTTTCTGCTTTGGTTGAGACTAGAGGAATAACCACTACCCATTTGGTAAAATATTTGGTCGTGGTGATGATATAATGGTGTCGCTGTGAAGAATAGGGGTTAATTTCACCAATAAGGTCTAGACCCCATTGTGAGAAGGGCCAAAAATTAGTGGATATGTGAAGACTATGGCTAGGTACATGATGCAGATTGGCATTTTGTTGACACTCAACACACTTTTTCACAAAATAACAACATTCTTGGTTAAGGGTAGATTAGTAATAGCTAAGGCAAAGGATGCACTTAGCCATGGAGAGACCACTAAAGTGTCCCCCATAAATCCCATCATATATTTCTTTGATAGCATAAGAGCCTTCGTGACTGTGTAGGCAATGAAAGAGGAGATTATCAAAGTCACATTTATAAATAATTCCCCCCGCAATGGTATAACATGAGTTACTCTAGATAAATGCTCTTTAAGCATTCCTGGAAAGACTAGAAAGAATGATGGCAAGGTTGAGATGGTCAAAGGTCTGATGATACCAAAGATCAGGTTGGTTCTCCTCCACACTGAATATGGTGGGAGAATCTGGTTTGACATAAGAAGGTTGGGTAAGTCTATGGATAATGACAAATAGTTTAGAGTCAGAGGGTACAGACAGGATCTAAGAGACAAGGGAAGTAACGGTGTCAGCAAACTTGTTTGTAGATCATAGAGTTGATTGGATATTGTAGTATTCAAATGATGTTAAGAGTTTGTCAACTAGTTATTTGTATTATTTCAAAACATCATTCTTACACTGGTAAGAGTCATTGCTTTGATTGACCATAAGTTAAGAGTCGCCAAAGATATTGATTGTTTTGACTCTCAAGGCCAATTCAATTTGATGGCCTATTACGAGGGCTTCATACTTGGCCATATTATTGGTACATTCAAAATCTAGCTTGAAGGATAAAGGAAGAGGTTTGTTGTGAAGGGGAATAAGGATAATGTTGGCTCCCCCACCATGTTGACACTTTGATCTATCAAATAACATGGTCACTTGATAGGTGAAGTCTGCCTAAGAGAGGGTCACAATGGACTCATCTAGAAACCCAAGAGGAGGAGTTTTGTTGTCTGCTAAAGGTGCTTCAAAAATTGGTTGGTAATCACTTGACCTTTAATTTAATTTTACTAAAGGAATTCAAGGTCAAATTCAGCTGAAAGCATGAACCACTTGGCCATACATTGGTTTGGGTATGGCTTGGAGTGTATATACTTGAGTGGGTTAGTATTGGCTATGACATATGTTTTATGGTTAAGAAAGTAGTGGTAAAGTTTGGTGGCTATGAAGACCAACGTGAGGTGAATTTTCTCGATTTGGGTGTACCGAGTCTCATACTCTACAAGAATGTGGCTAATGTAGTAGATGGCTTGTTCTTTGTGTTATTCATCCCGATGAGCAAACATTGCCCCTAGGGAGTGGTCAATGGTAGAAATATAAAGGTAGAAAGGTTGGTCATCCTTGGGAGGGGTGGGAATAAGTGGGGATAAAAGGTGCTCTTTGAGTGAATCAAAAGGCCTTTTGATAGTCATCATTCCACTTAAAAGAGACATCCTTCTTTAGAAGGTGGTGGAAGGGCTAGCATCGATCTGAGAGCTGAGAGATAAAGTGATGAATGGATTGGAGCTTCCCTTGCAAAATGTAAAGTTGCTTTAGGTTGATTAGAGGAAGCATGTCAAATATTCCTTTGATTTTGGCAAGATTGACTTCAATTCCCTAAAGGAAAATGATAAATCTAAGGATTTTTCCTGATAAGACCCCAAAAATTCACTTCTTGGGGTTAAGGTAGACGTGGTAATGGATGAGTTGCTCAAAGATAATTTTGAGAATGGCCAAATGATCCTTATGATATTTGGATTTCCCAAGAAGGTCATCCATGTAGTCCTCAACAATTTTTTGGATAAGGCCATGAAAGATATAAGTCATGGCACGTTGGTAGTTTGCACTAACATTTTTTAGTCCAAAAGGCATTGCCCTATAGTAGAAGGTTCCCCATGGGGTGATAAAGGTGGTTTTGTGTTGATATTCAGGGATAATTAAGATCTTTTTGTAACCCAAGAATATTTCCATGAGAGATAACATCTCATGGTTGGTTATAAGATCAACTAGTTGGTTGATGCTTGGTAGAGGAAAGTCATCTTTTGGGCAAGCAAGGTTGAGGTCACGAAAGTCCACATAAATACATAGACCTCTTGTGGCTTTGGTGACAAGTACGACATTCGAGACCCATTGAGGGTAATCAAAGGGTTGAATGAAATTGATAGATAGTAGACATTGAAGCTTTTCATTAATGAGAAGGGATATGCGAGGGTGTATTCATTGAAGTATATGCTTAATGGGTTTGGCCTCATGGTTGGTGACTATGTTGTGGGTAGTGATGGAGTGGTCAATTCTTGGCATGTTGCTATAAGACCAGGCAAATGCTATGTTGTGGTCTTGAAAGAAGGAGGGCAAGTCTCAAAGTTCTTTGACATTCAGGGATTGGCCAATTTTGACAATGAAGGGGTTCTCTAGAGTGCCCAAGTTTATATCTATGGTGGATTCATTCAACATGGTTAAAGTCTCCAAGGTTAGGGATTTGTGGATGGAGGAATCTGGTACACTAAGATAGGTGAAAATTGAATCATCATCCTGACACTAAACAATATTAATGGTAGGAGAGTCATTTCCTTTCATCTCAGAATGGGTCAAAGAGATGGTTATAGTTGCTCCTTCCTTTGATAAGTCAGGGGTCTAAGGCTAATCATGTTGATGGAAAAAAATGTTAGGTGGGATGATATCATCCTCACACTCAGGTGGATAAGAGGTTGGTGAGAAAGGGATGTCTTCCACTACAATGGTGGTGGTAGGTAATTTGGTTTTCTATTTGGGTTGAATGAAGTTGAGGCCATGTTTCTCATGAGGTTTTTTGGTTTCAATTGAAATCAACTTGTGCAGCCCATGTTCATATTATTGGAGACCAAATCCCTTCCAAACACACTAGTGGAGGTATGTCTTAGCAAACTCTGGTTTATCTAGATAAGAGAAGCTAGAGGTGAATGGTTGAGGTGAAAAAGAGGTGACAGAAGCACCAAGGGGTTTTTCAAGTCCTCCATAGATGAAATGGGTTTGACAGTTTGAAGGCCTAAAAGGGATAATGGTTCTGATGTTGGGGCCATAATTGGGTTGGTGGTCAAGTTTCTCATACTTTTGGGGGATAGGGAAAGCGTTAAGGGTGAGGAGGTGATATTCCCCCAGTGAAAGATGTTAGAATGTGGATTCCAAGTGGTCTATGGTGGGGATTTGGTTCGAGGGGATTGATGAGCTAGTAGATGCCTCATTGGTCAAAGGAGATATGGCTTCATCCTTCATGGTTGAGGGCTTGTCTTTGGCTAATGAAGGTGTACTAGATGGAGGTAGGAGGACTTCATTGCGTCAATAAGTCATGTTGCATGATGAAAAAGGACTTGGGTCAGCTTGTATAGTAACAACCTGACCTTCATGCTCAAATTTGATGCAATGATGAAGGGTAGAGGGTACACAACCCATGGAATGGATCCAAGGTCATCTCAATAAAACATTATACTAAAATTCACCTTCTACTACATAATACAAGGTGAGAGTGGGGGAGTAGGTAGGCTTTGGGTATTGGTTATTATTCATTGGACTAGTAGCAGGCTCACGGGAGGTTCATTTGTTAATAGATCATCCTCATCATAGAGTTGATGGATTATGGTTTAGAGAGCTTTGTAGTTCTTTGTGTCATGCTCGACTGTCCTATGATATGAGCATACTTGATGGTCATTATACCATATAGGTTTTAGACTAAGAGGGTCAAATGGTCTGATGGGAGGTAAGGTTAAGCAAGAGGCTTGTAGTAACCTTTGGAAAATAGTTGAGTAAGACTCAGCTAAAGGTGGCAAAGGCCTAGAGGTTTTGGCCTTGGTGGTTGAGATGGAAGTTTGTTCAAGAGTAGGTTTGGTGGTAGAGGTCTTGGGTAAGGTGGTGTGCTTAGTTCATGATTTTGGTTTAGGTAAGGAGGTTGATAGGTTGGAGGTGGAAGATTTTGGGGTAGCTAGCTTAGTTATTAATGGCTTGATGAAGATGGGCATTTCAAAAAACAAGAGTGATTGGGTAACCAAAAGTAGTGGTCAAGTTTTGGTTGAAATAGTTGGCTTCCTAATCAAAGTAGAAGGATGAGGCCCCAATATAGAGGTCAAGGCTGAGAGGGGCAAAACTCTAGCCTTCTAGCCTTTTGTTGGTTTTACCTCCTTAGTTGATTTGGTTTGGTGCTTGGTTGGTGTTTTTGGTGAGGTTAGCTCTAGTTTCAAGGATAGATGATTAAGGCTTTATGTAGGGAAGATGCCAAGGGTTTTGGTTAGTTTGGTTGAAGTGATAGAAGATGATTTGGATTTTTTGGATTTGGTTGCTTTGGATGGTTAAGAAATGGTTGCATTGGTAGAGGTTTTTATTAGTTCAATTGATACAATAGTGGGTTAGATGATAGAAGTGGTGGGCTAGTCCATCAAAAAGGTGGTTGGAGGTTCCTATTTGGTGATGTAAGGGAGCCCCAATTGTTCCCAAAAGGTGGCTTGATCCATGTCAAGTTTGGAGACAAACTCCAATCTCTGAACTAGCCTAGAGAACGGTTTATAGATTAGCCTTATTCCCTGTGTAGTGGGCTCAAAAGATAAACCCATAGGTTAAAAAAGGGGAACAGTGACCTCATCCTTTTCCTCAATCAAAGGATGCAAGGTTTGGATGGGTGGTTTCTTTGTGGTAGGTGTAGATGTGTTCATTTCCTCCTTAGGAATGATCTCTAAAGGGGAAGTGAATTTTTTGGTAGTTGAGGGAGAAGGTAAAGTGGTGATGGTTGTTTGTTCCTATATATCAGTCGAAGGAGGGGTTGATGACTCTACTACTTTAATAACTGGAGGAAGGGAAAATCATACTTCCTTAGTTTGGATCTCCAAAGGAAGAGAATGTAACTCCACTACCTCAATAAGTTGAAAGAGTGAAGAATAGGTAGATTGGCCAGTAGGTTCTTCAACAATGAGCGTGTCAATAACCATATTGACTGTATGGGCACCATGAGAACACTCAATTTTGTTGATCTCATTTTTGGTGGGTGCATGATTGGGAAAAGGTTGTCTAAAAATGTCAAGGGCTTGGTTCGGAGGTGTGTTGGGGTTTTCCAACACAAGCTCCCCCTTGTCAATGAGTGTTTGCACAATGTTTTTGAAGGTATTACACCTACTAACATTATGCCCAACTACTTAATGGAAAGTACATAGGTCATTCTCATTATACCATCCAAGTGCAGGATGAAAAGAATCAAATTGTTGATGGGGTTTTATAGGAGGAAGTTGTATGATATTAGCTTTCAACAACTTCTCTAGGATCGAAGCATAAGATTCCCCAAGCGGAGTAAATTACTTTTGATTATTTCAGTTTTGGTTTCTCATGTTTTGTATTAAGGATTTAGAGGAGTTTGGTTGATCGATAGATGATGGAGGAGTGGTCTTAAGGAAAATTGCATTCGTAGTTCCCTTATTTTTGGCATTTGTAATGGTTTGGTTACTTGGTTTAGAGGAAGAGGCCTCATTGGTTTTGTAGGTAGAGTTCTTATTTTTCAAATTTAACTTTCCTTCATCGATGTCTCTATTTTCTAGCTTATGTGCCATGGTAAAAGCTTTGTCAAAGGTTCTGAAGCTCTACACATGCAATGTAGAAGAGATGTTCTTGGCACATGCCTGAGCAAAAAGTTCTATCATTTTAGGTTGGGGTAAAGAGAAGGAAAGCTAATTGGTTAGGCTCCTCTAACGAGCTACAAAATCAATAATAGATTCATCATCAATTTGCCAAATAGAGTAAAGTTCAGTGATGGAAACTTTGTTGGACATGTTTATTGAAAAGTGATCCAAGAAAGTTTGGGCCAGTTGAGTGAAGGAGAAGAGAGAGTGTTTGGTTATGGTACTATACCAATCTAATACTTGCCTAGATAGGGGCACGGGGAAAGTACAAAGAAGGAAGGAATCATCATAGGCAATCAAATAACATGCATGCCTAAATAACCTAAGGTGTTATTGGGGATCCTCCTTACTTTGAAATTCATAAAACTTGGGAAATTCCCACTGAGGGGGATATGGTCTGATAGGGATAGATGGGTGAATGGGCTTGCTACAGATCTATTCATATGATAAAATACTATGAGCACCAAAGATGGATGACTTTAAAGTAGTCATTTTATCCATGAGCATTTTCATTAGATCTATTTGGGGTTGTGCAACTAAGAATTTGTGAAGTGCATACTGTTGTGGTGGTTGGGTAATATATTGATAATTGGTAGGAGGTTGAGGAGCTTTCACATATTGATATGTGGACACAGGTGGTTAGGTGGATGCTATGTAGGGGTAGGTGGATGTAGGTAGTTGGGTAGTGGGTAAAGGTACATGCTCATGTGGGTTAGGGTTATAACCCAAGTTGGGTGTGATGGGCACCTATTGAGAGGTTAAGGTAGGTTGGGTAGGAGTTGTGGTTGGGTTTGTAACTAAAGGAAAGGTGGTGACACTTTGTACTGATTAATGGTAAGGTAGAAGGTATAAACACCACAATATTTTGAAGTGAAGTAGTGATTAATGGATTGGGGGTAGCAGAAGGAAGGTTGAAAATACTAGTAATAAGTGCCCCCATAATGAGGGGAGTATAGGTGGTTAATGGCTAGGTTGCTCCTAAGGTAGAGGAGTTGTTAGTGGGGGTGGAAGGCATAAGGGTGTTGGTTTTTTGGGTAGGTTAGTTTTCCACAGTAGTATCAAAGGGATTATTGATGGATGAAGATGCTTGAGTGGTCAATGGTTAGGTGGTGACTGTGGCAATGGAAGGGTTCCCCATAAGGTAGGAAGGCATGCCATAAGGTGGGTCCACAGGTGGAACCAAAGCAGGGTTATGGTGAGGCATGGTGTTGAGATAATGTTGAAGGGCCACAATATTGTTACCTAAGAAGGTGGTAAAGTCTATATCTCCTTGGGGAACTACCCAAGGGAAAGAAGGACATCCCAAATGGTGAGGAAAATCTTTTGGTTTAGAGATGTGCTCCATCGATGAGGAGGTCGAAGAGGTTGATTAGTTTGGTGATGGGTTATGTTCTACTAGATTCTTTCGCTACTGGCAAGTTAGAACCATACAAGGGAGAGAGAATACAAAAATAATCTCACCACTCAAATAGAGAGAAGATAATAAATAAGCAAGGAAATCAAACACACACTAAAAAGTACGTTAAGTCCTAAAGTTCTTTTCAGTTTCTCTTTTGGCTTATGCCTTAAGCTTTGAAATAAATTATGTGACTAAAATTGGCCTGTAGAGCAGGTACAAGAATATAAGTCTATGGTTGGTTTTGGGTTGTGTTTAGGTTCTCAAAAGGATTTGTATTATAAATCAATACATGGCTTGGTATTGGGGCCTACCCCCTCACTTCACACACCATAGTGATAAGGGCGTCAGGTGCTTAGCCAATATATATATATATATATATATATATATATATATATATATATATATATATATATATATATATATATATATATATATATATATATATATATATATATATATATATATATATATCGATTTTAAAAGTTTATACTTAACCAAAGAGATGAGTTGGTTCTCCCCTTGGTAATGACCTCTAAGTAGGATTGTTGGGAAAGGGTAAGGTGATTGCTAGGTGATAAAATCCTAGTCGGGCCTTATCTCAAGTTGTTTAAATGTTTGATCAATGTAGGTTGTTTGGTTTGTGTGTGTGATACAAGTATTGCTATGATAAAATTACTTTGCTTTAATTTAACTAAGTGACAAACTTGAAATCAACCAATGTATGTAGTTGATTTTATGCCCCAAAGAAATTTTAATTTTGTTTATGAGCACAAAATAGGGAGAAGAACATGTAGATGAAAACAAAAGAAACCTAAGTAGAGACTCAAGGGTCCCACCGGGCATGCCAGAATGTTTTAGAGAATTTCAACTTGTATTCCAAGAAAGGAAGAAGAAAGAAACTAGATAAGGGTATGGTTGAAGAACTTGTTTGATTGTGAATGCATTGAATCAGATGATTATAGAGAACTCCTCTTTGTCTTGGGAGGATGACCTGCAAATAAGACAACCTAAAGCAAATGGTTGGTTAGATAGATAGTTGGTTGGATTGCCTGGCACTATCTAGATCCTAGAAGCAAGAGCTTCCTTAGGGGCTATCAATCCACACATTTTAAATAATCAAGTTTGTAAAATAGAAGATAAATTACATGCATCAATAATCAGAAGGTACTAAAATGTAATACAAGAAATGCTTAATAAAAAAATAGATCAATATGACTAATATAGCAATAAGTGGGTCAATATTAATGCTAAATCAGTCGGGTGTGCTTCAAAAAATAGATTGGGGGTCTATGGATAGGCAGATGAAAAGAAAGTTGGATTTGATTGAGGGTAAGTGGGTGAAAATAGCTTGTTATTTTTTACCATAGTGACTGTCGGTGGTTGGTGTGACCGTTGGTGATTGAGGTGACCATAATTGGTTGAGGTAACCATCGGTGGTTGGATAGACCGTTAGTAGTCAAAATGACCATTGGTGGTTACTATGTGTTAGGTTTGGGTGATAAAAAGGTTAGATTGATGGGATCATAGAATGCAATTTTGAGAGAATGGTTTATGTTGGGCTGATTGCGAAATGGAAATAAAGTAATTGATAGATTGAAAATAAATACTTAGTTTACTGGAGGTTGAGTAGATGAATGGTTGAGGTGGTTGGATTATTGATGGAATCTAGCATGATTTTGATAGAGTAACGGTACTTGGATATCAATTGAGGGGTGGTGGTAAGTCAGCTTTCTGACGTGATGGCTAGATCGCTGAATAGTTAAAATAAGTAACCTACAAAGAAACTCTGGATGCAAAAAGCTCTTGAAGTCATGGTCCTTTTTCACCTCCTACTCCTCTCTTCTTATAGGAAAGGAGAGGTGCAACAAGATGTTAACAAGGGGTCCAACTTACTATATAATTTTAACTTTGACATGCATGGGCTTGCACACGAATTAGACAATCTAATCATAAAAAAGAAAGGCAAAGTGAAGTGTCAGTTAGGTTGGTTTAGATGGTGGAACCTGACCATCGATGGTTAGGGTGACCATCAATGGTCGAAGGTCAAGGTCAGGTTGAGTTAAAAGGTGGGCTAAATCATTAGGTCAAACTGACTAGCATTAGGTAGGTTTGTTGGTTGAATGATTTAGGTTGGGCCTAAGGGGGTCTTGAGGTGGTCTTGGGGAATTACAACATTTGGAACCATCATGTGCAGATTTTTTATGTCTATAATAGGTTTTTGTAGATTAACTTGCTAAAGCACCTCTTACAAATACATAACCACTAACATTCTAATTTCTAGATGAATCCATTATGACCATCATTAAAACACCTCTTCAGGAGAAACACTAGAAGCTGTATTTTGATGGATCATTAATAACACATGGATCGAGGGTAGGCATTTTATTCATTACAGCATAGGATATCTAATCATAAAGTCCTTTAGGATTAGCTTTCCTTTTACTAATAACATGGCTGAATATGAAGCACTTATTGCAAGGCTTTGATAGGCAATACAATGAAACATACAACATATCAAGGTTTATGGTGATTCTCAGTTACTCATCAATCAGGTTGCAGACCATTTTCAGACCAAGGATGATAAATTGGTACCATACAAAGCCATGTTTGACACTCTCAAATAATAGATTGTTGATGTGTAGTTTGAACATATACCAAGGGCCAGTAATAGAACAACAGATGCCATGGCCACCATTGAATCTTTGATTTGACATACAAACACAACCAAATAATACTAGTTCGTCATTGAAAATCTACTAGTGTCAACTCATGAACCTTTAATTGTTGCCATGATTTGTGATATTGTTTGTCTCAGCTCTATTTGGTATTCTGACCTTTATGCCTATCTTTAAGACCAAATAATGCCACCAGACCTATCCTACAAACAATCTAAAGCCTTTATCCACCTTGCTACAAGATATACCTTACTCAGACCAACCCTATACCACCATAATTTTGATGGAACTCTACTTTGTTATCTAAATTTAGTAGACTCTACATTAGCGTTATGAAAAGTTCACAAAGGAGTGTGTGGATCCCACACAAGCGGGGTCATCCTATCAAAAAAGCTCTTGTGTATCAGGTACTATTGGCTAATGATGGATGTAGATGTAGCTACGTATGTCAAAAAGTGAGATAAATGTCAAAGGCATGCCAATCTAAATCATGTCCCAGCCAAGACTTTGAAACCAATGCTTATACCATGGCCGTTTGCTACATGGGTCCTTGATCTCATTGGGAAGATAAACCTCACTTCATCTGATGGTCATAAACATATCCTTACTACCACTGAATACTTCACTAAGTGGGTTGAAATTATACCCCTCATTTATATAACTAGAAAACAAATTTCCAAATTCATATTCAACCATCTCATTTGTCACTATCGTATCCCCTCTGACATTATATCTGATAATGGCAGATCATTCAAAAATAAGGATGTCAAATTGTTATGTGTTGAGTATAAGATTACTCAAAAAATTTCGATGACATATTACCCACAAGGTAATAGCTAGACAGAAGCATCTAATAAAACCAATGTCAACATACTTCAAAATATTGTCAATGATGTTGGCCATGATTAGCACCTCAAAATATTCCATGCCCTTTGGGCATACCGTACCTATCACCATACTTCAACATGAACCACTCCATATTCACTTGTTTATGGCATTGAGGACATTCTTCCCATTGAGGTTGAGTTACCTTCTTTGTGCATATTTTTGAAGTATGTCCTAGATGATGAAGACTATCGAGTAGCTTGCCTACAAGATCTAGATTTATTTGATGAGAAACACATGGCCACATTTAACAACCTACAAGCATACCAGGACTAACTCTGTGGCCACTACAATCTATGCTTTAAACACAAAGAATTTAAGCTTGGTGATCTTGTCCTAAAAGAAAACCAATAGAATACCATGGTCAAGAAGAAACATAAAGGCAAGTTCAAACCTAACTGGATAGACCCATTCTTCATTGTCACAAACTATGATGCTGGAGCATACAGGCTCGCTATACCAAATGGGGATGAACTTGATGATTCAATGAATATTATACCCCTCAAGCGTTACTTCACTTGAAAGACCTGGTGCATCGTTTATGAGTCCCATTTGAGTTGTACCATAATATTAACATTCTTCTTTGTAACATTGCATTCTACCATTCACCATTCTATCATAACTTTCCTATCAACTGAGTTATTTTCACCCTTCCTACCCAGCCTTTTGACATTGGTTCCATACCTAGTTTAAGCACAAAGATTCAGATCAAGTTTTAGCAGTTGATTCAACATTCCAGATAAAGGATGTATTTTGGAGCAGTATGATAGTGGTTTGGCAATTATATCCTTCATTTCTTGTTTCGTTCTCTACCCTGTGGGACTGATTATAACCACCTTTGGGCAAACTAGTGTCTTGCCATCATGCTACTAATTATAACTACCTATGTGCAAATTAGTATCCTTTACCTATGTCATTGTTTCCTAATTATAACTGTCTATGGGCAAGTTTGGGGCAATAATTATTTATCATGCCTTGAAATACAACCATGCCATGCCTATGTTGTATTGTGCCATTTGCCAACTCTGCCTATTTTGTTTGAATTGGCTGATATCTATTCATATTCCTCAGTTATAGGATGAAACTATAGTGATTTGAGGTCCCATCTTGGGGCTATGTAGGAAACGCTTGATTTATGTTGAGGTCCACTCAGTCACCCTTTGCCACACTCTCATCATTTTATGAGCACTTCTAAGTTTGAATGATCTTACCATTTTATTAGTAATGTAAGCCACACTCTCACCATTTTGTGATCTTGGACCATTTAATATCTCATAATTATCCATTGAGTTGAGATACATAGAAAATTTCAAAAACATTTGAAAAAGATCTAGAAAATACTAAACATTGACCACTTCTTTGCCTTAAGGATTCAAGGATCCCTAGTTATTTCACAAGCAACCACTTATCATTTAGTTTCCCCATCTTTATTGGCCTTGTATCCCATGATCTCACCTTCCTACGAGCCCAATCCCATATTCTTTTGTAACATCCATCATGTTTTTCTTCTCATCATTTTTATTTTATCCCATTTCTTGGGAGAACTACATTTGGCCTAAAGTTGTTGTTATATATTATGTCCATGGAAATATTTAGGCAGTGTCCACTTTGTTGGGTGAATATTTTGTCACCAGCTAACTGACAGCAAAATGGGTATATCAACCACAACACACGGAAATTTATATGACAAAATGTGCAGGTTTACCACATCAAAATGGGATAAATCTCTCCTCTCATCAAGGGGAGGTTCCCTATCAACTATATCATATATGTACTAATATATATAAACTAAAAATAAAATCAGGGGTGGGATAACACCATCCATTTCTCTTTTTTTAGAGATGATGTTCATAGATCAAAGGAAAATTTTTGGGTAATGGCTGAAAGCATTTCTCTTCTTTCAAAAATGATGTTCAGAAAACCAGAGGATGACTTTCTAGTATTAACTATAACAAGACACAGTAACACAGTAGAATGAGGTATAGCACAAAGTCTCCACCTCAACTGCCAAGGAGTAAAAGAATTATAAGGGATAATGGGAGCACAAAGTCTTCCCAAGGTCCTTTCCACTAAAATAGAAAACACACACTAAAGACAATTGTAGCAACATAAAGTCTCCCACAGTTGGCTTCAGGACACCTTTCAAATTACTTCCACTAGTTCTGCTTATTTAATTAAATGGACAAGACGATATTCAGGAAACAGAACATAAGAACAATCTCCTAAACAATACAAGCTATTTCAGCACAAAGTCTGAAAGGTCATTTGCTTTTTCATTTAAATAACAAAATATGATTAACAATCTGAGCTCAAAGTCTTAGTAATGCGTTTCAATTTGAGCAGAGTTTTGCTTCTATAACAAAGAGATCTCCCTTGCATAAAATGAGAGATTACAATATGTAGCATTCCAAGAAAGACTTGGGCATTGGTTTTCATGAAAATGGCCCATGTTGAATTGAATGTCTTGAATACCTATGACAGGGCCATGTTGGAAATGGTCATCGGCCTTGACTTTGGTGCTCTGAATCATCTCAAATGTCTCATCCTAGGCATGGGTCATCTGGTCTTCTTTATGGCACTTACACGACTGTCCATTTGCCTTTACTTAATGCAAAAAAATAGGTTGTGCCTTTGAATGTTTGTGCTCTCTGATGTCCACCTAGTGGACTGTTTCACCTACTAGAAATAACTCTCTTGCAGATATTTTTGAATTTTCTATAGCATTTTCTCTCTTCCTTGCCACGTTTTGTCATTCCTTGGCGATTTGAGCTCTCAGGCTATCTTCTCGCTTTCAACTGGCTCTTTCGGCTCCTTCTCGCTTTCAGCTGGCTCTTTTGGCTCCTTTGGCTGATCGCTGAGTTTGTTCTTAGGGTCTGCACCATATTTGAAAATCAATGAATATTTCATTACCTTAAATTTGACGTCCACGGGGATGACATTGGTCGCTTGAACCACTTTGAATCTTGAACCTTTGAACCTTTGGAGTGCATTAGTTCAATGGTTCAACAGTTCAGGCAGTTCAATCAACTTGTCAGTTCAATCGGCTCTTTGGTTTAATGTTTTGTGAAGGGCTGTGTTTGCTCTCTTTTTCTTCTTCAATTGAACCCTTCCTTTGAACCATTTGGTTGAACCATTTTTTGGAATATTCCACTTCCTTCATTCGCTCAAAGCTTTCGTTCAGATTTTGAACTCTTTGAACCTTTGAACCTTGAACCATTTCGATTCAAATTTCAACAATTCATTCTCTTTCTTTAAATCCTTTCATATTCTAAGTCCTTCAAACTTATTAAACTCATTAAACCTTTGAACTCTTTTGGTTCAAGGTTCAATGGTTCAACAGTTTAATCTTCACTCTTCAAAACCTTCTTTTCTTTAAGTCCGCCGAAGTCGTTGAACTTTTGAAGCGTTTAACTCTTTTTGAACCTTTAAACTCATTGAACCTTTGAACCTTACAAAAGTGGGGTTCAATGATTCAATGGTTCATTCCATTTGTTTGAAGCCCACCAATAAGTCCTTTGATTGAACTTCAGTGTTGAACCAACCTTGTATCTTTTAGGAAACGCCTAAGTGTTCAAAATTTTCTCCTTGTGAAAGCTTACTTGTTGAACCTGCAATTTTCTTAGCTGAAAAGACTTGATTAACTCAAAAACTTAGATGATCAAAACATTTTTGAGAAAGCAAAGAGTGAGTTTTGGTCTACAGGACCAAAATGGTCGGTATGTTGCTCACAAGAACAAGTGACAGATTTTGGGAACAACTAGCTCCAGTTGGGGAACTTCCATCGATTGAAATTTTAATATAGTCAAAGGGAGTAGAAACCAGAATCTCAGTGCCTTCATGTATGCCATTGGGCTACGGGGTCATGCTACCCAAAAAAAAAGGCACCAAAAACAAACAAAAATGAACAACACAAAACAAGCTAAAGACTATACATATGTACAAGCTGATCTTATCTGATACTTCAAGAATTGAAGTGCTTCAGATGTTGCCTAATGTGAGGAAGTGAAAATGGTGCTCTATCTTGATATATCAGCAAGAAACTATTTTCTCCCCAAAAGCGATGATTAGAGAATGGACCTCTCCACCAAGAATCAAATTTTTTGTGCATTCCTTTTGGTTCTCTCCTATTGCTTCACAGCAAGACTTAATTTCTAGTCTAAAAATCATGAATCCTTGTTCTTTTGCAGAAGAGTTTTGTTTCTTGATTTTGACATACAATAGTATGGTCCATTACCATAGTTTATTATTCTTTTATTTCAGTTAGGCTCATAATTTGATGGTCCCCATTCAACACCTGCCAATGGTTGGCACTATCAGGCACACTTGGTCGAAAGACCAGCTCGATAGTGTACTTGTGATCTTTGAAATCTTGGTGAAGAACTAAGAGGGTCACAGAGACAGCCAATTAATTTGCATGATTATGAATCTCTCTAAGCAGTGTAGAAAAATTGAAAGCATCAAAAATTTCAATATAATCCCATACCAGATTGTGATAATGATGTAATCTTTCACTCTTAGACTGATGCAAGTTCCTCACCTGACAAACCACCAACTCAGCATCTTTTTTGGCATGAAGGAGTTTAACACCTTTATCTTGAGCTACCTTCAATCTAAGTAACAGAGATTCATACTCGATAGTGTTGTTGGTGTTTCTAAATTGCAACTTGTATGAAGAAGGAAAAATATTTCCTTGAGGAGATATTAGAACAATCTTGGCTCCAGCACTGGTAGAAGAATAACTGCCATCAAATTCTAGAATCCAGACATTAATAGAAATTGATCTTTTTTTAAATTCCACCTAGTCAGGGAGGGAGGATTCTTTTGCGTCTAAGCTTTGCTCTACCAATTCTCCTACTGTCCTATCTGAACTTTTTGGATTGTCACCTACAGGACTTTTATCAGATGAAACAGGAACATCCTCTATAGATAGGAAAAAGTTACCCATTCTTAAAGACTCAAATAAAATTTGAGCTTCAGGGGCTGATGTTTGGGTGACAATATACTTTGCCTCCTTCTCAGGAAGTAGCCTTTACATGATGCCCATGATAGGGATCCTCACCTCAAATAGGTCTATGCTTAATTCTCCACCAACATCCTTGCAAAAATTTCATCCAAACAGAATGCCATAGGAGGCTGGAACGTCGACCACCGAGACTGTCATTTTAATTATTTTTTCTGGGAAGGTCATGAATGCAAACTGGGCATCTTTGATCTGACCCAATAGAGGCACTTGTTTATTATCCATGGAGAAATATCTAATAAAATTTTTAGTCAAGGTGAGGTCGAGAGAGTCTGCTACCTTGGTAGGCATGACATTGTCTGAAGCTCTAGAATCAATGATACAGTTGCTCAGCTTGTGATCATTTATCAAAAGGGAAATATAGAAAGGCTCTATTTTCTCAGGGGCAATAGGAAGAGTAATGACAAGATTGTTTGGGGTGGACATGTTCCTTGGGGGATCATGAGTTACCTTTCTAACATCTTGTCTTGTAGGGACGACTTTATTCTTCACACATTCAACCAACCTGTCTATCTGCTCAGGGTTGGCTTGTAAATATTCAAACTCAGTCATTTGAATTTTGGTTTTCTTAGTATGGTCGATTATGTCAAATGATTGAAATGGACTAGGAATAGAGGAAGGAAGTTCATCCTTCTAGTTTTTTAAGGGTGTGATACTAGTCTGAGAATTTGAAGTAGAAGAAACATGAATGTTTGGGGTACTTACTTTTTTATTACTCACCGGGTCCTTTGATTAAAAAGGTAGAGAAGTTCCCTGTTTAGCAATTAAAATTTTTGGTTGAGATCTTTCCCCTATTTTTCTCTTATCAACTTGTTGAGTTGACTAGTTCTGGGACCTGGTATATACAACGTATGATCCATCAAACACTTTTGACTTGCTTCTAGCTTCTTCTTGGTAATTCAGGAAACTGATGTTGGAGTCACCAGCGAATTCTTCTTCCCTTTCTGTGAAGAGATTAGCATCATCTTCTTGATCAAACTCAAGTTGAAAAGATAAATCATATTCAACTTCATAATAACCAACTGCTGAGTTAGCTGGAGCTGCTTCAATGGCAAGCTTCCCCTATGGGGGAGGAAGATGATTTGGCTGCCCTTAGTTCATGGCAGCATTGCCTTGGTATGACTGGTTGGGAAACATCCTCCTTGGTATATCTTAGTATGAAGGAGGAGCAGACATCCCTTGTGCCATTTGTTTTTTGAGAGCTAGCAAATCATTTGCCAGCTTCTACACCATAGAATTAGTGGTGCCTGTAGAAGAAAACTCAGCAGATAAAGAAGGTTTACTTATGTTAGGATCTCTTCTTATCTTTTCTACCAAGATGAGATCATCTTCAACCTCGATGGCCAAATCTTGAGCTGCAACAAGGTCTATGTGGCTAGCTTGCCTCAATAAGAAACTCACTTCAAGAAGCTGAGAGTTTATGAAGAAGTATTTGAGATTTCTTGATGTCGACTGAGCAATTGTAGAAATCTTGTCTCTCAGCTTGTCAAATTTGACTATGAAATCTCTCATAGGTTCATGAGACTCCTTCTTTATCTGTGTGAGCTGAGCTAACAGGGCATGCACATCTTCTGTAGGCTTGAACATGGCTTTAAATTTGGCTTTGAAGGTGTTCTAGTCTATCACAGTCTGTACCTGCAGATGATAGAACTAGTCTGCAGTAGCACCTTGTAATGTTTCTACAAACAATCTAACTGTAATGTCCTCATACTCCACGCCTATCACACCATAGGCTATGCAAAAGGCTGCAATATGTTCATCAGGATGAACTCTCCCATCGCCAAAGAACTTAGAGAAATTCTTCCTTGAATTGTGGGGTAGTTCATGTAGAGGTGGAGTTAGATTCAGGGGACCAAAAGTGTTCCCCCAGGGGCCTTGAGCTGCCATGACATGACAGGGAGGGATAACAAATCTATGAGGGGTATGTATGGACAAAGCTCTACTAGCAGAGGAAATAGAAGCTTTGCCTTATATTGGTGACCTAATGTTAGCAGGAGGAAAACTCCTAGTTCGTTGGAGGTGAGGTTGTGGAGGAAAAAGGTCATAATTACTTAGCTGCACCAACTCAAATACAAGGTCAATAATACCTCAAGATCTCAAGCTTCACGTATACCGTGAATCTATCAGAGTGTACAATGGAAATGGATAAGGACTCAAACTGCTTCAATCTGAAGCTTGAGGCTTCAAACTGCGCGTTCTTTCCCCAGCAAAGTTGCCAAAAAATTATTAGGTGAATATTTTGTCACCAGCTAACTGACAGCAAAATGGGTATATCAACCACAACACACGGAGATTTATATGACAAAATGTGCAGGTTTACCACATCAAAATGGAATAAATCTCTCCTCTCATCAAGGGGAGGTTCCCTATAAACTATATCATATATGTACTAATATATATAAACTAAAAATAAAATCAGGGGTGGGATAACACCATCCATTTCTCTTTTTTCAGAGATGATGTTCACAGATCAAAGGAAAAATCTTGGGTAATGGCTGAAAGCATTTCTCTTCTTTCAAAAATGATGTTCAGAAAACCAGAGGATGACTTTCTAGCATTAACTATAACAGGACATAGTAACACAGTAGAATGAGGTGTAGCACAAAGTCTCCACCTCAACTGCCAAGGAGTAAAAGAATTACAAGGGATAATGGGAGCACAAAGTCTTCCCAAGGTCCTTTGCACTAAAATAGAAAACACACACTAAAGACAATTGTAGCAACATAAAGTCTCCCACAGTTGGCTTCAGGACACCTTTCAAATTACTTTCACTAGTTCTGCTTATTTAATTAAATGGACAAGACAATATTCAGGAAACAATACATAAGAACAATCTCCTAAACAATAAAAGCTATTTCAGCACAAAGTCTGAAAGGTCACTTGCTTTCTCATTTAAATAACAAAATATGATTAACAATCTGAGCTCAAAGTCTCAGTAATGCGTTTCAATTTGAGCAGAGTTTTGCTTCTATAACAAAGAGATCTCCCTTGCATAAAATGAGAGATTACAATATGTAGCATTCCAAGAAAGACTTGGGCACTGGTTTTCATGAAAATGGCCCATGTTGAATTGAATGTCTTGAATGCCTATGACAGGGCCATACTAAAAATGGTCATCGGCCTTAACTTTGGTGCTCTGAATCGTCTCAAATGTCTCATTCTAAACATGGGTCATCTAGTCTTCTTTATGGGGCTTACACGACTGTCCATTTTCCTTTACTTAATGCAAAAAAATAAGCTGTGCCTTTGAATGTTTGCGCTCTCTGATGTCCACCTGGTGGACTATTTCACCTATTAGAAATAACTCTCTTGCAGATATTTTTGAATTTCTTATAGCATTTTCTCTTTTCCTTGCCACGTTTTGTCCTTCCTTGGTGATCTGAGCTCTTAGACTATCTTCTCACTTTTAACTGGCTCTTTCAACTCCTTCTCGCTTTCAGTTGGCTCTTTCAGCTCCTTTGGCTGGTCACTGAGTTTGTTCTTAGGGTCTGCGCCATATTTGAAAATCAATGGATGTTTCATTACCCTAAATTTGACATCCACAAGGATGTCATTATGGCTTGAACCACTTTTAATCTTAAACCTTTGAACCTTTGGAGTGTATCGGTTCAATGGTTCAACAATTTGGACAGTTCAATCAGCTTGTCAGTTCAATCAGCTCTTTGGTTCAATGTTTTATGAAGGGCCGTGTTTTCTCTCTTTTTCTTCTTCTGTTGAACCCTTCCTTTGAACCATTTGGTTGAACCATTTTCTAGAATCTTCCACTTCCTTCATTCGCTTGAAGCTTTCGTTCGGATTTTGAACTCTTTGAACCTCGAACTATTTCAGTTCAAAGTTCAACAGTTCATTCTCTTTCTTTGAATCCTTTCATTTTCTAAGTCCTTCAAACTTATTGAACTCATTGAACCTCTGAACTCTTTTGGTTCAAGGTTCAATGGTTCAATAGTTCAATCTTCACTCTTTGAAGCCTTCTTTTCTTTAAGTCCGTCGAAGTCATTGAACCTTTGAAGCAATTGAACTTCTTTGAACTCTTGAAGCGCTTAACTCTTTTTGAACATTTGAACTCGTTAAACTTTTAAACCTTGCAGAAGCGGGGTTCAATGGTTCATTCCATTTGTTTGAAGCCTGCCGATAAGTCTTTTGATTGAACCTCGGCGTTTAACCAACCTTGTATCTTTTAGGAAACGCCTAAGTGTTCAGAATTTTCTCCTTGTGAAAGCTCGCCTGTTGAACCTATGATTTGCTTAGCTGAAAAGGCTTGATTAACTAAAAATTGTGGATGCTCAAAACATTTTTGAGAAAGAAAAGAGTGAGTTTTGGTCTACAGGACCAAAATGGTCGGTATGTTGCTCACAAGAACAAGTGAAGTATTTTGGGAACAACACACTTGCCTAGTGCATCTCGAGTCAGCTCGGCCACCCCCTTCCTTTTCTTCTATTCCCCAATTTTGTTTGTTTGTTACGTTGTCTCCCATATTCTTGGGGTAATGTTTGTCATCTTATTAATGTTATTTTTAATAACATTGTGATTCACCATTATTTGTGTTTTGTTTTCTTTTGCTTGTTTTATTTGTTAAATGTTTGTTGTTTTATCTTTCTATTTATTTGTTTATTTACCTATTTCTTTGCTTTCTTATTGTGCCTTGATTCAGTCTATGTGCATTCATTGGGTGATTCCATGCGTAATATTCTTGAATCAATCCATATTCATACATAAACATTATCATCATGGCTTTTATCATTGGTGCATTATTTTCACTTGTTTTTAGATCACATGTTAATCCTTATGCATACTTTTGCCCAAGTTCTCATGGTGTTCTATCATGATGCCTGTTGTTATGTGCTACAACAAAAATCTACTCAGAGAGTCTACACAACACTGAGTCAATGATATATCTTGTTCGCACCTGAACCCTCCCGATCTAAACTAAATCATTCCCACATACATAATAGTTAACTAACAAAAGAAATTTAACGCTCAATAGTTCAAACTCACATCTCCCTCCTAAACAGGTTTCCCAAATTCATCTTTCTCCTTTGTCCCTATTTGCCATCATGTTTCATATCATATTTATCACTATCATGGTACAATGTTTATAACCACCTCTAGGCAAATCATTGTATACCGTCCCACTTGCATTACCAATCATTTTAACTGCCTTTGGTCAAATCATTGTGTTTTCATCTATTTGAAGGTTAATGATTATAATTGATTTTGGGCAAATCATTCTCTTTCTTTTGCCCAGCTAGGGTATGTTTTCATTGTGATAATGCTTATAACCGCCATTGGGCAAACATTGTCTCTATCTACCCAACTGGGGCATGTTTTTATCATGCCAATGATTATAACTATTTGTGGACAAATCATTGTTTTCCCTTTCATGATTATAACTACCTTTAGACAAATCATTCTCTTGTTAACCTAAGCCTTTTTCAATGATTATAACCGTCTTTGGGAAAATCTTTACACTTTTTGTCCCACCTATGCTGATTATTATAACCACCTATGGTAAAATCATCATGTTTGTCTGCCCAACCAGGGCAAATCCATATATCACTAATTATAACCACCTATGGTCAAATCAATTTTTCCACCCCATTTCCTCTTTTTTCATCCAATTATTTCCTCCATTTGAGGGATTGATTGTCAACCCCTTTGCCAACTGCTTGCTTGAGGGGGTACCTATATTTCACCATTATTGTTAAAGTCATAGGCATACAAGACATTTTCATTATTTGAAAAGATGTTATTGTGCCTATAGCTTGCAATGCCTTCCCAAACAGGGGCAAACTGTAGATAATTAAAACTAACCACCACTAGCCTCTGACCAAACTTCATATTGATTCCTACCAATTATTGCAAATTAAGCCTAGAAATCAATAAACATCCCAAATTTGTTTATGCATCATTCATCAAAGCTCAGAATCACATTGAGGCATCCCTAATTGGGTTATCTTATTATATACAATAATAACCTCTCATATATTCATCCCTAATCATCCTACAACATTACAATATCAATTTGGCCTATGGACCTATCAAGTGGGGCACTTGCACACTTAAATCAAATTTTGAAAGAGCTAAATGACTAATCAAAATTAATTAGAAAGCTAAACCAAATTAAATGCCTAGTTGAATAATCCATGTGAAATTAATGAATAAATAAATAAATAAATTCAAAAATGTAAATATCTTAGCCTTTCATCATTGCCTTTATGAGTTGTCAAGCTCTTCAAAAATATCTTGAAATATCTATTTTGGAGACCCATGCGTATTCATTGAAAATCATTATTACTTGATAACTATTAACTCTACTGGGGTTATATTTGACTCACTTAGGTTAGGTTTGAACCCATTGCAAGCCTTAACTCCACCTTGACTCACCTTAGGTTGGGGTTAGAGCCATTTGCTATAAATACAAGCCATTATCTATTAAAAAAAAATCTTAGACATTGTAGATTTATAATCCATGTTTTATTGCATGAGATTCATATCAATAGTGTTATAATTCCAAAATATTGAGTTAAGCCACACCAATCTAGCACAAGCCACAATGGTGCCAAGGAGAGAGGGAGATACAAAAACTCCATTGTCAAAGACTCTTTGAGCATAAATTGAGTAAGCCACTCAATAAAGCATTTGGAGCTCTCAAGGAAGATAAGAGATTGTGTGTTGTTTGCATTTTAGTTGTGTTTTTCATTTGGTTTTATTCATTAAACTCACCCCTAAGATCTAGGCTTGTAAGTGCTAGTGTTATTGTGTTTTTATTGAGTTTTGTTTACTTGAACTAACACTCTACTAACCTCCCTTATTGGATTCTTATGATCACAGTCATTTCCTTCAGGGAACCACTTGCACAAGTTAGGATAGATGGTAAAGACCTCAAAAAAGGTGTCCTCAACTCAAACCAAACATATTTTCACCTTTTAGGCTCAAACAATCACCTCACGAATTCACCAGCCAGGCCACCCACAACCTAGAAATGATTCCATGCTATCATCTAGTTAGGAAGGCTTGAACAACCTTCCTAGCGATGAAAATTAGATAGATAACACCTCTTATGATATATTATTTTTCTGTTCCTCTTATATCCTTTTTCCTCTTGTTCCCTCTTTTTGTTCTCCTCCTCCTTTTTATGGTTTTCCTTCTCCTCTATTTTTATTTTACCTTCTTCTTCCCTTCTCCATTTATCTTTTGTTTCTTTCTCTATTCTTATTTTCTTTGCTTCTTCCCTCTCTACTTTCTTTTTCTCTAATATTTGTCTAGCATGTTGAGTGACTAACTCCACCTGGATCTTCTTGGTTTCTTCTGCAAGTATTTGTTCTAATTTCTTACGTAGTTGAATAATTTCCTCTTCTAGTTATTTGGTATTTTCCAACTATTTTTGCTTTTTTGGGGCCTTAAAGACTAGATCTGTCTTTTGATTAGTTTTTAACTCCAGTCACTGGAGTTGAGATAATATTTCTTAATCATCATGAGACATTGGTGATTTCAAAACATTTTTTTAAGGCTTCCTCTTGGGATTTTTCAATTGTCATTTTAGTTTATTTGTTATTTTCCTTTGTATGAATGAGTATGTCTTCCAAATATTCCAGAAGGTCACCTAGTATATCATCCAACTCACATGGACTAATCTCAACATTGTCAAGAATTTATATTACGCCTTATTCTTTCCTACGGTATCTGCATTGTTATGTAGGCTACCCACTTTACATATTATGCCTTTACTATGGCACATACATAGGAGAGTGTTCATGTCTCGTACCTCTGTGGTAACCCCCCTCTCATTATCTATCTCCATGTCTTATTCACTCCCTTGTTCAAAGGACTTTGTTTTTTAGTATGTCATAAGTGTTTTGGTTTAGCCCTTAGGTTTTACTATTTGTATTTTTCTTGCCCTTATGCTCTAGCTGTGGTGAAAGACTCCTTCCCCTTTTCCCTCCAATCATCTCTAGTAGTGTTTGAACAATTGTTAGGGATGTTGTGGAGTATACCTCAAGTTCCTCTACTGCCTAAATTTTGCATTTGCTTTTTGAGGATAGCCCTTCTCTAGGTGATACTTTCTTCTTTCTAAGTGAGTAAGGGGGAATACCCTTTATTTCCATATCTTCTTATCCCAACTCTTCCCTGGTAGAAGAATCCTTTACTACAAATGTAGTCATGTCCTCTTCCTCTTCCTCATTTAGAGTTTCCAGATCTATGACTTATCTTCTTAACATTGAGGATCTACATGTACTATGTTGAGGTTGGGATGCATCTATTTCTTCTTACAATGGTGGAATATAATTTTCTAGGGTTTCATCTTCTTCTTCCATGGTTTGGGCACTCCCTCCTCCTGCATTCATGAACTCCTCATATCTAGGTTTTAACAATAAGTCACAAGCTCCAGAGATGACCATTTCTACTTGTTCATCACTAACTTCATATGACAAGGGTGGGATAGGTGTAGTTTTTATAACAAAACTTTCTATATGTGAGAAATCAATATCTACTATGAATTTTATTTCAACACAATACTTTTAGACTATCTCTTTGGATAATATCTACTTGCCACCATCTACCTAATCATGTTTTCCCATTACAAAATGTTCCCTTCCTCATGTACTATTGGGCTTTTTTCTCATGATAGTTATTATTTGGGTCCCTACATGAGTGTTTATCTCCTGCTATACTAGCCCCTCATGCCCAAGAATTATATGCATACAATTCATGGCTAAAACTAGATGAAGGGAATTGTAACAAAAGGCATGAGTGTGTTTACCTTTCTTAATATTGTGTAGGTTATCTAGAAACTACTCACAGAGTATTGTAGCCAAGTCATATTGCATCCCAATATTCATCATGTAAAAAATAGTCTCCACACTCATTGTAGTTGTTAAATCTTGTCGGTTAGTGTAATATACCTTCCATGCAATCACCTTAGTAGTAAATTTCATTTTGGGGTCTCAGATAGTCTGAATAAAAAAACCATGATTATTGAAGTTGGTCCTCATCCCCATCAACTGAGAAATAGAGTTGGCATTCACACTCCTTTTCCCATCATATTTATGGGTATTATGCCCTTTATGCATCAACCCTATCATCAGATGAATTACATCTGGAGTAATCCATTATGGTTGGTCTAGATATAGTATATCCTCATGTGTTTGGATTTACATCATTTGGATGGATTTTTGCATTAACCCAAAATATGAGAACTCGTACCACTCATCTAGTTTCATTTTGGTGGTGATGTTATACCCTTGTTGTACTCCATTTGTTTTGTTTGTGGGTTCACTTCCATCATCGCCCTTCTTTTTATCTCCAAAATTTATATGATCCATCTATTCTAAGTCACACTTGATGAAATATTTCTCATTCATTATAAATGTTATCAAAAGTCTAAAACTTAGTAATATATACTCTATTGGCATTACCACTTCTTATCCATAAACTAGTTGAAAGGGGCAGTATCTAGTCAATCATTTATAAATAGTGTACCAGGTCCATGATATTATTGATATCTTAGTATCCTAATCCTCAATCTTTATATTGCATACTTTCTTTAATACTTTCTCCAACACCTTATTGAATGCCTCAATAGTGTCATTTAATTGAGGGTGGTAAGGAGTGCTTCTATGATGCTGAATTAGGAAGTGTTTAGGCAATTCTACAATTATGTTATTGAAAAAATGTTTACCCTGATCACATGTTATGATAAATAGGCATTCAAACCTTGTAATTATATTTTCATATAATAATTTTGTTTCAATTTTTGTGGTACAATATTTTTTTGGCATAGCTTATGCCCATCTTGTTAGATAACTAGTTCAAATAATAATGATCCTAGCATTGCTCGTACTTGCTACAGGTTTGATGGGACCTATGGAATAAATTTCTTATTTTTCAAATAAAATTAGCACCAAAACTAGGTAGAGAGGCATCTCATCTCTAGCATTCAGTTTACCCACTCTCTAACATATGTTATAATTTATTTTTTATTGATGTGCATCCTTAAAAAGTGATGGTCACTATAAGCCTGTTAATAATATTTTATTATGCATAGCTTCTATAAAGTTGTGCCTTCTCGCAACTCCATCATGCATTCATTTTAAGATAATATGACACTCATACAATAATGTTACTTTTATCAACACCTCATCTTTTCCTTTCTTATATAGTGTTCCTTCAATCAACATAAAAGGGAATGTTTGAATCATCAATCTCTTCTTTTACAATGTACTATACTCTTTAGGAAATTCTCCACTAGATAAAAATTGTGCAATACCCTCCATGTCTTTAGGAACTACTTACACATGGAAGAGGTGAGCACCAAGAAACTCTCCTCAATATATCCTATGTCTTCCCCTATAGTTATTCTAAATAGGTAATCATGTCCATTATTTGCTTTCCTAGATTTTACCACAATTTTGAAATCAAATTCTTGAAATAACATAAGTCGATGTTAGATTTTTCCTTATATTCTTGATGTACTTATCAAGTAATTAAGTGGCTCATGATCTGTAAAATAATATGAATATAGATTTCAATAAGTAATACCTAAATTTATGCACCGTGTAAATGATACTAAGTACCTCCCTTTCTATAGTGGAACAATTCCTTTCTGCTCTTGCCAATTTTTTGTTAGCAAATGAAATTGGATGATATATATTTCTATAAGATTGTGTTAGCATTGATCCTATTTCAATTCCAGAGGCATCAACATGTACATGGAATGGGATTTTACAATCTGTAAACACTTGGATCGAGGCATTCACAATCTTATTCTTCAATGTATCAAATGACTCTTAACATTTTTTTTACCAATCTAGTGGTTGATTATGCCACCTTCACAACTGTGGGTGAAATAATAGATGCATAGTTCCTTATGAATCAGAGGTGATATCCAGTATATCCAAAATTATTCTAACCTCCTTCTGTGTTTTGGGTGGTGGTAGGTTTATGATTGTCATAATTTTAAGTGGATCTACCATAAACCCTTCGTTGCATATTATGTGTCCCAATAAAATATCAAAAGGTGTGGCAAAGATGCATTTCTTGAGATTCAGAGAAACTTTAAATTGTGTACATCTCTGAAACATCATCCATAGTGCCTAGACATGGTATTTGATTAACCCATACACCATTCAATCATCAAAATACACTTCCAAAAACTCATGTATGAAAACCCTAAATGCATTCACCATTATGCAACTAAACACAACCAATGCATTATTCAATCCAAAAGGTAACACTGTACACATAATGGATCCCTATTATGTGGAAAATGTAGTTTTTGATTGATCCTATGGTGTTATTCTAACCTAATGGTATCCTAATAATCCTTTGGTGAAGGAATATATTTCTCTTCCCATAATACTTTCCAATATTTATTCAATAAGTGGTGTTAGGAAGGGATCATGAAAATAAGCCTTATTCAATTCCTTGTAATCAACTAATGTGTGTATCTCTCCAATTTTCTTGTTCTAAATCACCATGGGACTTATCTATTTATTATCTTGCATAGGGGTTATTATATCGCCAACTAGCATTTTATCAAATCCAATCTTGACTTTTGCCTTAACATTAGAACTTAGTTTGTACTGTCATTTCTGTAATAGTTTAATATCCTATTTCAATTGAATTTTCATAATACCCTCATCTTATTTCATTTCATTGATCTCAGTATATGTTCTTTGGAATAGATCCTCAAATTCCTTAGTGACTTTAGTATCTTCTCCACCTCTTCTTTTGCCTAGTAGTTTCTTACTTTTGCCATATTTGGATTTCTTTTTGTGAACATATTCTCTTTTTTCATTTTAATATGTTGGTAGAACTACTACATTTTATCTTTCGCGATGTCAAGGAGTTGTCTTTCTACTTCCTCAATGTCTATTTTGATGTTTTATGTTTTTATTCCTCTTTAGAATCTAGTGATCCATTACAATACACAAACCATTCTAGGTTTTAAAACATTGGGTATCCAATATCGTACATATCAATTACCTCAAAATTTATCTTTTTATTTGTTCCCATAAAATCAATTTCAACATTTTGCAAAGACCCAATTAGCAAGTGCAGAGTATCGTCAACCATGGTATTGTCATATGTTGTTTCATGTAATTGAGGTTTCTCAAGCAGTTCCTATGTCCTCTACATAACACGTTTGTATCTACTCCAAGGTCTAAAAGTGTTTTCTTTATTTCTTGACCATTGATTTTAATATTTAGCAAAATGGCAGTCTTTTTCCATTTCTATTTTATTCTAAATACATTTTTTGTATTTATCTTTTGATTTTTCTCTGCGCTCTACATTTAATGTTAGCTCTATTATTTGTTTTAATATTTATAGAATTGAGTGAGTTTAGTTACTAGGTCTTGTTTCATAATTAGTTTCATTATTATTTTTAGATATCAGATGTCATCTTCATTAAATTAGGTCAACTTAAGTTGATCTTTATCTTTTTTTTCTATTATTATCTTCTATCTTTTATCTACAATTCAGTCATGTTCATAAATATTAGGTTTTCCTCCTTTTATGTTTGTGTCTGATTCGTTATTAGAATCAATGTCCACTTCTTTGCCTTTACCGATTCTCATCCCACTACTGGTGGTTACCACTTCTTTTAGTTGTGAACCATTATTTATATGAAGAGCCTTCTTTCGTGACCTCTATTTTTGTTCTTTCATGGTCTCTTGATATTGTCTATTTATTCTAACGTGGTTATTAGGTGTGTTGAACTTCCCTCTTCTACTCTTTAATATTCTTCTTTCTCGTAGTAAATTTCATTGCATCGCCTTTTCATACCCTATCCTTTTGCAATTTATCTAAAGTGTTTAGCCTCTTTATTGGAGGGAGATTCTACCAACTCTTCTATTTTTGTTCCACCATTTTTTATAAAATTATGCCATTTTATGATACAATAATGAGTCATGCATTTCTTTTTAGTGACATAATCCACACTCTATTTATGATTATTTATCATAATTTATAGCAATATGCCCACCCTTTCCACATTTATAGCATGTTGGTGGAGGACTCTGCTAATTATAACCTTAGTCATAATTTTGATTGTATCCTCTTCCCCCTTAGTAATTTCCCCTGTCGCAGTATCCTCCTCTATAACCAAAATGGCTACCTCTTCTATACCGTCCTTGATTATTATTGTAATATTATGGTTGGGTATTTTGAGATTGAAAATTTTGAATTGCAGGAGGTGCTTGACATTATTAACTAAAGTGCGGTATACTATCATTGGTCATGGGTAGTTGTTGTGGTGGAATTTATTGTATTGTTATTGCTCTTCTCTAATTGGTATACACTCATGAGTGTATCTATAACATGGCAATTATGATTATAGTGATTAAATGACTCACAATTAGTGTAATACATTAATTGACTCATAGGTGATGCCACTTCCATAATGGGGCATAAGTGTTGAGAATGTTGATCATATACTCGATAGATTTTGTAATAAACCCTCTCAGCATATATAGCTTGTTGAATTGGTGGAGTCATCCCTATCAGTGGTTGTGTTGATCTTATTTTTGTTTCTCTCTTCACCATAACATTATGGGGACATTCTATCCTAGAATGTCCTTCTGCATAACAAATAGTGCACCAAATTTTTGCCCATGGTGGCATATACTTAATGTTTGGTGTCCCATACTCATCCCCTTTATTTATATTTCTTCTTTTATTCTTAATTATTTCAACTCCAACTATAATATTTTGACATTATCTTTTAATTAGGCACATTTGTATCTCATCTCCATGATTGAGATTATAATTATGATGCTATTGCCAATGTTTTCACAAATATGTTGAAAAAAATTCCATATATATTGGCTCGAAGGCATGAGATTAATCCATATATAAACCATTATATTATATGTTTTTCATTTAAAGGCTCCTCTAATTTTTGTAATATAGATTTAAACTATAGATCATAATCTTTTATAGTTTCCTTTTCCTTCTATATCAACCATCTCATTTTGTTGACGCTCTCCATCGGTCTTTCCAAATAGTGAAAATCACCCTTAAAAACTTTTTGGACATCAATCCATGTAATTATATGTCCAAAGTAAGTCTTCATGTACCATATAAGGGCATTATCCCTTATTATGACGAAATCAAATAACATCACCCTTTCATCAATTATATTGTAACTCTTCTAGTACGAGTTCAACACAAACAAATGTTTTGCATTCTTTGTATCCTTGCCAAATATTGGTAACTTCGTCCTATTTTATGCCATTTTAGTGTTCTTAGGTTGTTTAGAAATACTATTGTTATCTAGTTACCCAATGTAATTGCTCCTACATTACTATTAAAATTTTATTGTTGTTTATCTTTCCATTGTCTAAACAATATTTGGTTATGACCCTCATCTTTGTTTAATTCTTCTTGGAAGTATCTTCTTCCTAATACTTCCAACTAGTTCCTTGCAAATTCCATTCTTTTCTCAATCTCTTCCTTATGAATTTTGTATAGGTTTGCTACTTATTTGCCAATAAATACATCTCTTTGTCTAAGGGATGGATGTACACGTCTATTGTGAAACAACACATGGGCTGGTGATTGGTGCAAAGGGTTCATTTCCTCTCAGGGGGTCACATCACTTTGAATCTCTTCTTCAACATCTTCTATCTCTAATTGACCTTCTTCTCCAATGTTTTCATTAACGAATCCTCCCCCTATTAATTTATAGTTCTTGTTATCTCTATGTTGCATTTCTCTAGTATGATTACTAACACTTATCTCTGAATCACCTTCCTTCTAAAGGTTAACATCTCTTTTTGCATCTATTTGTTCCTCTATATTATTTATAAAGCTTTCCTCTTCAATACTTATTGTCGGACTTACTTTTACTGATAATTTTTTATCCCTTGGTTTTGCTATATAATTAACATCTCATATCTTAATCATTTTCTCATTTATTTCTAATTGAACTTCTTCTCCAATGTTTTCATTACCTAATCCTCCCCCTATTAATTTATATTCCTTGTTATCTCTAAGTTGTATTTCTCTAGTATGATTACTAACACTTATCTCTAAATCACCTTCCTCCTAAAGGTTAACATCTCTTTCTACATCTATTTGTTCTTTTGTATTATTTATAAAGCTTTCCTCTTGAATACTTATTGTCAAACTTACTTCTATTGATAATTTTTTCTCCCTTGGTTTTTCTATATAATTAACATCTACTATCTTAATCATTTTCTCATTTATTTATAATTGAATTTCTTCTGCAATGGTTTCATTAACTAATCCTCCCGCTATTAATTTATATTCCTCGTTATCTCTATGTTGTATTTCTCTAGTATGATTACTAACACTTATCTCTGAATCACCTTCCTCCTAAAGGTTAACTCTCTTTTTGCATCTATTTGTTCTTCTATATTATTTATAAAGCTTTCATCTTGAATACTTATTGTTAGACTTACTTTTACTGATAATTTTTTCTCCCTTGGTTTTGTTATATAATTAACATCTCCTATCTTAATCATTTTCTCATTTCGTCTTCCACTACTCTCTAAGCTTCATCCACTATGGGTCAAATGACTCTTGACCAATTGGTATTTTACAAACAAGATTTCAAATAGTTTGGGTGTTCCCAACAGTGCGACTAAATATATTAATCCTTACCCCATGTCATTCATGAATTTTTGTGATGTGATATATGACAATTATTCTATTTCATTTCTCTCATTATATTTATTTGTGCGTTCTAGTAGTGTGAATACTAACTCATCCATTTGTAGTGAAGGGATTGTTAACAAAGGTTCCTGGAAAACTCTAGAACATGTTAATTATAGGGATAGCTTGCACAATAAAGAACAAAAGAAAACCTTAAGAAAATAATTCATATTTAAAGAATCATATTTAAAGACAAACATGCACTTATTATATGAAAACATAAATTTAATTGTGAGATGATAAATTTAAGCAATTGATTTATGAAATGCAATTATATCAAAAATACAATATTTACTATCTACTTCATGAATTTAGAGCCATTAAAATACAATGAAAATAAATGAAACATTTATACCAACATTATAGAAATCTAAAGCTAAATGATCCAAACAAGATTCAAGCAAAAAAACTAAAGATCATAGATGTGGGATTGTTTACAATAGATTCAGATTATGGACAACATATATACTTGACAACTTGATCAAAAGACTAAGTTGGTAGAAGATTTCAACTTGAAGGCTCGTGGATTTCATAGTTGTGTTGTTATTAGCATGGTTTTGCCTTACATTCCCAAGATTGGTTTCAATGGAGGATGGGGGTGTTTAAATAGAGAGACTGGAGGGAGATTTTATGGAATTTTGTAGAGAAATAACTCTCTAGAGAATTGGAGGGAATTTTAAGGAATTTAAAATTCCTTATAATTCTATAGAGAGAGAACTCTATAGAGAAGGAGAAGGATGGTGGAGAGTTCTAGGTTCCATTATGGAATCTAATTATGATTAGGGGAAGATTATACTAAATTAGAAGAAGGGTCAGGGGAGGAGTAGGGGATAGGCTTGTAGGAAAGCCTAAGAGTAGGTAGGTAGGTGGGTTATGGGAATTTTAAATTCTAAAATATTAGACAAATGGAATCAGTTATTAGATAATGGGGACTTAGGTGAATTAATTGGGCATGGGAGGTTATAAAATTAGTGAAAAATGGGGGATATATTAGAAATATTAGATTAGGATTAAGATAATACAATATTAGGACAAATTAGATGGAAATAGATGAAGTTAGTGATGTTAGTGATGAACCAGGAAAAATTTAAATGCATACATTAAAAAATATTGAATAGTCGACATGTGCATGATGAATCATAGGTTAAAGTAAAATAGAGTACCAATTGTGCACATTATAAAGGTAACATATATTTAGGAAAACCATCTTTAAAACCAGTATATTTAACTCTATCACACATCAAAACCATATTCTATTACAATTATGTGATATATATAAAGTATTCTAGAGTGTTATCTCTTCATATTCTAGCCTTTCGATATGCCATAAGGAAACACTCTTTGTATTTTTTGATCTCTTTTCATATGCTTACAAGGTCACATGCATAGTAATGATTATACAAAAGACAAAATCATACAATGCACACATGTGACCATCTAATATACTTTTTGGTTTTATTACCCTCGTTCTTTACCCAACACTTTCTTGGACATAATTGTTGTCTCATCCCAAGATAAAATCATAAAAATAAAGCTTGATCTTGAGCTAAGAAGATGAGCTAAAAATAATAGTCACACTTATCGCTGCAAGTGTTGTTTACTAGTTTTCACCCTTTATGCATTGTTTAACCATCCTTTTTGGTTTTCAACTAAGTAGCATATTAGTCTACTATCCTCTAGAGTTTTCAATAAACTAGCATAAACAGCTCGTTGCCCTTTATGGGTTTTCAACCAACATGACCTCGCTTTGAATGCTTAAGACTGCAATATTCACTTGGAACAACTTACGAAAATTGTAAAATTATGGTGTGTAGTACCTATTGGTTGCGTGGTGGCATGGTCTAAAGTGGCTATGTTAGAGGTTGCTCGACTGCTAAATCTACTTGTGTTAAGGCTGCATCAATTAAGTGCACAAGGTCTGTTAATGGGGTTTGTTGTTGCTAGGTGGGTATTTGTGTTTGTGTATATATCTTATTCTATTGTAGGATTTTCTAGAGTTATTGTGGTGGAATGAATTGAGGTTTGTCCAAAAGTTGAGCAATGGAATAATCAATTTTTGAAAGATCTTACTTTAGCATCTTGCAGTCTGCTAGCACTTTGCACACTAGGGAAAGCATGATGCATAGTGGAATATGAATCAACATCAAGTTTTGCACATCATCATCTTTTGCAATGGTGATGAGTGATTTAGCATTTGATAACTTAAGATGAATAACTAGTACCAACTCATCCAGTTGATCCATAACCCATTGGCTTTGGATGTCCGTAAATGTATTGCACATAGTTTCATTGTGTCAAGCTTACAATTTTTACATGGCATTGTCCCTTGAATCTAATAATTGATTGAGGGCATTGCCCATTGTGTCTATAGTAGCTGTTTGATCATCCATTACAGCTTTAGCTTTATCGACTATTGAAAACTTAGGTTTAGTAGTAGCCATAAAATTACTGAGATGTTGCCTCCGATTTAGAATTCCTTGAGCTATTTGATTGGCTTGTTGTGTAGTTGTATCTAAAACATGCTCATATTCTTTAAGAAGCTCATAGATTTCTTATGTTTCTCCCCTTATGGCGTGCCCTTAGGTTCCTAGTATTTGCAATCATTATGTATTCACCCAATCCTTTGTGAGTTGCTTCAACAGGACGATGAGTTATTTATCCTTAGACCTTACATGTTCATCAAACACTTTCATGACAATTATGGGGTAAGTATTATTTATCAATTGATGTGAATTGGTAAGTTGGGTGCTCAATTATGTGTTATCCTCTCTTAGCTAAAAAACTTCATGTTTAAATTCTAAGGCCTTCTATGCAATTAACTCTTGATACATAATTACACCTTTAATTTACTTAGATAATGGTAGTTGGGAAACATCCAAAGTTATTTCAAGTGAATTAGTGGCAAGGGCAATGGATGTCATAGAGGTTAATGATGGAGCTGGTCAAATTATGCTAAAGGAAGTACAAATGTGGTGTGTCAGGTGGATGTTATGGGAACATCCCACAACCATTGGCTAGCGATATGAGGTTTTGACTATGAAGCCTCCTCCTATGTACCTGATTATGTTGTTGGCTTATGTTGTGTCGTGTACATTGCTTCTTCCTTGGCTTGGCCTCCTTTTCTTTTGTAGCTTTAATTTTATCCTTAACATCTACCTTAGGTTGAGATTTGGTTAGTGCCTCGACCTTAGCTTTAACTTCAACATCATCTTTGGATTTAGCTTCCACGTTAGCCATGGATTTATCTCTAGTTGCTTGCTTATCAGCTAGTTGATTTGCTTGATCCTTTTTGGCCTTTAATTTTGCTCGAGGCCTAGCTAGTGTTTCTACTTCATCCTTGTTTCGTTGTGTTTCATGTCCTTCTTATTGTTTGCTCTTAACTTACTCCTGCTCCTTTTTATTTGCCTCCACTTCTTTGGCTTGCTTCTTATGAGCCTTTACTTCCTCAACTTTATTCTTCATATCCTCTTCTTCTTCAGCCTGCTTTTAGTGCTTCTCTTTTGCAGCTTGTTACTTTCATTGTTTTTTTATGAAACTTCTTATTACTTGTGTTACATCTCCTATGCAACTGCTTATTATTGTGCTTGTTACTTCTTTTGTTTTTCCTCTTTCATTCTCTTTTTCCTCACAGCCTTCATTTGGTGCTCCTCTAGGTCCTCTAGTTGTTACACAACTTTTATTTGTGGCTTAGCTTGAGGTAAAAATGTTTATTCAGGGGCCTCCATGACCTTTGGTACATCAAGCTTTATGACTAATGGGGTGTCCTCTAAGGAAGTTGATTCGATCACCATACTTTTGTGCGTAAATGTCTTCTTCTTGGATATGGGTGGAGTGAGGGTCAATTTGAGTTTTTTTATTAGCTGTCCTTGTGGTTGTGGATGAATTTATGTTGCTTGTTGTGCACCCCTTTCTTCTACCTACTCTCTGAAACAAACCATCCTTTATTGTATTGTTTAATATGGCCTTGCTGAAGAATGAGTCATTGGCTTGCATGTCAAGGCTGGAGGTGGACTCTCTTGTGTAGGTTGTTTTTATCTAGTAGAAGATCTCGTAATTGGATCGCTATAGAATATTTTAACAACCAATTTCTTTTGAGTTGTCTCTTGAACTACAATATCAACAATAATAGAAGGGTGAGGTTGAGTGAGTTCAACCCAAAGGTCTTGCCTTACTTTATTATGAACTTGGAAGGTAAGCACTGCTTTCTAGAAGAAAAATTATTTCTTCTCATCCTTGTTGTAAACTTTATTATCGATGTCCTCCAATAAGGTCTTCAAGACTTCTTGCTCTTCCACTCCCATTTTCAATAAAAAGCACTCACCCGATATCTTTGGAACATTTGGATTGTCCATCCAAAACTTTGTTTGACGCATCCTCTTCTTGGGTGGTTGAGGTAAGGCTTGCATCATAGGTTCCTTTCTTTTGCCTTTATCTTGTTGCAACAAGGTTGTTGATGTTTGTGGTGGAGCCTACAATTGTGCTTGTTGTTGTCCTTGTTCTTATTCTGGCATTAGTTATTGTCCTTATAGGGGAATAGATTGCAAAGATGGTACCATTTGCATAGCTAGATATTTATACCTCCACACTTTTGCTTGTGCATCTAACATTATGATGAATGGTATTGCGGTCATAGTTGGGGTTGCTAGCTCATGCACTTTGATTTGAATTCCATTGTGCAGTTTTGTGACTGATGTATATTGCCCTATATACTACATGACATTCTAAGGTATTAGGGGGTGTGAATTGATTAATGTTAGGGACTCAATCCACCATGCATTGAATCTGTTGAGTTATTCATAATATTGTCCTATTCTTGTCTATGCAATGTTTGCAAATTAAATAGTAATCCTAAATTCTATAGATACATTAATTGGTATGTCTGACCATTTTCATTATGCAAAACATAAAAGTAATACCAAGAAATGATACTAAAATGTTTGGGAGGTATTTACAAGTATCTTCTCAATGTTGGTGGTTAGCTCTGATACTATAAACTTGGGCCAATTGAAGTCTTTGCATAAGTGGATCATACGATATGCAATATTAAACACCCCTTTTATGGCATGTTTTGCTTGCTTGGTTGTTTACCATAAGTGCTTAATTATATACTTAATGAGGATGCACACTAAAGCATCATCAATCGAATCAATTGGTATCCATTTGCCTGCCATGGTTGTATACTTCTCCCTAGCATCAAAGTGAATGGGTGGAGTGGTGGACTTGTATGGGAGAAGTGATTTGTTATAATTTGGGAGGCTTGTAGCTCATGTCATAGCTTGAGAATTCATTCAAATTGTGATATCCTTGATTATACCCACTCAAAAGGGTAAACATTAGCTCATTTAGTTATCTAAATGTGGGTAACTTGATCAATTTTCTATATTTGAACCTCATAGTGGATGTGGGAGAACTAGGGCTCTCGATTATGTAGTTTATTATGGCCCAAGAGCAAACAAGGTGGCTTCTAATTGATTGATGAATTCAAAAGGATAAGGGTCATTATACTTACTTTACCGCAGACCTAAGCCAATCCCCATCTCCTCCTTTGCATTTGTAAGTGGAATCAATAGTGTGATTCTCTCCATCATTGTTGTTGTAGCTTGAATCAAAGACTTGTTTGGATTATTCTAGTTTTAATTTCTACTTGGTGCGCACAAAGTTGTTTTGAAGGCAGAACATATAATTCACTTGTTAGTCGAAGTGTGTAATGTTTGTGTGTTATATATGCCCCTTATTATATGGATTTTTGGCATCAAAAAGTGTCTTACCAACTTTTTTAAATGCACTACTTAGTTATGCATAAGTTTTCCTTCCCTCATTAATCTTTGTTGGTAAAATTTGATATGATGATGACCCTTTTGTATCTAGAATCCTTGATTTACCTCTTAGTAGTTTTTGATGTGACATGATATCCTTTTGTCTATCCCATTTATTTTATGATGCCACTTGTCAATCGGTTACATAATCCATCTTGGGAAGAATGCAATCTATTCAAGTGCCTTGTCATTAACAATCTTAAATGACCGTTATTCATCCTTTCACCATACATGTCCTATCATTGCTACCTTCTCAGACTTATTTATTGACCTTCGGTAGTTGGTTCTAGCTATCCTTCCTTAGGTTGTCTTTAGAATTTGATCACACCTTACGATTGTAAGGACTCCTTGTCATTGTGATGTGTTATGATGCAAAGATCACACTATATAAACATATTACCCTAACAAAACAAACAACATTAAATAATAAACCTAACTACATGGTGCTACTCAGCACCCACTCATGTTATCATCAAGAATGATAGAGAGTAAAGGTGGTAAGGCTTAATCCTATAACCATTTATTCATCCTGGCATTATGGTTCCTTGTAGATCTTTTAACACAATAATACTTTGTTGTGAGACTTCATGTATGATGTAGGGTCCCTTCCATCTCATGCGCAATTTTCCTGGGAATGCCTTAAACCTATTATCATAAAGCAATACTACTTGTTTTGGATAGAATTGTAGATCGTAAGTTACAATCATGCCAATCCTTCTAACTTAATTTGTGTATCTCACGTGTTCATAATGCCTGTTATCAACTTTCTTCCATTTTAACCAAGTCCATTAATTGTTTCTTGTGAGAGTCTTGATCACCCAACCTCATAATCATTGCAATGTGTAAGCCCAAAATAATGTACTCCATAGACATTATTGCTTCAAGCCCATAAACAAGTTGAAAAGGATGTGAAACACGTGGCATGATTGTGATTCATTATTTATGACCAAATAACCATAGGAATGCAATCCACACATACATCTCTCTATACATTACGTATTTTCATTAAAATTTTCCCTAAGACTTTGTTTAATGCTTTAGCCTATCCATTTTCTTGAGGGTGACAAGTCATGCTTTTGTGGTGTAATATCATAAACTCTTTAGTGAAAGTTTTGATGGTATTTTTTAGAAAGTGGGTTCCTCTGTCAATGAACAACTTGATTGGACATTTGAACCTTGCAATAATATTTCAATATAAGAATTTGGTAGCATCCTTTACACCACAACTTGGGTTGTCATCACTTCCACTCATTTGGTGAAGTAGTCTATTGTAGTAATAATGTACCATGCATGACTTCGCTTACTTGAGGGAGCTATAAGCCCAATAAAATAAATTCCCCATTGTTCAAATGGTTGTTCTACGAGCATTGGAACCAAGGCCATCTTGTCACGTTGATTTGGCTTTTTCATTTGCCGGCAGACATCACAATGCTTAGCTACTCTATGCATACCTTGATATAAAGTTGGCCACCAAAGACCACTCTATGAGTTTTTTCTTGTAGTAGCTTCACTTGTGAAGTGACCTCCTGTATTCCATGATAAGCTTCTTGAAGAAGAAGTGATTGTTCATGTTCTAATGTTATTATGCACAACACATCATCTCTACCCAGCTTATATAAGAATCCATTGATAAGGCTATATGGTATAACTCTGGTAACCATTTAATTTTTGTCCCTATTCAAATAGTGTGTAGGGAAACTTCCTTACTCCAAGAAGTTTGCAATATCCTCCATATTATTCGAGGTTTCATCAGTCCTCAATAATTGTGCATATGGAGATTCATCTTCGATTTCTTTTGTCTCTTCACCATTATGTAGCCTACTTAGATGATTTGGTTCGACATTTTCTCATCTTAGCTTTACATTGATTCAAAATTGAAATTCTTGAAATAACATAAGCTACCTAGATATCCATTCTCCCAACATCAGATTGTTAACCAAGTATTGCAATGCCTAAGGATTTGTAAAGAACTCAAATGGTATAGCCAACAAGTAATGTCAAAAAATTTACAATGCAAACACCATGGTTAAGGCCTCTTTATATGTAGTTGTATAATTCTTTTCTATTGTTGATAGCTTCCTGCTGGAAAAATGTATGGGATGATCCAACAAACCTTCACCTAGTTGTGGTAAGACAACTACTACCGTACCAAAATCATCCATATGCATGTGGAATCCCTTCTTCCAGTCAAGAAAAACTAGAACCATTATTGTTTCTAACCTTTGTTTGAACTCAATAAATGCTACTTGGCATCATGCGATATATTCAAACCTTGTATCTTTGCATAATCGTTTCTCCATTGGTGCAAATATGACTATGTACCTTTTGATAAATTTCTAGTAGTATCTCGTATGACCAAGAAAGGTGTGCACTTTTGTAGAGTTGGTTGGAGGGGGAATCCATACTATCGTAATAATATTGGCTAGATCCACCAAGATACCATCACCATATATGACATGTCCCAACAAAAAACCAAAATGTGTAAAGAACAAACACTTTTTTAGGTTAAAAGAAATGCACAAAGTTCAACACCGTTCTAGTATTAGTCATAACTTTGACATATGATTTTTAAATTAGGAGAAATTATCCCAGTCATCTAGATAAACTTCTAAAAAGTCATGAATGAAGTCTTTAAATGCATTAACCACAGCTATAGAGAAAATAGTTGGTGCATTTTTTAGGCCAAAGGGCATTACCTTATATACGAATGACCTCCATTCTGTTGCAAAGGTAGTTGAGCCTAGTCCTCCTCTACGATTAGAATATTTTGATACCCATTGAAGCCATCTATGAATGAATTCATTTAATGCCACACAACAAAATTAAGGACTTTGTCTGTGAATGGTATTAGAAATGGGTCATTGATGTAGGCATCATCGAGTGCACAATAGTCTCTACAAACCTGAATTTCTCCTGTCTTCTTTGGTTGCATAAACATGAGACTTACCCATTCTTATTTTTCCACTAGATAAATAATTTTAGCTTCTTACATTTGATTTAATTCAACTTTTAATTTGACCTTCATATTTGGATTGACCTTATAGGGGTAATTTTTAATGGGTCAAACACATTATTTCAATTATATATGCATTTTCCCCAGCAATGGATCTACCCCTTTTAATTCATAGAATTTGGTTGGGAACACATCTTGATAGTATCGTATCAATTGCAACACCTCTGAAATTTGTTCTTGCTTCCATTAATCTCCCACAGTCATAAGCTTAGGAACTGAATTTGTTCCAATGTTTCATTCAATCTTTTTCAAGGGTTCTTGATACACTTTGCTTGACCCACTGGGTAGAGCTTCTTGTAGAATGTGCTTGCCTTCCTGTTGTGGAATGTTTATGTTGCACAGTCTCTCCTCTTCAACTTGTTTTGTGCTTTAGACTGGTATTGTTTTGGCTTTCTTCTCTAGTTCAAAGAATCATTTTAAATCCAAATATTTGTCACCATCACTATATTCTTCAGGTCATCAGTTATTCTATTACAAGGCTTAATAAAAGCTTGTTCTTGTTTAGTGCCCTTATAATTGTGAAGTGCCAGATTCAATTCCTATGTTGCTTCCTGCTGGTATAATGATTCTATTGTAGTTCCTATATTTTTTGCTCATCCATGGCATATAAATATTTTGACTTTTTGTAATGCATTATGCACTAGTGGATTATCATCTTCAAACACAAAAGTTTGAATGAAGTATTGTTTGTACTTGTGCCCAATGTTTACTCTCTCTTCTGTGCTCTTGGTGCATGTACCAAGCTATTGGTAGGGGTGATAATGTATGAATGAAAATGTATAACCAATACCTTGGCTGTACTCCTTACACAGTCCATATATCCACACATTGGTGAATGTGTAACTCAAGGCATTAACCTTCTTGAATGAATGGCCATTATGATTTCATAATAGGTAGTAACTAAAATCATGCATGTAAAAACTCACATGCTTCCTCATAATGAATTTATGAGTTCTTATTCATAACCCACCAAGTCGCAATAGTTCCTTTCAATATGTAGTTAAGTGCGTTGACACTCTGATACATTGTATTCGAGCCTCAAAATGAATGGATAAAAGTCCTATGTCAAAAAGTATTGAGTTACCTGACATTCATCAATGAACATGATGTGCATAGGTTGTACCTCATGATCTCTCCTAGCTGAATTCAACATATGAGTGTCTAAATCACCACTGATGGATGATGTTGTTTCCCAAGGTATAACACCCTCTAGAGTAGGTTCAATATAATCCATAATTATTACACCTATATTATACAAAAAATCTACTTCAGACTTGGTCAAATATCATACTAAGGGGGAAACACATATTTCTATTTAAACCTTCAAAGTTGGAGACTTTGTTATTACTCACTTGCACATTGGTTGGTCTTGTTGTTGTGCAAGTTGTGGTTTCCAAGCTTGATACTCTGCAGGTGGCAAAACATTTTATTTTTCATCTTACCAACCTTGAACCAACTATTCCCACCATAGGTATAAGGAGACTCTAATTCGTTTGGGATGATATATGGTTTATGCTCATATTTATTCAGGGGTAAGACCACTATCCTATCGCCTTGATGCACCTCTAGCTGATTGTACATAGTGATAATGGTCATTTGGCCATCATAAACCCATTTTTTTACCAATTAAGACATGGTAATGGGTTTCTGTTGTCTTCATATCTATGACCACAAAATTTGTATGCAAACTGATCTCAGCCACTTTAATCTCAACATCCGCTAACCGTCTAATGGGCTCCACTCTCCCATAATCTACAAGACTGAGAGTAACTGGGCTATAACTCAAAGTCGATCAACCAATAAATTCCCAAGTTGATCACAAAATTATGTTAACCATGCTACCAAAGTCAAATACTGCATTCATGATCTCATACCCTGCCAGCTCAATGTCCATATGAAATCCATGTCCCATGGTTTATTAGTCTAACATACCACACTACTTTGTCAAAATGTTTTTGACCTCACAATGTGTATTTTATAAGATTATGCAAGGGATTAGTAATAGTTTATGAAATATCTTCATTGCATAGAGTACTGAGCAATTTTAATAGGTCTATCAGAGTAGTCATAATGCCCTCTTATCTCATGATCCTTACAATTTGTATATATATTTGAGTATCAATGGTTGTAGTATCACCTTCTGACACCGTTTGTTGTTGTATCTCTTGTAGAACCTATGTAACTTGGTGCATCAACTTCTTTTCAATAGAAAGATTAGGATATTTGTCCTACCGTACTTTTCTAATCCCCTTATCTCGTGGCATTTCTAATGGAAGTAGCACCTATTATACTCTTTTTTGCCTGGGGACTGCTTGTATAAATGCATTCTCCTTTGGTTGTGCATTGATCATATTTACATTATGCACTAGCTTCTCCTTCCTTTACTTCTCGAGTATTAGACCATCTTCTCTTTGATGTTTGTTGTCCCTGAAAAATGTCACTCATTTTTGGGACAACCTACGGACTATTTTGGCCTTGCACAGACCAAAATTTCTCTCTTCCCTTCTCAAAATTTGTTATGAGCTTTCAAATTCCTCATTTTAAAGCTTTTTCTGTAAAGGGATTCACAGGTTCAACAGGTTAAAAAGCTTCTATAGGTGAGTTTAGTCAAAAGAACAAGTTTCTAACACTTAGTCATTTCCAAGATTGGTTCGGCACCTCGGTTTAATCAAAAGAGTTCAATCGGCAAATGATAAAGAACAAAGGCTTGAACCATTGAACTTTGAACCA
Organism: Torreya grandis; assembly: GCA_037957365.1. Taxonomy (NCBI): domain Eukaryota; kingdom Viridiplantae; phylum Streptophyta; class Pinopsida; order Cupressales; family Taxaceae; genus Torreya; species Torreya grandis. The sequence continues at coordinate 1,694,145 of JARHVA010001907.1, read as the reverse complement.
CTTTGGTTCAAAGGTTCAATGGGTTCAATGACCAAGATAGTTCAACGTGTTTGGTGCAAAAGATCAAAAAGACTTAGCCAAATAATGAAGAATGAGCCGATTGAACCATTGAACCAAAGTTGGTTCAATCGATTGGTTCAATCGGCAGGTTCAAGGGGCTGCCCCAAAACGAAAAAGGCAAGTGCCCTTGCAGAGGGTACACAACATTGGTTCGAAGGTCAAAGAAAAGATATAATTCATTCGGATTTGTTCGAAGGCCCAAAAGGAACAATTCTTTTGGACTTTTTGTCCGATGGAAATGGTTAAGTGAAGAAGGTCGAAGGAATTCACTCGAGAAAAAAGCCCAAAGAAATTGAAAGGAACAAACGGCTAAGGAAAAGAAGCTTTCTTTCAAACTTTTTGTCTGAAGGAATTCCTTCGGACCTTTTGTTTGAAGGAAAAGCCTGAGAGCCAAAAGCCCGCCGAAGAAGCAAGAACCCGCCGAGAAAGTTGAAGCCTGAAGTCCGCCCAAAAAATCTCGAATGGTAGATACCCTTGTGGGGGACACTTGACGTCAGAAAAAGGACCTTTTCCAAGGACCCGAAGGGACACCTTCCCTTCGAGACGTTCCAAATGCTGAACAAAGACACATAAAGAAATCTTCAAAGATTTGGACAAAAAGGGCTTCAAAGGATGAACTGAATGAACCGATTGAACCATTGAACCGTTGAACCGAATGGTTCAAAGGTTCAACCAAAGCTTAGAAAGATAAATGAAGCAATGATTGAGCAAGACACAGAATGAACCAATGACCCGATTGAACTTTGAACCGAAAGAGTTCAAAGTTTAATGGTTCATAGGTTCAAAAGTTCAAACGCTGCCTCAGTCAAGAGAGAAGTAGCAAACAAGTGGTTCAACGGATGGTTCAACCAAAGAGCGAGAAAGTGATTGAACTAGGAAGTGATGGAACAAAAGAGACATAATGAACCAATGAACCAATGAACTTTCATAGGTTCATAGGTTCAAGGTTCAACATGGTTCAAGCAGTTGGCGACCATTGACAGCCCCTCAGACGTCAAATTTAAAGTGAGGGAAAATTTGTGGAAATTCAAATAGAGCACGGAACTTAAAGGAAGAACCAAGGGATTAAATGAAAAGAGAGACCTAAGATTTAAATTGCTACAGGGAAGAGAAGATCAACGCAAAGGACCAAAAATATTCTCAAATTAATTATTTCCAGTAGGTGAAACAGTGGATCGAGTAGACTTAGACTTCTGGGTGCACCAAATCAAGGATGCAAGCCTGTTTTTCTTCCATAAAGTAATTGAAAAATTGGACAGCTGCACAGATATCAGGAAAAGGACCAGACAGTCCATACCAAAGAAGAGACATATTGATGAAGGGACACACCATAGTTATGGCAGTGCACTGTTCTCAGCATGGTCTCTCCAGACAGGACTGAAGGCACATTGAAGACGTTGAATGCAGCATGGGCCATCTCATGGAAAAAAGTGTCAATCCTTGCATAGTTGCTATAAGATTGTAATATCTCTCATTTGTAAAGGAGACTTTTCATTTTTTATGAGAGCGAAACTCTGCCCATTTTGAAAGAAGAGACTGAGACTTTGAGCTCAGATTGTAATTTCATTTCATTTTATCTGAATGAGAAAGCAAGTTGTTTGTAGACTTTGTGTTGTTTTGGCTTATACCATTTTAGGAGATCATTCTTACGTCTGTCTTCTAAAGGTGTTCTTATTCATTTGATTTGGCAAGCAAAATTAGTGAAAGTAATAGGGAAGTGTCCTGAAACCAACTGTGGGAAGACTTTGTGCTTTCGCAATTGTTTTCAGTCTGTGTTTTTCTTTTCTTTTTGTGTTGAGGATTCTGGGATGACTTTGTGCCCCCATTATCCTTTGTGATATACTCTTTGGGTAGTTGAGGTGGAAACTTTGCATTTTGTTTCATCCTGTTGTTACTATGCCCTTTGGTTACTGGTTACTTTACTACCTAAAAGAAACTCCTGTAGTTTCCTACAAGAACACTTCTAAAAGAAGAGAAGTGCCTTCAGTGTTTTCACCAGGATTTTCTCCTTTGTCTGTGAGCATCATCTCTGAAACAAGAGAGATGGATGGTTTATTCTGCCCCCATGTGTTATTTTCTGCTTATTTATATTATATATAGCTCCTACGCATCTATAGGGAACCCCCCCTTGATGAGAGGAGAGATTTGTCTCAGGTTGATGTAGTAAAGCTGCACACTTGGGTGACCAATCTTCCTGCTGTGGTTGATCAAACCTATTTTATTGATCAATATGCTGATTGACAAAATATTCACCCAACAATGTTGACCTTCAATTCTGTAATATATGCAATATGTTTGTATTTGTGGAATAGTAGGGAAATTCTTCACATAATGATTATATTCTCCACATAAAAAACATTGCATAGTATGTCATGTTTGTTGATTATCATTGTTACAGCCTCCTTGATATCCTCCATGATATCGTCACCTGTAACCTCCTCTATAGCCTCTTCTATTTTGTTGGGGTCCCCATCTTTGTGATTGTTGTCCAACATAGCCTCCTTGTTTGGTTTGTCATGCATCATACCCTCCATATTGGTGCCACGGTGAGCTTGGAGCCCAATTAGATTGTTACGGACTCACATTATTCCAGGAAGACTAATATGGTTGTTGTGGAGAAGATGGCATCCGACCAACTAGACCCTAAGGTTGGTACTATGATAACGAAGGTATCCACTAGGGACTACTCTTTGTTGCACCCATCATGTCCACATTCAGGCCTAGGATATTCTACTTCACAATTGATAAATGTTGCACAACTGTGAATAAATTCTTCGTAATATCTTCTTTTTATTCTTGTAAAGTTTTATAGCTCCTCTCATCGTGGTTGGTTGATTTTCAAAAAATACAATACATGCTTTGTGACTTCTGAATATATTGTTGCAAAAGATGACACTTTGAAGTAAGATGCCCAACTACCCTACAAAGTTCACAAAATTATATTTTAAGCTTTGAAAAATCATTCCTATGATGGCCTTCTTGTATGCATTTTGTACACCATAAGCCTAATTTAGGCTTATCATTCTCGTGCATCCCATCCATCCTTCTTATAAAAGCATCTAATTTTGCTTCTACTCTAGAACCTACTAATTGAAGGTCACCATAATCCTTTATCTGCTCTACTCGTAGAGTAGCAGATCAAGCGTCAGCGTTGAACATGAATTGGGTCTGTGCAATAGCAAATCTAATTCTTGGGCGTAGCCCTTCTACAAACCACACAGCCTTATCCTTGTCTTCTAAAATGAAATCAATTTTATTCATAACATCAGAAAACCTATGATCATAGTCTCCAACTGATTCTCTAGAGTTTTGTTGAATGTCCTTTAAGTCTTGAATAGTTTGGCTTGTACATTTCTTCAACTTAAACTCTGCTACCAACAGGGCTTTGACTTGTGTAAAATCGAGAGTATTTACATTTTTTTTACAAAAGAACTATAAGGCTCATCCTATCAAAGCCCCTATGAGTTCACATTTCTTGACATCATTAGATGTTACCCCCTTAACATTTCATTTCATATTGTAGGTTACCAAGTATTACTCCCAATTTGTTGACCCATCATATGGCATTAGAGAAATGAACATACTTGCATTGAGTGATATAGTTGGTACACTTGTAGTTGTTACCACTGGTTTTTTACCATTGACAACTATGACTGTATGTATATGCGCACTGGTGACTATGATTATATGTGACTGGGTAGTGTTGATTGAAAAAGTATGCATCCCCTCAGCCCAATATATTATTCAAAGTCTTGATTGAAAAAGTAGTACCTATATTCACAATAATTCACATAGTACACATAATACAATATTTCCTACTATAACTCTTGCTTTCTTTATATTATGAATCAACTGTTGAATATAATATTCACACACTCTTTACTCTATACCACCTTATGCAATTACATAGGTTACTCTCATTTGTAACTTATTACAACTCTTCTTTATATTTTATCTATTATATGTTATATCTAATATATTACAATGTTGTGGTATAAATATTGACTTGATATAAAATAACTCAATGGTCATGTTTCTGTGAGACATGCTCTTTCTCTAATCAAGTCGTCCTTTATTTTCGTAAAAAATTCATTCTTACCATAGCACCCAGTCAGTAAAATCTCCATTCTGTCGGCCTAGAAAAGTGTCATGCTGCTATGATAAAGGATCAACTCTAAAGTATATGTGATTCAACCCTTAGCTGATAGAGCATCCTACCAACAGACATACACATATAGCCCACATTAAAATTTTGGTATTTTTTTATATTATTTAAATGTCAAATAATGGAAGTTTTGTTTTAAAGTCTATGATAGCAAGTAGTGTTTACATATCAATGCACTTCATTTATAATCGTGTATGAAAAATAATTTATATTCTTTATGTGAACAAATAATAATTTTAAAAAATCACACATTCATAATTTTAATTTACTTCCTTATACTCCAAATTCACCTTTTTAATTCAAATTTTTACGTTACAATACAAAAAAATCATAACCCAAATGTTATCAAACATATATGAATGCATGCATTGACATAATTGCTAAGTATCTACATATGACAATGTTATAGTAAATTCTAATACTATGACATGAAATAATCACTTTGCCACCTTGTTGGTAAGGAAAAGTATGATAAATATAATCCACAACTTTAATTTAGCACCATATTGGAAAACATTTTTTTAACATATATATTTTTATATTGGTAATATGAAGGTTTTGAAATGGACCCTTCTTTTACACAATAAGAAGCATGAAAAAACAAAGAAGGCACGATCAGATCATGATGACCAACATCGAATAGAAACTTGCTCAACTAGTATCTAATAATGAAACTTCAACAAGTATGCAACCAATCAACAACAAAAGGTCTGCCTCCAAATAGTAAAGGGACCAAGACCCAATAATCGAACCTTGATGCCCAACCAAAAGAGAACAAAAACAAAGTGACTAACATACCTAAGAGCCAATAAAAGAGCCAACAAGCATGAGAAACATCAAAGGAAAAGATCTAAGATGAGAGTTGACCTTGGGTGAAGACCAATCTTTTGCTACTTCGAGAAAGGAGGTTCTTCAATGCCCATTGAGTGTTGTATTTCACCATTTCCTCCGCATCTGATGTCAATCTTTTTGCCTCTGATATGCGCCCTTTATTTTTAATTGTTGAAACTAGAGGAGCTTTAGGTCTCATAAAAAGAGAAAGGGCATTAAAGAGAGCATGCCAAAGATTTGGAACAACATCAAAAACTACCACCTCTTCTAGTTGATCCTCTTTGCCAGGGGAATAATCCCTAGGTGTAGACGAAGGAGACATTGGAAGATGGAATAGTTTATCATGGTTGTGCCATATGAATCCCTGATTTGAAACCCCTTCCTTCTTCTGCCAAACTAATAAAAAAGGAGTTCAAGATGAATGACGACCTTATGAAGAGCATCCATCAACCCAATGACCAAGGAGATTACATTGAAAACATTTAAAAGGAAGGCCTTTGAAATTAAAAAGTGAGTCCACAAGCCACGAGAAGAGGTCAAAATGACCAAGTGAAAGAGAGGCTTGGAGATATCAACAATGGTGCATGCTCTCATGAATCTACCTCCCATGTAATTATTACCAAGTTTCACAAAAGAGCCAACACAATTAATCAACAATTTGATGCGATCCTAATTTTTCACGATGGGTAGAAGAATATATAATCTGACCTAGATAAGTGCCGCTAAGATTTTCTCCAAAATAGGGTTAAAAAGGGGACCAAGGACAAAAGAAGACCCCAAGTTTTCCAAAGAACTGTGGTCCCAAAGACCACACAAAATCCTTGTTAGAAGAGCTTCGAAGGATAACCTAGAAAAACCCAGGGTTGAACAATGAGAAGGATGAAGCTGATAAGGATCTCCATATAGTCGAGGCCCAGAGGATAAGATCAAAGGATGAAATAGGTGAGCCCACACATTTGCCAAGTAAACATATGTTGCCAATGTTCATCTCCATCTCATGAATAGACAGATCTGAGAGAACCAGCTCTAGAGACTCTTATGAGAAGAACATCGAAACATCCCTAAAGGAAAAAGACTGGACAAGGGAGGATGGAACACAAGGAACATGGATGCAAACCAAGGTGGGAGCAACGATAATGGAGGCAGAGGGCGAACAAGACTTGTAGAACTCTCTACATTTATGGAACGTGTTTTCGACGTTTTGGCATTTTGAATAAACCCATCTCTTCTTTGTTGATTTCTCCTCTAAAACCTTAGGAAGGATGTAGGTAGAGGGGTCATCGAGTAGGGGAAGGGACATGACAACACCCTATAAACTGCCTCCACATAAAGAGGTTCGAACATCTCCTTCGTAAGGCACTAGCACGTCCCCCAAAAGCCTCCCCACGACTGCAACACATTTGGATACATCTTTGCATAATTTTCATGACGCGTCCACAACAGACAGACCAACAACCATTGAGCATGCTGAACAACAACGTCAAGGGTTTTGGGATCCGCATCGAGAGAGTCAAATCCAATAGATACCTTATGCTTAGCTCGATTAAGGAAACCCCTTTGCAAGCGTCCTTCAAAGTTCACAATCTAATTAGGGATTGTTGCTTCCTTGATGCTCGTAGAAACTTTGACAAAATTTGCTCAAACATCATCATTGTCTTCCTCCTTAAAGACTTCTTTAAGATCATCAACATTTATGTCAAAAACAGAGACCCGTGATCCAACAAATCTACAAAAATTACTGTTAAGAGTCGAGCAACCCAAATACGTAAATTTAAATTTTTGATTTCCTTCTCATTTTTAATATATTATACACCACCCAACTCTCCAAATTCTTACCAAATCAATAACTATAATTCAAATTAAGAGTAAATTCATCTTATGGTCAGCAAACTAATTATTTATGAGTGTTATGCTTTTCCCTCACAACAGAGCAAACTGCACCGTGGAAAGCGGCATTCTTTTTCTACAGGAGGAAAACCTCCATTTAAAAAAGAAGAAGAAGATCACGCTGGGGGAAGAAAAAAAAAAAAAAAAACGCTAAAAACGCTATTTGATGGGTCTGCAGAATTTAACCCCTTAAACTGAAGTCGCCAAGAATCGAACCCGCGACCTCCGATCCGACCGTAGCGATGGCCAGCAGGGCGCGATGGGTTGTGAAGACTTTGACGACCCCTCTCCTGAGATCGAAAATGTTTTCCCCTGCCTCCGACGTGGCCGCCTTGAACCAATCGCGATCCGTGACATATATGCCACGTCCCGGTGACGGGACCCCAAGGGCAGTGACGCTGATCCCCGGGGAGGGCATCGGCCCCCTCGTAACGGGTGCTGTTGTGGACGTCATGGAGGCCATGCACGCCCCCGTCTACTTCGAGACCTACGAGGTGAAGTCCACGATGGAGAGAGTGCCCGCAGAAGTTTTAGATTCTATCAAGCGGAATAAGGTGTGCATTAAGGGGGGTTTGCCCACGCCTGTTGGGGGAGGCGTCAGTTCTTTGAATGTACAGCTCAGGAAAGAATTGGATCTTTATGCTTCGCTGGTCCACTGTTCGAATCTCCCCGGGCTTCCCACCAGGCACGATAATGTCAATATTGTCGTTATTAGGGAGAATACAGAGGGAGAGTATTCTGGATTAGAGCACGAGGTCGTTCCCGGGGTCGTGGAAAGCTTAAAGGTCAGTGTTTTTTTTTATAAATTAAATTTCATTGGCCTTGTGTTGTATTTGTTTGTTAATAAAATTTCAACTGTGTTTCACAATTTATTTAAAGGCATGGAAAATATTTTACCAGTACACAATGTTCGGCGAGTCTTTATGCAACCTTTGGTTCATCGTTCTTAGGCATTCATTTATATATTTGTTGTTGGAGGGGGCTGTATTAAACTCTTTTGCAAGGAGCTTATGTTTTGCACTCTGATTCGTTTGAAAGGATGTTTTTTTTTTTTGAATGGATCGTAAATTCTGAACCCGAATTTATTTGGATGGAATTGTTTTTACCAGTGCAGAATGTTGGCGAATCTTTATACAATTGTTGGGGCATATCAATTATTTATTTGTTGTTTAGGAGTGGGGCAAAATTAAATGCTTTTGAGGGGAGCTTATGTTTTGAACCCTAATTTGTTTGAAAGGATTATTTTTAAAATTTGATTGGAGCATAAATTATGAACCCTAATTTATTTGGAGGGATGGAATTGTTTTTAGTATTTACCGGTATAATGTTGGCGAGTATTTATACATGTGTCGGGACATATCAATCAGGTATTTATTTGTTGTTTGGGAGGGAGTCATATTAAACGCCTTTGAGGCATGCTTATGTTTTGAATCCTAATTTATTTGAAAGGATTTTTTTATTTTATTTGACTGGATCTTAAATTCTGAAACCTAATTTATCGGAAGGGATGGAATTGTTTTTACCAGTATGGAATGTTGGTGAATCTTTATACAAGTGTTGGGGCATATCAGTCCTATCTGATGCAGGACCACTTGAGTTGTCTGAAATGCCATATTTAAAAATACTACACAGTTGTTTTCCAAACGCATTCTTTCCAATTCATTATAAGTAATATTCAGGCAAATACTTTTGACGGGAGCTTAAAATCTGAACCGTACTCTATTTTAATGGATGGAATATTTTTTAGGGAGTATAGAATGTTGCAGAATCTTTATAAAATAGTTGATTCATCATTCGTATTCATAAAACATTAATTTTAAGTTTTTTTTTGGCATATTAATTTGAGAATTGAACCCGGAGTACAATTATTTCTGCAAGGGATATACACTTGACTGCCCTGAAGGAATTCATGCTACAACTCTTCTTGAAGGGAATGGAGCAGTGACCCCCCTGTTGGTCATTATGGTTGTGTGGTGCTAGACCACCAGTCTTGTAAAACATTCATTATAATTTAATTATGAGGAACATAGGATTTAATATTACTACTATTTTTTTGTTGAGTCTAATAACTTTATATATTATTTTTACAAAAAAGGGCAAATATTCTTTTGAATATTTGATATTAGGTGTGGAATTTTGGGAAAAATTACTCAAATGGAATAAAATGGCCCACTAAAAATACTCTCATTGGGGTCTTCTTTATTTATTGTTCTACTTGGCAGTTATTGGCATTTTGTTTTTCTTGATCAGTGGAGATTCAGTAATACTTGACTTCCCTTGTGATTTTCACTATGAATGGGGATTCAGTTGGCATTCCTCTTAAGAAGTAGGGCTTGTGAACAATGAAATGCCCAAACCCCAGCAGAATACACGTTTTTTGTCTGAAACATAGTAGCAAACTACCTCCAAATTACTATAAAAACATTTTTTCTTGTCTTATTGGCTGTATCTATTAAACCCACTTTGTTTTTGGAAATATTGGGTTCTCTAAATGTAAATCACAAAAATTTAAATTTCTACATGGGCTTTGGGATGTGTGTTTGGAATTATTTTTTTGTCTTTTTTTCTTGCTTTACCCCAAATGCTTTTTGCTTGAACGTATTTCACTTCGTTTAAAAACTCTTGTATGTTTTTATTTATGCACATGGCTTTTATGGTCTAAAAAATTGGTTCAAAATTGACAATTGTCTTATCTTAATTTGCCTGCTAATATTGCAAATGGATTTAAATTGAATTGAAACTCGTATAATTGTTATCACTCTAGAGTGCACCTTGCTTGAAGATGTGCAAGCACACCTTCTCTCCAGTTGATACAATGGGAACTTCTCAGAGTGTGGGTGACTCTTTGATGAGAAGAACCTCCAAAGAGTGTTGGTTCCCTTTTGATTTATCAATTATATCTGAATTATTGTGATTTATTTTTGGGGTGAAAAGGGGAAGGAAAAACTTGAAATAAATCCTAATTAAAGGGGGTGATACACCTGAATTGTTCAAATCCTCTGTAGTTACTGAAATCAATGCACACATATAATCAAATGAAATCTATAATTCTGTCCTTAAGCAAAAATGTTTCAGATGAAGGGTTGAAAACCTCTTCAAATGACCTGCAAAAGGGTGAGATAAAGATAGGTGAGGAAGGGACCTGCAAAAAGAGAAAAATCTCACTTATACGTTGATGCACAATCAAATACACACTATTCGTCTTTCCAAAACTCAGATTCAGAATAGAAATTCCTTTATTGATCACTGGTTCAACTTACAGTTTCTTTCTTCCAACTTCAAGGATCCCTCTAAATGGCTTGATTAAGTCAATAAATAAGCTTTCCAAAACCTAAAATAGCCCTAAGTGGAGTTTAAAAAAAAGAAGAGGAAGGGTTAGTCTTGGTTAATTAACTCAAGACTTAACACCTTTTACAATGTTTAGAATATTCAATAAAATCTTTTTCCTTTACAAAATTTGCATGCCTTTCCAAACTTTGGCGTAGAAGTATGGTGGTGGGGCCAAGTTTGTAAGCTTAAACTTCTCCTTTGCAAGGAATATTATGCCAAATCTGTAAATAAAGAACTCCATTTGATTTGTTTGAAAGCTGAGCTGGAAGAAGAGATTATTCCCCTTTGCATGTATATCAAGGAAGATGTGTAATAAGCTTGTCTAGTCAACTCCAACTCAAAACCAATCAATCTCCAATGGTCTCCACTTGCATGAAAAGCTATGCCACATCTTGGATGGAGAACTCCGCTTGAATGGCCTGAAACGTTGAAAGCTTTGGATTGCATGAAAACAAAGGAGAAGCGTGATTTTGTCAAACAATCAATTGAAGCTTTGACCAATCCACTATAAATAGCCCTGGCTTGCATGGACAAGGATCTTGATGAGTGGGAGATATATTCAGATTGAATTCCTTGTTATTTCCCAGTGTTTTGCTCTTGGTTTCTTGTTTCTGTGCATGCATTTCTTCGGCACTTATTTGTTTATGGCTTGTCTTGTGCTTTTGTTCTTTCCCTTGGTTATTTTCCCACAGGAATTGTTCATTTCCTTATATATTCCTTCGGCTTTTCCTTGGTTGTTTTCCCGTGGACAAAATGTCTACGGGAATGATCTCTCAACTTACCCTTCGGACTTTGCTTTTGTCTTTGGGATTTGCCAATTGTTTGCTTTGGACAAAAAGTCCGAAGGAAATGTTTCCTTTGGGTTTTTGTCTTAAGGACTTTTCGAAAGAAAGAGCCCTTCGGGCCTTCAGAAGTGACCCTTTGGAAGCATAAACCAACCCTTCGGAAGCTTGGAAAGTAACTTTCCCGAAGGGCACATATCTTTCGGGTTTTTTGAAAACATCCTTTGAAATCTTGAAGTGAACCTTCCCGAAGGGTAGATACCTTTCAGGGTTTTTGTTGAGTGACTTTTCTGAAAATGCCCTTCGACAACTTGAAGATGCCCATCGGGCTTTTGTCCAAGTGACCCTTTCGGAAGCATAAAAGTTACACTTGCCCTTGAAAAGGCCTTCTGGTTTTTTGTAAATGTACTTTCTCAAAGGGCACATACCATTCTGGTTTCCTGTGAATGAACTTTCCTTTTGAAAAAAGAAGCCCCTCGGAATTTTGAACTGGCCTTTTTTTGGAAAAAATAAAAGTGTCCTTTTGGCCCTTTTTAAGTGACCCTCCGGACTTTGTCTTTTGAACTTTCCCGAAGGGTACCAACCCTTCGAGATTTTGTAAAAGGTCCTCTTCGGAAAATTTGGAAAGTCCTTTGGACTTCTTGAATTTGTCACTTGAAACTTTTGTTTTGAGTTTTCCCGAAGGCTACTTACCCTTCGGGATTTTTGGAATGAACCTTCCCAAAGGGCACATACCCTTCGGGTTTTTTGAAAAGCACCTTTTCCCTTCGCCGAACTGCCCTTTGTAATTCTTTCAGACTTCTTGCAAAAGTCCTTTGAAATCTCTTTTCCCTTGGACAAAATGTCCGAGGAAATTGTTCCCACTCCTAGCCCGAAAAAATTATGAGAAGACAACACTTGGGAAAGAAAACACTTAGTGTAAAGTCCGAAAAAACAATCCTGTACTCCTGCTTCTGATCCCTTGCTTTCATTTGTAAGTGAACCTGCAGGCTTGTAGGTCTAGTCTTAAGGATAGGTCTCTTTTCAAAACATAAACACACCCTCCATGTCTCCTGTATAGAATCACTTCACCACCATACTATTTAACCATTTGTGATTAAACTTTTCAAATTAGAGTTCCATACAAAAAAAGATTGATATAGCCCAAAAGGACCCTGTAGAGTTATCTTTTTGGTGACTCGCTGTAGGTGCATATAATGACTAACCCTATACAAGGCCTTTGAACTTGAATATGCCTTTTTCCATGACACTCTTATCCACCTTATGAATTTATTCCTCCTACAGTCCTGTAGGTTAACTTTATAACTGTATATAACATTTTGAGTAGGAGATATGCTTTTTGAACTTGCTGTAGGTGTCTTGCCCTTGTATGGACTGTAGCTTGTCAATGACCTCAAAGAAGGCTCAAAGGCAGATTTGATCTTCATTCTTCTTCAAAGTTGCTTGATCAGTCCATTGGCAAACATGAACCATACGAGAAAACTCACTGCCACCTTAACCTTCACCCTCGTGCTTGTCTTTCACCCCATACATGGGTTGTTCATGTCTTCTCCTCATGATCATAGGCATTTGTCACTAAATCTTGATAAAGACCCTTCACGCTTGATTGTGTAACATTGCTGTAGGTCCTCATCATGGCTGTATTTGATACTTGACTGCCTACATATCCCTTTGTTCATGCCTTTAGACTATGATTCACCAGTTTGACCAGCTGTATAGGGAAATTGACCGTTCTGGAGAAAGTTTCGAATAGTAGGGGTAGTAATTTGGCCTTGACAGGCCAAATTACTAACAATAATCATTAAACAGCTGTGGACCCACTACAGGAAATTTGTGCAAAGCTCCTTGTTTCTTTCCGTATTGCTGACATATGCAAATTGTGCAAATCAAGTGTCCCTGCATTTACCCCTGTGATTTGAACAGTGGTGAAGGTCTAGTTTAAGTAGATAATGTGAACAGTAAAACATCCAAACCCTAACATAATTCAGATGTCTGTCTGAAATTAGGGTTTAAAACTGACAACGGCACTGACTCAATTTGTGCGGCAGTGCAACACTGCCTGAAAATGAGCTGAATCTTGTACAATATCAAATTAGCTCTGGACTCACTTTGAGAAACCTGTGCAAATCCCCTTCATTTCTTGCCCTAATTGATGGCATGTGCAAAGTGGCCCTTGTGGTCCTTATTGATAACATATCCCAGAGTCATCTTAGGATCACCTTTGAACGTGTTAAATATCATGTGAGTGCATATGGGGTAATTTTTAATAGTTTTTATACTGGCATACCCGTTAAAGTAGAGACCGTAGTGTTAAAGGTGCCTCAAGAAACTAATATTTAAAAGCCTTCTTTTTTACAGGTTGTGAACATGTTTTAGACATAAATGGTTTCAACATGTTCTATTAACAGACCCTGGTATATCTGGTTAACATGTTTTCAATGCATTTTACTGACCGACCCTGCTATGTCTAGTAAAAAGGGAACTGGAATGTTAAAGGGGTCACAAGAATAAGAGGCAGTAAATTGGCCCTTATTGATCATAAACGGGTTATATCCACTGAGCATTGAATTAAAATTGCAAGAATGTCATGTGCTTTGCTCTAGTCTGCTTGGAAAAGCAAATTGGCCTTAAAACGAACCGAATATTGTAATTTTTAAGGACCTATGAACTCAACTAAAAAAAATCTATGCAATTTTGCTTAGATACTTTGCCTTAGTTACTGTCTCATGCAATTTGGCCTTAAAATGAACTGAATCTTGTACAATCTTAAGCAGCTGTGGAACCACTTAAAATCTGTGCAGATTCTCTTTGGTACTTTGCCTTAGTTGCTGTCCCATGTAAACTGGCCTCTATTGACATAAGCAGTTTGTCACGGGCTCATCTTAGGGCACTGTAAATAACATGAGTTCATACAGGGTTATTTTTAACCTATAGTTTTTATAGTGGTATGCCAGTAAAAGTAGGGGCCACAATGTAAAAGAGGTCCCAAGAATAAGGGGAGTAAGTCAATTCTAAAATTATGGGGTGATATTTAAGATATTGTGAAGCTATTTGTTTTGAACATATAGTGGCCCTGGTATATTTGGGTTCCAAGAACAAGAGGAGGTGGAAAGTTATAAATGTTCGGGGCAATATTTAGAGTCCTGTGAACTTATATATTTTAAACATGTTTTAGTAAATGTCCCTGATATATTTAGTGAATCTAGCTAGGGTCATGACTCATAATATAGAAGTGTTCCCAAGAATACAAGGAGGTGTCATATTCAAAAAATCTGTTTTTTTAAGAAGCATGTGAGTGTACAACTTTGTTTTCCTTGATGTATAATATGATTGATCAAGGAAATTAAGAATCCTTGGAATTGCTCTTGTGATTTGAACAAAAGATTCAGTTGGCATTCTTCGTTTTAAGCAGATAACTGAACAATAAAATGTTAATTACCTTATGTTAATTTGCATGAAAATGCTGAATCACCTTAAAATGAATATAAAACCTGTACAATTTTAAAGGATCTCTAGGCATAATTTTGTCCGGCTACATTTTTTTTGTCTGAATAGGGGTGCAAAAATGCCAATTACCATATCTTAATTTGCTGGGCAATGCAAAATGGGCTTAATACAAACTGAAATTTGAACAATCTTAACGCTGCTGTGGATCCTCTCTAAGAGTTTTGTGCAAAGCCCCTCCAGTACTTTGCCCGAGCTTCTAACACTGTTCAAATTGGTGCTTATTGATCATAAGCAGGTTGTATCCACTAAGCAATTATTTTCTGGAGTACTAAAAGCAACCATAAAGTTCCAATGTATGGAAATAATCTAGTCCAACTAAGATAAGACTGTGTAGCTTTTTTATGAGATGCGATGATGAGATAAACTTTGACATTCTCTAAGATAACTGTAGGGCCAAACTGTATCTATTTGTTTAGATTATTCATCGTTTTGCAATCCCAATTTTCTTTTCAATGCCAGTTACCTAATTCAGGTGGGGAAGACAAGTTAAAAGAATTGGGTTTAATCTTCTACTTCAATTATGTTACATCTCTTGCAACTTATTTGATTCCAAAGTGTTTTTGGATCACTCCGTCTACCTGTTTTTCTGTGTGGTTTATGCGAGTGATTTTTAGTTTCGCAACCATGATTTTTTTCTTGAGGGTTACCTAATGTTGTCAAAGCTTCGGGTTGACGATATTCTTAATCTCCTACATGCTTTGGCAATGCATTGTCCATATTTTTCCTGGATTATAAATTATAATCTTCAAGGAATGTGGGTCCATGAGCAAAGGACCATCATAATGAACCTGCCAATCTTTTGGTGATGAGTATATAATGCAGCTTGGGTAGTACAGTCTTGTGCTACAATGCATGAGCAGGCAAGGAAACCTATCATAATGAACCTGCCAATCTTTTGGTGATGATTATATAATGCAGCTTGGGTAGTACAGTCTTGTGCTAAAATGCACAAGCAGTCAAAGAATGCATGTGTTGAGCTATTGAGAAAGTGTAACCTTGAAAGAGGCTATAGAATTAAAGAAAGAAAGAAATTATATTAATGTCCACGGATGATCAAAAGTAGGTCAATGGGACTCGAGAATACAACCGTTAACACTGGAAAGTTCAAGGAAAGAGAACCCAAGAAGCTAAAGAACATAAGACAAAGTGCAACAATGTGCCACTAGCAAAGGTGGTAATGGAACCAATACAAATAGTAGTGGGGGGAGAACAAGAGCCCCCAAAAGCATGTGCCGATGAAGACTGGAAAACCTCATTGAAAATATCTGTTTATGCCTGAAGTGGTGGAGATGTCTAACCCATCATCAATCCCTGTGAAAAGATTTGATAGTGTTCGTTGGGGAGCACCCAATGTTGGAGGGGTCAGGTTGGGAGATCAAAGCACCTCCTCTAGAATCTCCCCTAACATCCAAGGCTGATGTACTTCCTGCGATACAAAAGAAAATTGTAATGTGAGTGTGCCCCTGTGGTCTGGGAGGCGGTTGGTAAGTAGTAGATCCATGTCATCGGAAAGGGGTAATGCCATGTTGACGGGAAGAAGCAGAGCCACAGTGTCGAAGGAGAGCAGGCTGGGGGATTTGAGTATTAATGATATGCCGAGAGAAGAGCCGCCTAACTGTTTTATCAGCATTGATGTGTAATGCTCGGGTGTCCAAAGGGTGCTTAGTGCTGCCAATTGCTTGGATGGGCTAGAAGAAAGAGGTGATCAACATGGGGGCTCTAGAGCCTTTAGGCTCCTCTTGTAGGGATATACACCAAAGGGTGATGCCCTCACGAAGATAAAGAGCCAGGCACCACTGGTCTGGATCATAATGGCATAAATCGTTTTGGGAAAAAAACATTTTTTCAAAAGCGCAAGTGTTTTTAAAAAAATCGTGATTAATTTGGAAAAAAGCGGGAAAAAATCGAAAAAAACTTAAAACCACCAAAAAAAGTGGAAAAAAGAGAAAAAAAACTGTTCTTTTTTAAATTTAAATGCATTTCCATTGCATAGAGATACATATTAGGCATTTCAATTGCATAGAAAATAGATATAGATTATGAGAGGGGGATAAATGAGATTGTATGCCATGGGTATCCTATATCCAGTTTAGTCTGGAATAGGGGAGACTAGAAAAGTTGCATGTTAGGACGGGCAAAGAGTTATTAAGGACTTTTTAAATCATACCTGCAACCACAGCATAGAAACTTTAAATAAGGTGATAGATTTGAGAGATTTGATGCTTCCACAGTCCATGATAATGGGAGCAATTTTCTGGATAAAGAATGTGGAGAAAAAAATTAAATATTGACATTGACCACTCAAGTGGCCCATAGTCAGGATCGATCTGTGTCATAGGTCAGAGGTTGCCACTGCATTACCAAACAACAATTTTTATTTAAGAGGATTTTCAAACAAAATACTTTCAGGGGATCTAAGTGAAGCACCAAACAAACAGAATTCAACACATGCCTGTTATAAGTCTGATACCCAGCTCTTTTTTGTACCAATGCTTATCATGTGTAATCATTTCTCTTATCTGTGTTTTGGATGGAGCATCAGAACACCCAATAATGCACCTGCATGGTTTTGAGTCTAGACTATGGCTATTGGGGTCATCTGATGCGCATTTTCAGCCACTCAAATGTGAAGATATGGTGAAAGTGTTTTGCTTTCAATTCAATTGGGAAGCACAGAAGAGGGTGGTACAGAACTTTGCCAACCACTGACCAAAACCAACAATTCTAGATGCCTCAGCCATACTGCATGGACTGCAGAATAGATGGTTTTTAGCTCATTTTAAAAACCAAAGGAAATCAGCTCCGCAATTGTAGATCCATGTCTAGTAAGACTTAAGAAGTGAATGTTATATACCAGTATGTCAATACACTAGATGCTAAACCAAGGGAAATATGCACAATTGACGTCCAAAATATTCAGTCAAAGGAAAATCAAAATTGGAGAAAGGATAAAAACTAATCCTGTACACTCAACGGATAACCTGTTAAGGAACGATCTTTTGCCTTCCATAAATCACATTAGCATTGGTATTTTTCCAATCAATAATCTTAAGAGGAAGTGATATGAAATAAGGCAGAAAAACTCACACATTCTGTCATTCAAGGCACTTAAAGATACTAAACCCACACAGCTAAGTTACTTTGAGAACATTAAATTATGAAATTTATAAGATAAAATCATAAAAAATCAGATAGAGTTGGTTTGATTTTCGTTAAGGGGAAGAAAATTATGAAATTTACAAGATAAAATCATAAAAAATCAGATAGAGTTGGTTTGATTTTTGTTAAGGGGAAGAGTCAATGCATCTAGCAGCCACTCTTAAGAAACTAACACTAAATGTTCGTGTTATAGAAACACAAAAGAAATTTTTACTGGCTGTATGTTGGAATCTAGCAGGGAGACTGCATTCCATGGAATATAGTATGAGTAATATAAAAGATATGAGTATATATTATTTAAAACCGAAAAAATTGGGATGAATAGTGAAGATCTTAACTTATATGGGTTTAAATCGCAATTTAAAAAAATAAATGTAATTTTCAAAAAAATTGCGATTTTCAACAGTTTTTCTGCGGTTTACTATTGGTAGTACGTTGACCAGTCAAAATCCATGATTTTTGAAGGGAAAATATCATTTAATTGCAAGTTTTTGCCGAGTTCTGCTACTATGGTCTAAATATCTAAAGAAAGTAGGTAGAGTGTTGGCCGAGTCCTTGTAGAGACAGTGATATCTTCCTTGGATCTCATTGTAGATGGGGCGTCTAAAAATGAAGTGTTCCTCGGTCTCGACCTCCTAGAGGGGCAAAGATGGCATATTTGATGTGGATGGAGAACACGGTGATCTATTTCAACCCGTAATTGGTGAGAACACACTCTCATTTGGCCAAGGGGAAACCTCAAGACATGAGACCAATGGCATTGGAGATAGCGAGTGCGACAAATAATACCATCCACTACTTTTAAGAAATGCTCAACGTAGAAAGCAAGCTTGGGGTTGAGTGGCTCAAGGGGGGAGATCCAGGTGTCTTGGATATATTGTCTTTAGATGTCCTCTCTGGAAGCTCTAGTGATGACGTTCTTTGTGGGAAGGAGCCTCGTGGGGTGGGCATCTAGGGAATACATAAAAGGGGGTAGCCGATCCATAGAGATGCCAATAGAAAAAAGGAGCAACATAGTCTCAAAGTACCAACATTGCCAGCATTGGTGGAGGCTAGTGAAGCAATTCTCTTCGAAGAGCAAAGTGTTAAGTATGGATATCTCTCACGACTAGAAGTTGTGTCCCCCAAGTACTTGAGTCTATGGATGTAGAAAGTAAGCTTGAAGATAGTCTCAAGTTGTAGTGGCTGGGCGACAAATTCAGCGTGAATGATGCACTGAGGAATTGTTCGCTTGCAACGGATCATGCATTGTAACATGAGAGTCTGAACCCTCTCAATATGGGCCCAATCAATGACTCCCAAGCTAGGTCCCCACACCTTTGAATTATATAAAAATGTAGGTTTGATGATTGTATCAAAAAGGCGTATCTAGGAAGGAATGTCGAGGAAGTGGATTTGGAAACACTGATGTTTGAAGACTGAAAGAGAGACATACCCCTTGCAAAGGTGCGTATGAGAGGCAGACTTCTTGCTAAAGCATGGACTAGAAAATTGGACTCCCAAAAAGTGTAGGCTGATGTGATCTCTAGATGAATATCATTGCTTTTTGATGAAAAAGAAAACAATGGAACAAGAGAGGCCTCTTTCTTTTTTCTTCTGGACTGTTGTCATGGATAATGTTTTGACTCTTGCATTCATAACCCTTTCACATTTGTTTCTACACTTCAAAAATTGAAGTCTTTTAAAATATTTGCAGGATTGAATCAGTCAAATAGAAATACAAAGCATATTCGATTGATGACTCAAATTAATCTTTTTGAAATAAATAATTGCAACTTTGGGATGCTGAAATACTACTGCTAATCAAATCCATGAGCAAAGGCTTCTGTCATAATGAACCCACCAATGTTTTGGTGATGGGTATATAATGCATATCGGGTCCCCATTCGATTTGATATCTATATATAACGAGGGGTTGGGCGGCCCTATATATCTAATTGTGATTCATCCCCATGTTGAGCTCATAGTTATCAAGTTTGGAAATTCAGCAATCCAGAATTCTTGAAAAAATTTGGAAAAAATTGGTTGGGAATATATACATATATTAGCATAATTTTATAAATATGTAAAATTGACAAATACAAGGAAAAAAATTATAAATATAATTAATAATATATAAGGTTATTGGGTGTCTTTTTTTTAACAAAACTGACATGGACCGAACTTATCTAGGCTGGCTGAAATATCTGGATTTCGGTTGGATTTTGTCTAGATCCAATTCGGCCAGATTTGGTAACTATGGTTGAGCTATTGAGAAGGTGTAACCCTGAAAGAGGCTATAGAGAAAGACCCTATTGAAACTGAATATCGTGTCTTCTGAAAAAAGAAAACAATGGAAAAGGAGAGGCCTTTTCAAGTTCTTTCTTTTTTTCTTCTTAACTTTGGTCATGGATAATGTTCTGACTCTTGCACTGAGCCCTTTCATATTTGTGGCCACACTTTGAAATTTGAAGTCTCTTTAAATATTGGCAGGATTAAATCAGTCAATTAGAAATACGAACCATTATCCAATTGGTGACTCAAATTAAAAATTTGTTATTGAAATAAATTACTTCAAACTCTGGGATTCTGACATACTACTGCTAAATCTTTAGAAGAAATGCAATTGTTACGAGCCTCCATATTTGCAAAAGGCTTTTCCTTTTGCTTTATTTGCATTTATCATGCTGACAAATTCTTGAAATATAGAGTTTTTACACTAGTTTGAGCTATGGGGAATAGCTTTGAAAAACACTTCCAGCATTTTGTTTTCATTACGAGTATAGTATTTGGAAGCATCAAAGGTATTTGAAGTGTGCTTTTGAGATTAAAAAGGGAGGAATTTCAGGCAGATTTGGGATTGTTTCCAATAAAACAGAAACATTAGGAGTCCGTTAATTTGGATATAGTTTGAAAATTTATTTCAAAACATGTGATTGATTCTCGTCTCCACCAACCTCAACCCCAGTCAGGAGAATATGTAAAATGATCAGACTTAAGGTGCTGCTTGAGATGGGGGTGAAGATTCAAAAAACATGTAGCACATTTTCATATCTGCTTTTGATTACTAGCTGGATCTTGACAAATTGGAATCTTTTACTGAAAAATAGAAGCACATTACTTTTCAGAGGTTCATTATAGCCTGAATTCCCGGTTCAGTTTAGGTATGGCAAATTGATTATCTCGGCCAAAATATATATATAAAATGGTAAAAATATAAATATTGTAGCCTAATAAATAAGAATTAACCACATAATATGAGTTTATCATTAAGTAAAACCAAAGAAATGAGAAAATAAAACATGCAGATGGGTCAATATCAGTTTAATATAAATTTTAATGTATGCCGTGAATAGAATAATTTTAAAAATACCTTTTAGGAGACCAATATACTAGTTATCAATAACATTGAGTCTAACCCTAGACAATGTGGAAAGATATAGCTACTTGCAATATTGATGTCATTAAGAATAGTAATTGACCGTAATTGGATTTTTTTAATTTAAACAGTAAATATATATTAACATAATAATTACCTATTAACCATGTACTTGTGGGTGTGGAGAAGGATTTTGACTCGTGACCATTGCAATGAAGTCTTCAGAAATGATGAAAGAGACTCCCTTGATAGTCACAACACTAGCTGACCAAGAATTGGCATATTCTGCTGAAATATGAGGATCAAAGCCCTTGATTCTTTCAATGAAGGTTGAAAGTCCTCCCTGTCGTAGGATCCTCCATACTGTAGCAATTTTTTTGCCATTTCCATTGCCAAGGGTTCCACTCGACACCTATCTCCACCCATAACATTCCTTTGCTTCAAATCTCTTCTAGAAACAATGTAAACTTGGGCGGTTTCAATAGATAGTATATAGACCAAAGGAACCTCCTCAAAATACTCGTGCCAATTATGGGAATTGTTGCTAACACAAGGAATAGTGATGTCATATGTGAAGTCGTGGAAATGATTAGAAAGATTGGCATGCTTGGCACCATTTCCCATCCTTTTACATCTTAACTTTGCACGAAATAGGGCAAAACTATCTAATGATGTTGGGGAGTGTGTTTCCATTATTGGAATCCTTCGTGGAGAAGAAAATGAAGTGTTTTTACCTTTGTTATCATGGGCCAAAAGCTTTTCATCAAAGAGCCTTTGGTAGCATGACCCTTGAAATTAATTCCATCTACTAAAATTAGCTTTTTCATGGATCAGATGAGACACCTCTGTTGGAAGAACCTAAGAATCCCTCCGTTGTTCTATTTCATTTAAAGTGACCCCTTTATTTGCAAACCAATTAGCAACTTGTTGTATGTGGATGGCTTGAAAATGCTGGAGAGAGCTCACAACATCACTTATCATGTTCCTTATAGTCCAACTTGGTGGATTCTTCTTACATAAACAATTTATGATATTAAGGGAGTCACCTTCAACAATTAGATGACCGAATCCCAAATCCCTAGCCAACTGAATGCCCCATAAGGCTGCCTTAGCCGTAGCTAAATGATTAGTTTGAATTCCCAAGTTACCCGCATAGGCTGCAACTAAGCTCTCCTGGCTGTTTCTTAAGATTCCCCCTCCACCAGCATTCCCAGCATTACCCTTAGAGGTGCCATTAAAATTGAGCTTTATCCATCCTGGAGATAGATGTGACCTTTTAACATTTCTTTTGTCAATCTTTCCCTGTTCAGACTTCATTGACTCCCCACAACTAAGGTTCCATTTGGTTGCAATTTTGACTTCATCATCCCTAATCTTCTTTATCCTTAATTTTTATAATTGAGAAATTCTCACGGATTGATTGGATGATTCTATGAGCCATTCTTTCCACTGACTTCTGATTTTGAAAAACTCTTAAGCTTCTTTCTCAGCATAATCCCCAAAAACATGAGGGATAGTGTGTTTCCACAGTTTTTTAAAGATTTCACTAGAGAAAGGCGATGACCATTGGAGGATAAATTCAAAGATCGTATTTCACTGAACCCAACATACCTTTAAAGAGTTCAGAATAATTCTTAAAGTTTGGTATGCAAAGGGACAGAGAAGCAGAAGATGAACCATAGATTCAGAATTCTGTTCACACAAGCTACACCTGTTAGGGATCATAAGACCCCTTTTCATCAAGTTATCAATTGTAAGAATCTTATTTTTGATCGCAATCCAGAAGAAGAAATTAATTTTAGGTAAAATATTCTTATCCCAAATAGTATTCTAGGGAAAACCATCAGTGATTGTATTTAAAACAATTTAATAGTCAAATTTGACACCTGTAGTTTCCATTTGGAGTAAGAGCCCATACCAAATCATCCTTCCTGACTGATTGACTTATGTGATAGCTATTGAAGAGTCTATTTAAATCACAGACGATATCTCTTTCCTCTTGATTAAAACCTTCAGAAGGAATAGTTTTCCAAAAAGTACTTTCTTCCTTAATCTCCTTATAATCATAATTTTTTCCTCCCAAAACTCTTTTCAGTCTATTACTTATTTTATCCCAAGGTTGAATGTCACTCAAAGGAGAATTTAAGACCCATGTATCATCCAAAAAGGGGCCTTCTCCTCTGAGCCTATGTTCCATTTGCAACCCTTCCCTAGCAATCTCCTACCTTCAACAAGAAAGTTTTAGAAGCAAGTACCAGACGACAAGGATTCAACTGACAATAATCTTTCAGTGTCGGGACTGTACAAATATTCAGCTTTTAGAATTCTTGTCCATTGATTCACCTCTTTTAATAATCTCCAATCTAATTTGGATATTAGAGCTTTGTTCATTTTCTTTAATTTATGGATACCTAACCCACCATACCCTTTAGGAAGGCATACTTTGTCCCTAGCAACAAGTGCAAATTTTTTTTCGTCCTCTATACCTGTCCATAAACACCTTTGAATTTTTTCCTTTTTCTTAGATATCAACGTAGGCATCTTAAAAATAGACATCATTTATACTGGTAGATTTTGAAGGGTGCTTTTAATCAATTGAAGTTTTCCTGCTTGGCTAAGAAGACAACCTTTCCATCCTGCAAGTTTCCTTTGAAACCTGTCAATCAGAGTGTTCCAGATGCTAGTTTTTTCCTTTCCAATGCAAAGAGGCATAACTAGATAAGTAAAAGGGAAATCCTTAATCTAACATGTCAAGATTTTCGAAATTTTATGCTTCCTTAAAATATGAGTGTCAATAAAGAACATGAAGCTTTTATTCAAATTGACTTTTTGACCCGAAACATCCTCATAGTCTTTTAATAGTTTCTTCCACTCCCTTTTTCATTAACAGAGGCTAAACCCGAAACGAGGGTATCATCAACAAATTGCTGATGTGTCACCGGCTCCAAAGAAGAAATTCTTACACCTTTATTTTACCTTTTGCACAACATTTGAGACATTCCTTCCTAGAGCTTTGGCCATTGTAATGAACGAGAAAATAGATAAAAGATCCCATTGTCAAATATCTCTTACACTGAAAAAACCCATCGGGGGAGCCATTCACCATGATCGAAAACATAAGAGTTGAAATACAAATGTTGACAAGGTTCCTAAACTTGTCTTGAAAGCCGATTGTGTTGAGAAATTTATCAATAAAATCCTATGATACTCTGTCATAGGCTTTGTTCATATCCAATTACAATAGCATTCCTTTTTTGTTGCTTTTATCTATTGAATGTATAGTTCTAATGACTATTATAATCCCATCTTGAATTTGCCTGTTAAAAACAAATCCTCCTTTTTGCTGGGAGATGATATAAGGATTGGTTGTAACCTGAGAGCCAAGATTTTTGTGAAGATTTAATAAAGAGTAATGCATAGGTTGATTGCCCTGAAATATTTAAACTGATTTGCTCCATGCTTCTTGGGGATGAGAACTAGGAAAGTGTTATTGATTTCCCTGAATAATTTCCCTGAGAAGAAGAATTCATCTGCAGGTGCTATCACATCATTCTTAATAATTTCCTAGAAATGTTGATAAAAGACTGCAGGAAAGTCGTCAGGTCCCGGAGCCTTGTCTCCTTTCATTTAAAAAACGACAAACTTAAACTTCCTCCGCTGTGATTGGTTTGACCAGAGTTTCATTATCTTCATCCCTCAAGATTGAAGGGATAGCATCCAAAATGTCATTTTCCACCTCTAGTTTACTATTAGTCATCCCTGAAAGCAAATTTTTGAAGAAGCCAATAGCTTCTTCCTTGATGAATTCCTTGTTTGAATTCAAAGTGCCATTCTCTTTGGAAATTTGACTAATCTTAGTGTTGTTCCTGTGTATTAAGAGTGGATATATGGAAAAAAATTTAGTATTTCTGTCCCTGTTCTTGAGCCAAAGGGCTTTAGACTTATGCCTTCAGAATGTCTCTTCTTTTGTTGTTATGGAGTGAAACTGACAATTAAGAGTTTTTCTTTTTGGTAAAGGACTTGATTCAATCCCATAGGTCTGGATCTGCTTTTCTATATTAGAAAGTTCCTTAGCGATTCTTTTCTTTTGCTAAAAAATGTTTCCAAAAATTTCCCTATTCCACTTTTCAGGTATTTAACATAAGTTTTTTTAACTATCTTAAACATGGCTGTCCCATGAGCATCAATGTTCCACCTATTTGATATTTTCCTTCAATCTTGGGTGCTGCAACCGCATATTTTCAAATCTAAAAAGACTTTTGGAGTGCTTTTCATTTGACGAAAAGATTCAACAGCAAGGAATTATGGTCTGAGCCAATTCCTGGCAAAGAAGAGAGGCTACTATTATACTGAAAAATCCAGTCAATAGAAACCAGAACTTTGTCAAGTCTGACTTGGATGAGGTTGTCTCCTATTCTTCTATTGGTCCAAGTGTAATGAAAAATCCAGTCAATAGAAACCGGAACTCTGTCAAGTCTGACCTGGATGTGGTTGTCTCCTATTCTTCTATTGGTCCAAGTGTAATCCCCTCCTCTTAACTCAACATCCAAAAGTTCACATTCAGAAATGAGATCGGCTAAATCCTCCATACTGTTCGTGTAATCCTGGGTTCCTCCTTTCTTCTCCATAGGTGTAAGAGGAGTATTAAAATTCCCCACCACCATCCATTTAATACCCTCGCACGAATTCTTAAAAGCTTTCAATTCTTTCTAGAGCTCCCATCTGCCAGTACGTGAATTAGGAGCATAAATATTAGATGGGATCCATATTGAATTGTCCAGTTTGTTGTTAAATAGAATAGCCATGTGATGATTACTTCTGAATAATAAGTCCCCCGAAGCCAACTGCTCATCCCAGAAAATTTTTAAACTCCTTGAAGCCCCATTTGAACCTATAACACTAATAAGAGAAGC
The DNA here is from genome assembly GCA_037957365.1 of Torreya grandis. Taxonomy (NCBI): domain Eukaryota; kingdom Viridiplantae; phylum Streptophyta; class Pinopsida; order Cupressales; family Taxaceae; genus Torreya; species Torreya grandis. The sequence continues at coordinate 1,668,153 of JARHVA010001907.1, read as the reverse complement.
TTTATGCCATTTTTTGAAAAAAATTTCCCTTATGGTAATTTTTGTCATTTTAGTTTCTTGGATTGCCAAAAAGTAAGGTTTGTGGGTCTTTCTAAAATCTTTGAAAATCCTTTGTTTGTTGGGACTATTAAGTCCCCTTATGTTCCAGGGTATAACTATCATTTTTTAGATTTCAAGAGCCCCTTGGATCCTTGTAAACCTCGTAAATCAAGTAAACTTTGATTAGCATTTGCAATATCTCTTTCAATCTATCTGCTCCTGACTTCTTGATGGCTTAGTCTTCCTTTTTTGTTTTCTGATCTGACATCAGCTGTTTTCTTGGCATTTCTTGTGAGTCTTGTGCATGGTTTGTCCAAAGTAGTTTTTAAACCTTTTGATATGTGAATTGATGGTAAGCTAGCAGGACTCTCCAGGGAACAGGGGACAAAATCTTCTAAATTTGTCATTAATTCAGACCCAGAGCCTTTCTGATCAAAGTTTTCAACTCTAGAGTTCTCTTTGTAATCTTTCTTATTTTCCTTTTTCAAGGCAATAGACTGGTTATGAGAATCGTAAAACTTACCTTTGGATGGAATTTCCCCTTCTGGTTTTTCTGAGGCTTATTCATTCTGCTTGAAGGATTTTGGTGTTGAAACTTCAGCTCTCTCCTTCACTTGTGTTTCTTCTTTCTGTACCTTATCATCTATTTATGTTTAACTCAAACAGAGGAACTTTGTCGGGAATAAAAACCTTCAACAACAAAACTTAAGAGAAGGGAATTTTGGAATTTTGCAAATATTATTGTCCTTTGATTCGGGACATGGTCCACACTCTTTAGGTTTCAGAAGCTGTTGTTCTTCTGTTTCTTTAATTAACTTTGTTCATCTTCAAGTCCTGCTGTTTTATACTGATCTAAAACCACCTTAAGAAGTACAATTTTACTGATTTGTAGTCACATGGAACTCAAAATATAAGTATCTCTTTGATACCTGTTGAAGATGACTAGTATTCTTCAATAAATACTAAAGATTGCTGAGCTGATCCTTTACCTCAATTGTTTCTTTTCAGAATTTGTTCTGGTTGTAGCCCTTCACAAATGTGCTTGTAATGGGCATGACCTAATAACTAAGTAGGGACCTAAAGTTCTTACTTTATGAAGATGGTTCATTGTTAAGATTCAAGTTTGACATACCATGCCATCTACATTTGTCTTTTGCCATATTCATGTATTAGATCTAAACATGATTGTGGTTGTAACGGATGTACCATTATGTGCAGTTAATAGCCTGTCAAATAAAAAACATTAGAAGAACCATAAGTATGCTTCTTTATTTTGTTCCCCTGGATAGGCCTCAGTATGTGACCTGTATTAATTTCCATGTCTAGGAGGTATTATTATTTAACAGAAACAAATCTTGGTGGAACGGGACTAGGTGGAACATAGGTTTATTCAGAGCAAATGGGCATATGAACAGAAGGCCAAATGACAGAATTTTTGTTCTTCCTTTAAGAGATGCTTGGGTTTGCAATACATGATATGTGTTTGTCCATATTTTTAATAAAGATTTTTTTTTTCTACATGTATTTTTGCACAGACACTTCAATGCATTTATTTTAAGAGACTTCAGTCTCATGTTTTATGTTACTGACTCAGTTATATTGCTAGGTGATAACAAAGTTCTGCTCAGAACGAATTGCCAAGTATGCATTTGAATATGCATATCTCAACAACAGGAAAACTGTGACAGCTGTGCACAAGGCCAATATCATGAAACTTGCAGATGGGCTTTTTTTGGAATCCTGCCGTGAAGTTGCAAAGAAATACAAAGGGATTAAGTATAATGAGATCATTGTTGATAACTGCTGCATGCAACTTGTTTCAAAACCTGAGCAGTTTGATGTGATGGTAAGTCTTGATGCCGTAGATTTGGTAGTGGCTTCAGATATATAATACTTGAAAATGCTTCGTAGTGAGAATCTTGCTTACAAAAATTATCTTCTATAATATACTATTTTCTTGGATAAGATGCCTGCAGTTTTTGAAGCTCAGAGCCATCTCTTTCAGTGGAATTTGTAACATAAGAGGGATTTAATCTGACTATAGTAGGCCCTGGTATGGAATTTCATTCCTTGCTAGTCCATCTGTGTGCCTTGCCACCTGTTATATATATCTGCACAAATATTTTGAACCCACTATCTTTTGACCTGCCTGTGTTAACTCCTACTGAATAGAGCTTGAAGCCATTTTTGGATATTTTTGAGAAAAATAAATGCTAAAAATCAGTTTTTTTGCCCCAGAAAGTCTGTAAATCTGCTCAAACAGCCTCTAAACGTGCTCCCAAGGGCTGAGAATTGGTCAGCAAGTTCACTTTACCACATCCACTGGCTCTCCAACCTCAAAGTATGTCTCTTCAACCTGTTACCTGAAATTCAGGAAACTTTGAAAACTGAAATGAAAGATTCAAAAATTCTATCACAGGTTTTCCTGAAGCATTTTCTTTTTATAATGGACCGTGGAAGCCTAAAATCTTTAAGAAATGAAAGATATATTTTTAATTGTTTTGTTAACTAGGGGGAGTGGGGTTAGACATTTGTTTAAGACACATATATATTATATATACTTCATTTTATTTTATGTTTTAATTCATTAAATTGCCTGGCTGTATCCATGAACATGTTGGTGGGCTTGAATGCATTTGAGAAAGTCGAATTATTCTGTGGTGAATCTGACATGCATTGGATAGTGCAAATTTGGATCTGGGACATAACCAGATGGGTCAGATGGGTCACGACATATGGAGGCAGATCTGATCTGTATCTGAAATGGCAGATATGCAGAACGGCTGCACCACCTTAGATTTATCCTAAAATTTGACTAACAATGAAGGTAAATAATGTGCTGCATTATAGGGTCTGCAGGTACGAAATAGTCTACAAGCAACAATGATAGTATTAGATGGTGCCTCCAATGCCATCGGTAAACTACTTGAAGACTTCAATTCTTGAAGCACCATTGTGTACAGATATGACAATTTGGTATCATGATACCAGCATGTGGTTAATGCTGTTATGATTGTTAGATCTGTTCATGTACTGAGGAGTGCAAATGAATACCACAACAGAAACATTGACCAATATAGGTCCTGCCATGCCACCTAACATCATAAAATATGCGCCAACTGATAATATGCCTCAAGCTAATGCACTCCACACCTAGGATCGAGGACGACAAAAGACGTGTGATGCAAGAGTTCTGCTTCCCAAGTAGTTCCTACATAGATTCTATATTGGGAATCAGTCTAATCAAGATCCCCACAAGTTTTTTATTTTTGATTGGTAAATTGAGGAATTCTATTGGGTCCCTTACCCTTTTGAGAAATCTGAAATGACAATGACAGTAGGATCTAGAAGAAGAGAGAGAAGGAAGAGTGTAGAGAAAAGGAAAGAGAGAGGAAAAGGAGTGTAGAGGAAAGGAAAGAGAGTCAAAGGAGGAGTATTACAAAGCCCATATGCAGGTCAGCAAAAAATTCTTTAGAAACAGGTCAACAATAAACTGCCAGCACATAAAACTTCTAAAAACATAGCAACAAGACGTATTAACAGGCCAGCAAAGAAAAAACCCTGGAGAAGCCACAAAACTTGCTGAAGAAAGGGACTCTGCTTGCAGGAAAAGCTGAATCTGCCATGCCAAGAAGAGGGGAAAAGCTCAGCATTCTCGTTGGCTGAAGAAATTGCCACCAATTCCATGATCCAACCTTCAAAAAGCATCACCCAGGCCTCAATGAGATTTCAGCTGCCAGGTGACCAAGAGAGATGTAGACTCGATCCCAGAAGGCTACATGCTCGTGACAAAGTTTGCTTCCATACTCCAGAAAGAGAGAGAAAGAAGTCCAAGTCAGGGTTGAGGAAGGGAAACCAAGCCTTCATACATGCCACAACACTCATCTATAACCCGGGCCCAACATGAGAGAAGGCATTTGTCCTCTGCAGCAGCACACACCAGAATGAAGAAGCCCTCTTAAGTAGGGAAGAAACCACAATACAGCTGAATAAGGAAACACATTCAGAAAATGCCAAATCAGCTCAAGAAAGAAGAAGGAAAGGTGCGTCCATATGAGTAGCTCCACCAAGGAGGAGAATTTCCCCCCTTCATTTTTCACACTGCCAGACTAGAAGATGATTCAACCAACCCAGAGCCAGGGAGCCACATGCTTGAAACAAAAATAATTTCCAGGCCCTGATCCACTTGAGCCAACTTTTTATAAGAGCAACATTTGCAAACATTACTTTGGCATACACCTTGGGAGTTTGGCAATATCAGGAGGCTAGAAATGAAAACCAAAAGGATACCCCAAAGAAGAGCAGGTAGAAGGAAACCAGAAATGAAGGAGGAGAGACAGGGGCCTCACCCAGCAAAGAGAAGAAATAAGGTCCAAGGAGTGGTCCAAGAAGAATACCATGTCTAAAAACATGGTCCCCAGGTCCATCTGAGAGAAGGAAACTGATCACTGCAGTTCCATACAAAACAAGGCTCAGCCCCTTCCAGAACCAAAGCCCAGCAGTCAGAGAAAGGTTTCTACTCACTACAGCTTCACACATAAGAAGAGGCTATACCAAGGGCTGGAACGGCCAAAGTGAATGGAAACAGAGGGAATGATCAGCAGCATAAAGATACCAATGAATGCCAGAGGAAATCCTGGAGAGGAAAATATTATTGTCAGGCCAAAGCAGGGTGCAAAAGTAGAAGAAAATGCTGGGTTCACAGAGCTCTCATCTGAAGCAAGGAAGCAGCAGTGAGGTGTCCCAAAGAATAGACCAACAACAGAACATGGCGGGGACCCAAATGCAGAGAGGAGTAGGCCTAGATCCAAATAAGCCTCCAAAACTGAAAAAGTAGCTAGCAAGCGCCAGAGCAATGGCAGTGACACCCTCTGAAAGAAATCAAGCAGCAGTCCACAATCTGAAACACCCTCAGTGGTAGCTGTAGGAGTCACAGAGGAAGAGAAAGTGCAGCACTATGACCAAGGTCAATCATTAGCAGAGGAGAAGGGCATGGCACTGACAAACAGCAGATCAGGGCAAGAATGACGGAGCTTAGGGAAGAGTGGCACGGGGGAATAGAAGCATATATGACTGTTGGAGCGCTGAGATACCATGGCTGAGTGAGCCATTGGTCAGTGGATTGATCTACATTATAAGCCTAAACATAATATCCCCCCAAGATCAATCATTAGGAGAGGAGAAGGGCATGGTACTGACAAACAGCATATCAGGGCAAGAATGACGGAGCTTAGGGAAGAGTGGCACGGGGGAATAGAAGCATATATGACTGTTGGAGTGCTGAGAAACCATGGCTGAAGTGAGCCATTGGTCAGTGGATTGATCTACATTATAAGCCTAAACATAATATCCCCTCAAATTATTAGGGAATCCAACATTCAATTAATCTCAACTAATGGCATTTAAGAAGTTTCAGTATTTGTGGGTGAAACACAAAAGAATGTTTGACCTTAAAGGTAATAAATTAGGTCAATTCTATTTGCATAATATAGCAATACAGAAAAAAACACATGCAAAAGTTGAAGGCTAAATGATTTTCCTAATAGTTATTACAGAAAATAAATGTGCATTCTATTGCAGGAAATAATACATGTCTGGATTGCCTACTATGGATTTAGATTAAAACATAAAAGAATTAGGAGGGCCAGTTGAACTTTAATAATCTTTCATTTATTTGGGCAGAGAAGTAGGGGTAGTTTTAAGGAACCTTATATCTTTAAGTTTAGAAATCCTTGCGAATGTTTTTCAATACTGAATACTTGCATTAGCTTCAATCTAAAAATATTCTTCTATTTCTTTAGATTCTATACGTTTTTTTTAGAACGTTGTTGAATTATCAAAAGAAAAAATATTGTTTTACAGAAATTGGGCAAATCTTCAATTTCAAATTGCAAATTTTGTTGGAGGGAAAATGACAAAAATAGTCAACAGGCAAATATGAGCCGCTGAAATTATCCCTCTGAGTGAGAATGACAGACAAGAATTTTTTGACAGTCATATAGGCACTCAGTTCTCACCATGTCCAAAATCAGAATCCTTGATTTTATATTTGCTTTTTGCTTAGCTACCTATTTGCTCTTTCTTTTTACAGTACATCATGTAACATCTTTTTACATTGGTCTGGAATTATTCAACTTTGACTTTTTGTATACAGAATATCAAAATTTGCCAAAAATACATTATTGTGGGTTGGTCAGAAACATTCACAATCTCAATATTTAAATCCACTTGCATCCATGTTGGCAAAAGCAACTGCTGACACCAAGCCCATAATGGAGAGTCAGAAGAGCAACAAAGACAGACAACATACCCTAACTGTTGCCACTTCCGTGGATAATTCCATTCAAAACCTTTAAGTCACCATTATGGAAAATTAGTGCCTGGAATGTCTAGAACACCTTTTAGGAAATTATTGTATGTTTAGATTACTGCCTTTTATCCACGTCTTACTCATTATTTCCTCTACCAGCATCCTTCTATATTGATCCTTCTAGTTATAGAGCATGATTGAATATGCCTTTGTTGTTGCAGAAGCTTGCCTTAACAATCCCTATAGGATCAATAGTGTGTTATGGAAGTGTGATTGCCTTAACATAAGCATGTTTTAACAATATTTATATTGATACTAGTCGGTAGGGTGACCTGGATACTTGTTTCTCGCATCATCGGGATGTGGGTGACATCCTGCAGACGCCTGCCACATCATGGGGATGCCAGCAACGTAGCTGGAAACTCCTCCAAAATGGAACGTATTGTGCCATGGGGATGCTTGGAAGTTGTGAACCCATTGAAGGACTTATAGACATCCCCATGCCCCAAAAACCCAAAAACAATGACTGTTTTAAAACTTTTATTGCTTTCAAGTGAGATTTATCCTACTTCAAGCTCTAAAATGCCTTAACTCTTCCTGTGCATCTGTTCGTCTTAAATCTTGTGAAAATGCCCAAAACAATATTAGCATTCAGGAAGATGCCCCACTGAAAAAAATCTTCCATATGTCTGCAATGCTCCTCTGTCCCCCCAGGTCCCCATATACCTGAAACTTGGGGTAGCATAGCTAGGTAGGTTTGATACTCATTTTGCGGCTATAGAAGATTGTTTGTGGAACAAACAGATTATGGACTTTAATAGAGATCATAGGCCACTAATATCTCCTGATATTTACTGAAAACATGCTCTAGTTAAGATAGAGCATCTATTGGCCAACTCCTACTTATCAGTGTCACAGTCACTGTATAGTCTTCACTACTACTTCGACACTCTGGTTTTAAGTTATTAACACTCAACACAACAACCGAGTATTTTGCCACTAGGCTGCCAAGCAACTGGTGGTCATAGATTAGCATGATTTTTGTCTATTTATAGGCTGTTACACATCTAAACAAGCAGTATTACAGATTTAACCTACCTATATATCTACTATCCCACTTGATTCCATTCAACCCATTTGACACATTCCTGGTGGGTAAGGTAAATGGGATTCAATTAGGCTTTTACCATTATATCAGAAGTTGTACTGTAGTCTGCACAAGATGTACACCTTTGCATCCTACGTATGGCTTTGAAAGGGTCTAATAGTATGTGCCAATATGTATGATGGATGGGTGATTAACTAATCAATCTGCAAGAGAACGTGTAGTGATTAATGTTTAAAAAAAGAAATTAATCACCAACATTACAATACTGTTGTTCTAATTTGTTATCACAGGCTGTTTATTCAAGTTATGGGTTGATAGAAGTAGTTTGATTACTCACTCTGCACACAAAAAATATACTTGACCAGGACTGTAACAATTCACAAGGAAATATATGTTTAATTTAAAAGACTTGCATTATAGAGTCAAATGCTTGTTCCTTTCCTACATGTACTCATAGGCTGTGCACATGTTCACAAAATGTGCGCTATGCGCTATAATTATTACAGAAAATGCTCACCATACATAGCTTTGCTGCAGGGTTAAGGGGGACTTAGTTTACCTACAGCGCTTCAAAGTCCTGACAAACAATCTGACAAAACAGTCACATTTCAATATAATCACTCAATCAAATGGTGACACATTAGAAATTTTTGGAAGGACACCATGCTTTTGTTTGAATCCATGTGTGTGAACAGGGTAAAAGTGCTTTGTTGTAACTTATGTTATAAAAATAGAGCACTTTATATCCTGACATTTTTTTTGACAAAACCGTCGCATTTCAATATAATCACTCAATCAAATGATGGCATGTTAATTTTTTTTGAAAGGATGCCATGCTTTTGTTTGTATTCAAGTGCAAGAAAAGGGCAAAAATGCTTTGTGAGGTAAGAAAATAGAGCTTCAAAGCTCGCCCTTTTCTTTGCATGTGCATAGGCTATCAGAGTACTCTTCTGCATTGATACTGCTTATTCGAAAAAGGTGGGTAATTATTGGTTTTTCAACAAGCATTTGAGTGGATGCTGCAAAAAACCTTCTTTTTTCATAAGTTGCAACTTCCTTGCAAAGGACTGAACTGAGAACAAACATAGACAAAATGACTAACTCAAGATAGTTCAGGATTTAGATAGTACTTCCTTTGATACAAGGATATATCTGTACACAGCTTCTAATTGATCATGGTAAGCTCAACTTTCTATCAAACCTCGAGTTAACTGAAAGAGGGTTGTGTTAACAGTTATAGGTTTAGATCCAGTGCCGGTGTGACAGCTTTCTAAAGAATCAGGATTTGGAGATTTTGCAATTGTGTTGTATGTATACACAGCTTATATTATAAATGCATAGTATTATATTATATATTATTATTTATAATATAATAATTCAATATAATAATCACATTTATTCGGAATCTAATCACCTTATATACTATTAAATTAAACATTATGCATATAATATCTTTGTATTTGTAATTTAATGTGTTATACGGTTAATACATAATATTTGTATTGTGCATTCATGTCAATGTTGGCCAAAGAGGTTCAAAGAGAAAAGGTATTCTAACTCAATGCAACAACTCTCAAGATCGACTGCTAGCACCCAATGACTGCTAGTTATCCCTGCCATAATGTGCTTAGAATTATCCCCAGAATTTGTTTAACTAAAATTTTAATGCCTTTTTGGCTTTTGTGGACCTGATTTCTGGTCATTTGCAATATGGGGGAGGAATTGGTATTCCTGTGTTAAAAGCAAATTTCTGTCTTGTACAAGTTCACATATGCAGGTAAGATGGTAGGGAAGGGCAATGTTGCAAGAATCGTTTGAATTTGAAGTTGCTACCCTGAGCATTTGATAACAGGATGTTGAAGAGCAGTTTCTATTCTCCGAGAAACAACAAATCATAGGTTGATGAGTTTGTTTATGCCTATAGTATTGCATACAAGCAATTTGAGCCTAATAATGATTGGAATAACAAACAGGTTCAAGCGAGGTTAAATTTCTTATTGAACAGAAAACACTCCAAATAAAATGAACCCATGATACTGAGCCGCTTTTTGGATGGGTTCAGGTATAGCATCTTGATTAATTTTGATTATGTATGAAAAATGCATAAATATATTTATAAATGTAACAGTAAGTTTGTCTCATGTCCAATCATTGTGGAATACATAATTACAAGGCATGTTGCAAGTGATGGAATTAGCACCATGGTAAATCAAAGGATGCTGATCTTAATTCAAATTAAGATTTAATGCGAGGCAAAATGCAATCTGATATTTATATATAAATTTAGTAAATCAAAGGATGGTGATCTGATTTCAATTTAAGATTCAATGCGAGGCAAAATGCAATCTGATATTTATATATAATTTATATATCAGGTGTTATGGAATTAACTCAGCCCATTGCTGTTTTTTGGAGTCTAGGATATCTGTTCCTAATTACACCTTTAGTCTTCACCCCCTAGAAGGTTGATTTTTCTTCATATATATGTGCACATATTGTATAGAACAGTTAAATTTCTACTTTTCTTTAGAAACATTTAAATTAATTGTATGCTTCTGAAATAACTTGGAACATATTTATGAAATCTCATGAAGATTGCTCCATCTCTTGGAAAATTTGATGATCATGTTTGCAGATCTTAAGATTTGAGGTTCATATTCCGATTTTATGTAGAGATTGAATAAATAAGGATTGTTCCATGCTTAGGTATGTTTTTAAAGGTTAGTTGATGTTACCATTTCACGGGAAATATCTTAGGCTGATGTGATAGATTGGCATATCTAGTTGTAGAGTTAGGATTTCATTTTAAACTTTGGCATTGAATTGAAGAGGGAAGTCCCCAGAAATAAATGGTCCTGACAGAGAAATAACTTTTATCAATAACCATCCAAAAAAAAGAGAGGCTAAAATAGCTCACATTGTTCTTCAACTTCCATAACTCTCAAATCCATCTAACCAAAACTAGTTGGTGTGGACATCAATCTACATCTGTCTCATCATCCAGCATTTATTGGATAGTATCACATGCTGAAAACATAGGGTTAAATAACTCTCACTGTTCTCAAACCGCCAGCAGCCTTAAAATCTTTCTAAACAAAGTTAAGCTGTCCTGGGGATCAGCCCACCACTATGAAATTCAGCAACATCGATTGGCTAATAGCATATGTTGAGAATTTTTCCACACATCTGATGATTTTTTATCCCCTATTTTAGTCATGTCTCGTATCACACAACTCTGAAACTTCTTCTGGATTTAAAGAAGTTAGTTAGAACTTAAATAAGGTGACATCCTCACAAAGTCCATGATATGGATTTTATTTTTGTCGAGAATGTTGGCGCCGTATCTGATATTCTGAGTAATCCTCTAAAAATGCTTGCCTTCTGCTGCTTCAAATTTACTGGGTTTTGATTATGCTATAAATGGGATCTTTCTTGCAATCAATGTTTTGCAATTTGAGATATGCCTAATGTTCCAACATTTATTTGAATATGCAGGTTACACCAAATTTATATGGTAACTTAGTTGCAAACACCGCAGCTGGTATTGCAGGTGGCACGGGAGTTATGCCAGGAGGTAATATCCCGATTCGAAATTTTAAGTCTTTGCTATCAATTCCTGCTTTGTTGATAGAAATTATGGAAAGCAGGGATATATAGCAGGAAAAAATGCCCACTTCAGACCTGTTAATTGTATGTTATTACCCTTGATACTAGAGATTACACTCTAGGACAGGTCACCCAGATATATTTATGTTGATTTAATGTTTATTTTGTGTATCCCAAAGATTTGGGCGAGTACATGTTAATTTTTCTTGGAATAATTGGCTATTATTGTTATCTCTTGACAATAACTTTAGTGCATGCATGTCTGACATTAATCAATTTGATTGCTCTTATCCAGAACCTCTTAGGTAGATGTAAAATTTGCAAAATGAAACGAGAACTAACATTAATTTAAATTTTATTACAGGCAATGTTGGTGCAGAATATGCTATATTTGAGCAAGGAGCTTCAGCTGGCAATGTAGGGAATTTGAGACTGGTGGAGCAGAAGAAGGCTAATCCTGTAGCAGTGTTGTTATCTTCTGCAATGATGTTGCGGCATTTACAGTTTCCTGCTTTTGCAGATCGGTTGGAGCAAGCTGTTATCACTGTCATCAGAGAAGGCAAATACCGCACCAAGGATCTGGGTGGAAACAGCACCACCCAAGAGGTTGTGGATGCTGTTATTGCAAATCTTGGATAAGGAAGCTAATTTGAAAAAGAAATCATTACTTTAAGCAGATTCTTTGTGATGAAAATTCACAGGTTCTGACTAATTCACGTGCATGTCTCAGGGGACCTACAATGATGTGGTCTGTTTATTTTTCGAAGACCCAACTTTTTGCTTAATTTTCAGATTTACATGTCAGTCTTTTTTTCTTTTTAACATTAATAACCAAGGGAAGCTTGTATTACCAAATTACTAGGAGCGGCACTAGGGTTTACATGGAGGTATTTGCAGGTTCTTCATAATTTTGATTTAGAGGAAGCTTGTGGTTGCACATTTACTGTAAGGAATCTGGATTATACCTCGTTGAACAAGAGAGCAATAAAGGAAAGAAAATTCACTTCCTATTTCGGGAGAAAAAGGAAGGGCAACATAATTATTGTTTTTAAATGTAGGGAGGAGTATCAAAATAAAGGCAAATGAGTCCAACTGTGATTGCAGGTTCTAGAAATACAGGTCTTAAAAAAGTGGGCAAAACGTTATAGTTAGCCGTGGGATTTTTTTAAAATATTGTTTTGTATTGATCTATAACGCATGCACATTAGGGTTTATGCACCATGTATTAGCCTTCACTGGGTCTAGTATATCTCCCATACAGAATAATTCAAAGCTTTCAGCCTTGTTGGAGTAGAATAGTCAAATATAGAGAAAGCAGACAGCATTCATTCCAATTAAAACAATGGACTAATTTGTATTAAGGGAGAGGATCTAATAGTTGAGCGGGGTCCACTAGTTGAGAGGGTACTTGAGGGTACAAGGCCCAATTTTTGAACATATTTTTTATTGAAAGGAGATAAATTTTCATTAATTACAAACACATTTGCACTCAGTACTTGAACATTGGTATTATACGAAAATTCATTAAATTTTTTGAATGTGTACACAAGATATTGTACTATTATTAGTACATAATATCTCAAATACTTAACTTTATTTAGTATTTGCATGGATAAATAAAAATATAGAGTTGACTAATATAAAGTTTATATTACTTTTGAAATACAATATGTTATTTCACTTCTTATCATGATGTAGAATCCCATCAAGTGAATACAACATGTAGAAACATGTAAATTTTATTGTCATTTTTTACAACATCTAATGCACAACTATACATCCATTGTCTTCTACTATTTGTTTCTCGGTTGTTCATTACCATTTCAGTTCAAGTCTAGTGACTGCATAGTTTAAGAAAAATGTGCAAGGTTCATCATATTATTAAATTCATATTCAAAACAATAATTGAATACAAAACTACTTTTTACAATTTTTTTATTTAAATGAATAGTTTTTGGATTTTGTTTAGCCATCATTGCTTACATAAGAGGTTTTTTATAACTCACCAAGAATACAAATATATAGTCATTGTGATTTAATTTAATGTTGTCAATCAACGAATCATTTGAAATACATAATTGTGGCTTACAAAAATTGTTGACTATTTAAAGTTAACTTATGTATAAACGAAAGTCATAATTAATATTGTAACAATCACTTGCATCAATGAAAGTCATACATATAAAAAAAACATGTGATTTACATGTGTGTATTGCATTTATACAAATTCATACAAATAACTTATGTCAATGTGAACCGTACAAACATGTTTATTGTAATTGTATAACAAAACTCTAAAGCTATCCTCTCAACTACCCATCTTAAGTATTGAACCCCTGTTTGCATTGTTGTTTTTTAACACGATTAGGGTTTGTATTTTGTTTAGCTATATGTAGTCATTGTAGTTTAATTCAATGTAGTCGATCTGTGAATCATTTGGATTAAGTAATTGGTTTTTTCCAATTGAATAATAATACTCAATAAAACTAAGGGAGATGATTTAATAGTCATGTGGTTTTAGTGCATACGTGGAGTCTTAACCGTGCCATGTCCAACACATGAAATTGATGTTGATTGATAGTTTAATGAGTTTACCTCTTGATTTTAGATTTTTAGCTTGATTCTATTTTTCAATTTATAACATTTTTGTACAAATTTGATGTTTCGATCTTTTTGTAAGAGGTCTTTATGGGACCATTTCGGAGGTCTAACTGACCCTTAGGCATGCCATGGCCTTTAAAAAATCAATTGGGGGCCAATAGGAGGGGAATACACTCCCCAAAAAATTGAACAACCGCATCAAAAATGGGGAGTTTAAACTCCATTTAATGGTGAAATGTGGTTTGTTTTAACATTATAGATTATTCTTTCAAAACCTTTTAAGTCTTGGATTTTGTTTGGCCATCATTGCTTATAGGTGAGGTTTTTTTTGGAAGGGTTGACATTTCTTTAGTATTTTGGGTTATTTTCTTTTGAATTCAACATAAATGACGAACTAGGTGCAGGGCTTGGGTTTTGAGTGTTATAAAAATAACAATTCTTTCAATATGTGAATTCTTAAATTGTGGCGATTGTAGTTTAATTCAGTGTTGTCAATGTGGGGCATACACTCCCAAAAAATCAAATGGCCGTGCCAAATGTTAGGAGTTTAAAATCCGTTTAATAACGTGTAGCAGGGGGAGTGTAAACCCCTGACTTGAGGTGGTACAACATTTATGTCTCGCCATCCTACGAATATGACACACTGCCTCACATTTGTATGAAGAGCCCAAACAAAGTCAAGGATCATCGGAAAAATTCAAGGATTAATTGTGTCACAAAATAACAGTGCAAATATGAATAGTAACGCTGAATGTCAAGGTTAACAAAACAAAGAAAAGAATTGTATGCTTGTAGTTATAACTGACAAATAACTCGTATAGTACCTAAATCTGCATTGCATGAAGGGGAAGAGCAGAGGATGGTCTGTTAATCAAGGCCATGATGATTCACATTCACTCTCAGGGACATTGAAAGCCACCTTATAGTACTGGATTGTCTTTACAAACTTCTTTCTTATAGGGTGACTTTCAGTGCTTCATATAGTTAATGAGATAATATTCTGACCCAAGCGGACGAAGGAAATCAAGGAATTGCCTTTAGTTTTCCACAAAATGTCAAAGAAATAAACCTAAAATGCTAAAAAAAACCATTGATTTTAGTCTGTCGGGAAAAATGTACTTCTTTAGTATAATCCATAGATCGATTACATTGAATTAAACTATAGTTACTATAGTATGAGAAATCAATGCACAAACATGGACAATATTTTTTATTTTTTAACGAACATTACAAGCCATATTCATGACGACTACAATTTGTCTATGCATGTAAAGCTCAAGACTTGCTAGATTGGAAATGTCGGTGCCATCACACGGTTGATAAATGGCGGACACAAAGACAATAATTAAATAACACATACAACTTGAGCAAGCAAACACCACTTACAAATCATTAGGTGGTATGGCTCGGCAAGGAGATGAGGCAGAAGTAGAGAGAGGACTGCATGCATAGCACGCGCTGAGTAGAGGGTGGGAAGGAGTAAATGATTTGTCACCTCGCCCTGACTGCATGCACAACATGAAGTGAGCGCTATTTGATCAATATTTAGTGGGGTGTGAGTGCCATTAGCGAAAATTTTAGGTAGGAATCCCAATCTTAATGAGGTATAAAAATTATATGCCTCATAGCCTTAGTGAGGTATAAAAACCTCACCTATAAGCAACGATAGAAAGTGAGTGTAAGCGCTCATGGTGCTGCTATTGCCATTGCCAGTGTATCGACTCTGAAACCCTCCATCTCCTCTTCTTGTGCATGCAATGTATGTGAATGGGGACGAACATGCTAAAAGGTCGGGGTGAATTACACAGGGGATGATGAAAAGAATGTGAGGTGGTGGGTCATAAATGCAGGATAACGAGACATTAATGGTCATAAATGTAGTGTGGCTGGACATTTAGCGACGAACCACACATTAATGGTCATAAATGCAGGGTTAAGATTGCCATTGAAGTTGGCAAGCCAAAACTACTCCTTCAGAACGATTCACAGAACTACACTGAATTTAACACGTCTTAATCGATAGAATGACCAAACAAAATTAACAATTTTTTTTATATACATTTGAAGGCATATTAACATTTTCAAAACCAAATGGCTCACAACCTTAGTGAGGTATAAAAAAATTCCCCTGTAAGTAGCGATAGCAACCCAGTGTAAGTGCTCATGCTATTGTTACTGCTCTTACTGGCATAGTCTCTAAAACCCTCCATCTTATCTTCCTTGCTCATGCAATGTACTTGAATAGGGATGAACATGCTAGATGGTCAGGGCAAAATACCCAAGCATCAACAAAATGAAAGGGAGGCGGTGGGTCATAAATGCAGGATGGCGAGATATAAATGCTCTGCCACCTAGAGCCTGGTGTTTGCATTCTGTCAGCTGCGCACTATTAATTGGAGGTTAAACTCGTCACTTTTGGCGTGATCGTTTGATTTTTTTGGGAGTGTATGCCCCACTATTGGCCCCCTATTGATTTTGTTTTTGGCCATGACATGCCTAGGGGTCGATTGGACCTCCAAAATGGCCCCATAAGGACTTGCACAAGGATCAAAACATTGGGTCTATACATACATGTCATGAGCTAAAAATCTAGAATTAATAATTATACTCGTCAAGCTATCCATCAACATCAATTTAAGTGTTGATGTGGCATGGTTTAGGCTCCATGCATGTGCGAACTTGGGATGCACGACTATTAGCTCCTCTCCCTTATATATGATAAAAATAATACAATGAATCAACATTTAATCGTCATCATTTGTTTTTAACTCTAAAAATTGACTTCACATAGACATGAACACAGACACAAACATGACTCACACCATATAGAAATGCATAATCCTCAAATTATCAATCAATCCTTCACTTCATCTCAACAAGGTATGTGGGCTCTAGGATGCTCGAATCAACCTTGAACTTGCTCATGGATGTGTTCAACCACTAGATCTATACATTGTGATGCCTTAACACATGCTATGCTTTGCGATGCCAATATGATACCTATGCATCCATGTCACCACCATCTGATGCCCCAATACATGCTACACTTTGCGATGCCAACTTTAGAGCTATGCATCAATGTTGTAATCATTGTGATGACCCAATATATGCTATAACTTAGCAACTTAAAAATTAGACCTATACATTCAAGCTACATCCATGGTGGCGCCCCAATGCATGCTACAACCATGGTGGTTCTGAAATTAGATTTATATCAATGATACCATCATTGTGATGCCCAAATGTAGTATATTGTCAATCTATATCCATGATACAATTCATTAAGATGTCTAAATGCATGCTACAACCATTGTGATGCTGAAAATACAAACTACACATCCATGTTACAATCATTGCAATGTCCAAATGCTTTCTAAAACCATTATGATGATGAAATTACATTTTGTGCAAATCTTTACCAGCTTATCCTTTTGAAAATACCACACGAAAACCCAAGATTGACTTCTTACAATTATCCACTTGCCATGATGATGCAGGTACACATCAATGCCATATGCCTCCTTGCTTGTCTCCTCCTTGGTGAGCACTATTTCTTCTACAAGTGTCTTTTGGATTGTGGGTGCTTATTCCCCCTTGATCTTAGCTACCTCTTCTTGCACTGCGCCTTAGGATCCTTAAGGTCAAGTTGAGGATGTAGTTTCCAACATGCATCTCAATGCTCACTCATGTTACAACGAGAGCAATAATTCTTGCTAATGCCCTTGGACAAAATTTTTGTCCTTTTGCTTTGATCTTCATGATGGTTTGAAGAATGGTTTTCACAACTTGGTTTCTTTTTCAAGGACTTTGTATTTGACAATGGATTGTATCGGAGGATTCACCAAGGTCCGAATAATGAGGATGCATGAGTCAGTTGCATGGGACGAAGCAAGTGAATACCACAAAATGCTAAAGTAAATGAAATCAAACAAGAGACAATTACATAGACAATTTGGAGAAAAGCCAATATTCCATTAACATAAGATGGCCAAAGTGAAGAATACATATAGGAGAGCACGTAAGTAACTCCTCCACAAAAGGTGGTCAAAGCACTCCAAGAATAGACTGTAACTCCTCCATGAAAGGTGGTGACAAGGTGGTAAGAATAGAGAAGTAACTCCCATACCCGAAATAGCCAGTCAAAGGAGTTACTTATGACATTCTTATGACACCTATGACACATCTATGACACACATCTCCACATAAGCTAGCCTATCCCACGAATGTAGGAAAACTCTAAGTATGCACAAATATATAATTTTCCTAATTAAATAATAGAAAAAAATAAAAATCTACACTAACACCCCCCATAAGCACAGCTTAGGTGGGCAGTGGAAATATAAAATGGGTCCCGACAACTAGGCCTGATGAGGTACCCATGTACAAAATCAATCTCCCATAAGATAGAGAAAAGGAGAAAACATGTAAGAGAAAACTCCCCCCCAAAAGAGAGACATAAATAAATGAGAAGGATAGAAGGCCCCCCTGAAGATGATGCTGCTGCAGATGTAGACCGCACCCTAAGAAGAGCTCGTAGATGAATGAACTTGCTCTCGGTGAAAGGTTTGGTGAAGATTTCTGCAACCTACTCTGAAGACTGGCAAAAGATTAAGTCAATGACCTGACTATGAATAAGCTCCCAAATGAAATGCATGTGAATCTCTATGTGCTTGGTCTGCTGGTGTTGAACCGGATTTCTGCAAATTTGAATGGTACTCTGGTTGTCACAATAAATGATGGTGGGCTGCCTGATAGGAATGCCAAACTTAGAAAGAATCCCCTGAAGCCAAATAGCCTCAGTAGCTGCATTAACAACTCCCCTGTACTCTGCCTCTATGGATGATATAGCAATAGCATTCTACTTCTTGCTAGACCAACTGATAGGACCAGAACCTAGAGAGAAATTGTAACCAGAAGTGGACTTGCGAGTCTGTGAATCACCAGCCCAGTCTGACTCTGTATATCCAACCAAGTCAACCTCTATGCCAAATCTGTAATGAATCCCGTATCTATGTGAACCCTGTATGTAATGCAAGATCCTCTTAGCTTCTTTCCAATGTAGCTCATGAGGTTCCTGCATAAATCTGGAGACAAGTCCCACTGCATATGATATGTCGGGCCTAGTGTGAGTCAAGTAGATGAGACTGCCAACAAGTTGTCGATACCGAGTGGCATCAACCAATGGTGAGGAATAGGCAGGCTCAAGCTTGACTCCTGATAGAAAGGGAGTCAGAGATGGCTTGCAATCAATGATGTGAAACTGAGCCAATAAGTCAAGAACATACTTAGGCTGTGTAAGAGAAATCCTTGAATCTGACTGTGAGATCTCGATGCCAAGGAAGTAGTGCAACAAACCCAAGTCTATCATGTCAAATCTATCTTGGAGAGATGCCTTCACCGCTGCAATAACCGATGAAGAACTCCCGGTGATCAAAAGGTCATCAACATAAAGAACCAGAATCAAGAGCGAGTCATCCTGTCGTAAAAAGTAGACATTAGGATCAGAATGGCACCTAGTGAAACCCGTTGTGAGAAGGAAGGAATCCATCTTGGTGTACCATGCTCGAGGGGCCTGTTTGAGGCCATAGATAGATTTCTTAAGTCTGCATACTAAGGAAGAATCTTGAACAAATCTTGGCAGCTGCTCCATGTAGATCTCCTCCTCTAAGTCTCCGTGAAGAAATGCACTCTTCACATCCATCTGGTGCACATCCCAACCATGTGCTGCGGCAATAACAAAGGTGAGTCGAATAGAAGTCATCTTTGTAATGGGTGCAAAGGTCTCTGAGTAGTCAATGCCTGCCACCTGTGAGAAACCCTTGGCAACCAATTGTGCCTTGTACTTATCAACCGACCCATCTGCTGCAAACTTGGTCTGATATATCCACCTACATCGAACCATCTTCCTTCCCTTAGGAAGTGAAGTCAAATCCCAAGTATGATTTTTGATTAAGGAAGAATATTCTTCCTTCATAGCATTATCCCACTCAAGTACTATTGATGCCTCTCAAAAAATCTATGGATTCGAAACTGAAGCAAAGAAGGCATGTGGATCTCTCTGATAATCCCCCCTAGTGTGTCTGTCATCTACATGATCTCCTACCCAAGTGCCAACACTCTCAAGTGTTTGTCTGGCCCAAAGTGGCCTGAAAGTGGGCGAGTCAGGTGCTAACTCCTCATCCTTTGACTGACTAGAGGTGGATGACTCTGCATCACTGTCCTCGCTATCTGAACTCGAAGAGGAAGAAGAAGATGTTTCTGGCTTAAGAACCTGCTGTGGCTGATCTGAATCTGAGGAATCATCATGAAGAAGTAGAACCGATGAGGGAGAAGTGCCAAGTGTTGAGTCTCTAGGACTCCCCTGAAAGTGGACACTTCTCTCAATGAACAACTCATGAGTGGTTGGATCTAGAAGGCGATACCCCTTAATACCATCCAGATATCCTACAAAGATGCAAGGCTTGGACTGACGTTCCATAGCTTTGCATTTCTTCTTCAGTATGCGGGCCATGGTTGGGGATCTGAAAACCCTAAGGTGCTCAACATCAGGTTTCCTTTTATGTCAAGCTTTAAAGGGTGTTCTCCCTTTTAAAGCTTTGTGAGGAACCCTATTTTGAATGTAACAAGCACAATTGATGGCTTCGGCCCAGTACTGTGGTGCTAAAGATTTGGAGTGAATCATACAGCTACCCATCTCTTTCAAGAACCTATTTTTGCATTCTACAACCCCATTTTGTGAAGGACTGTAAGTGACTGTGTGCTGCAAATCAATCCCCTCTGTGGTGCAAAACTGCTCAAACCTGTTGCTGACATACTCCCCTCCATTATTAGTTCGAAAAACTTTGATGGATTTCTCACTCTGTTTTTCAACAAGAGCCTTGAAGTCTAGAAAATTTTTAAACACTTCAGACTTTTGTTTGAGAAAATATATCCAAGTGTACCTAGAAAAATCATCAATGAAAGTGAGGATGTACTTGGCCCTTGTGAAAGATGGTTTGGGAAAGGGTCCTGATACATCACTGTGGACTAACTCCAAAGGTTGTGAAGCTCTCCAAGCTTTGCCTTTGTCAAATTTTGCTTCGGGATGCTTACCAAGGGAGCACCCATCGCAAAGTCCTTTTAAAAATTGGACATGAGGCAAGCCAATGACCATGTCATGTTTGCAAAGTTGCTCAAGGTAGTGGTAGTTAAGGTGGCCAAACCACTCGTGCCATAATTTTCTAACTTCATCTGAATGATTCAGCAATGCTGTTGGAGAAGAATCAGGTGCAAAATGTGAGGTGTATAACCTTGCTTGGTGATCTGCCCTACCCACTGCCACTGTAGTATCACTATGCAACTCCCTGATAGCCACTGAATCTGGTGAAAACTCAAATCTCATGCCCCGACCAATGTGAGTGATTTGGTACACTGATAGGAGATTGGTTGAAAGAGAAGGGACACTTAGAACATTATTGAATGTTCCTCCTTCCATTTCAACTGATCCTCTCCCTGCAACAGAAACTGATGTGTCATCACCCAAACTAATTGAAGTCATGCTACAAGGCTCTAAAGATGAAAACTCAACTAGTGAAGAGCTCATGTGGTGAGAAGCACCCAAATCAATGACCCATGATGATGTAGAAGCTGCAATTGCTACAAGGGCCTTGCCCTTTTCTTTCTCTTTACCCTTGCCTTTTGCCTTGGTAGAATCTTGGGTAGATGAATTCTACTTGATGGACTCAGGAACACCTATGTTGTGCTTCTTTAGAAGATGAGTTAGGTGATCTATTTGTTTCTTTATGCATTTGTGTTCATCATGCCCTGTCTTCTTACAATAGGCACACTTAACCTTTTCCTTCTTAGGTTTAACATTGGAGGAGGAAGACTCAATGTTGTTTTTGGTAGGATTGTTGTTTTCTTTCTTCTTCTCTTGGTCCTTGTTCTTTTTTTTCTTCTCATTTGTTGAAGTCTTATCCTTACCATTTCCAGCTATCAAAGCTTGGGGTTGAGTAGACTTCATTGTGCCCATTTAGATTAGTTTATCTTGCTCCCTAGTCAAGTCGGCAATGAATGAATCCAAAGAAGGCATTTTCCATGTAGCGCCAAGGGCACTTTTTGTGGCATGGAAAGTGGAGACAAAGACTGAATAGCTTGGACCTAACTTAGCGAGAATAGAAAGGATGAGTTGATCATCTTTCTTCTCTATCCCACATTCTTTTAATTACAATATGAGGGCCTTAAACTTAGTGAAGAAGTCCTGTAGGGTGTCAAAGTTGCTAGGACTTAGACTTATGAGTTTGTTTTCAAGCTCATGACCTCTCATCTCATCAAGCTTCCCAACTAAGACTTCTAAGGTGACCCATATGTCTTTGAGAGTCTTGGAAATTTATAAATGGAAGAGAAGTTTTGGAGACAGATAAACTCAGAAATCTATAGGCTTCATCACTACGGTTGTACCACTTGACTTTTTCAGCATCAGTGATGGGTTCTACTTCAGTACCCATGGTGATCCTATACAACCCTTTGCTTCTAAAAATGATTGACATTTTAACCTTCTATTCATGATAGTTGAAGGGTGTCAGGGGTTTAAGTTAAAAATAATCTATTTTAAGCTAAATTTAGGTGAAGTTGTGTTGATTGCAAGTTTGTGAAGGTATGCAGAAAAGAGAAAGATAACAAAAGTAAACAAAGTGCTGAAAGACAATCTCACCCCTCCAAAATGTTGAGCCCCCCCAAATATGCAAGTGCACGCTCAAAATACGTCGGGCTCAACCAATAATGCATCTTAGAGCAATCAGTGCAAGACTTTAAGCAAACAAGACGTCGGACTCAGCTGAAAATGCGTCTCGGGAGACCCAAATTTTAGGCACTTTATAAACTAGTACATTTTTTAACAAATAACAAGCCTACACTGTGGAGAATTAAAATACAAACACTTTTGCAAAAAATGGCACCTGAATCTGAGCTACCGTTTGCAAGATATTAAAGATTTAATTTCTCGTAAACTAGTGTTTTTGCAAAAAAATTGGACTAAAACATTAAAAAAATGTCTGTTTTGAGAGAGAAAGTGGCCTTCCAACCACTCGTTGGACTCGGCACGGAGCGAGGAATCCAAATGAGGTCTTTGTGAAGGGGAATTGGCCTCCTGCCAACCCGGGCCTCACCCTTCATCTTTGACAATCGAATATACAAGCTTAAAAAAAACTCAAATATTGCTTAATCAAAGAACCCCCCCAGAAAAAATATGATTTGGCACTTTATATTAGTGCGTTTACAACTGCCACTAGCAAGAAATACTAAGTGTTCTTGATTTCAATGCTTTACAAAACCCTCATGAAGAGCATATGCTGAAAATACAACTTTGGCATAATATTTAGAGAAATAAATAGCACCACTGCGATCTACTCAAAAAATCATGCACTTTCAAAAAAAGAATCGTCTCGATACGAGGTCTTATGTGTAAGTTATGATCCTCCGAAGTTCCCAAAATGAGAACTGTGCAATGTCACGACTGAGAATCTGATATTTCTGAAAAATCTTAGCATTAAAATCAAAAAATGTCTGCACTAGTGCATAGAGAGTGAAAAAATAGCCAAAAAAAAAAAAAAAAAATTCATGGGAAAAGGAGTCCGTATGAGCAAGAACGGAGCATTTGAAAACTGCCTTCAAAATTGCAACTGCCAACGGAGAGGGGTCCTGCTGTAGCTTTCTAAGCGCATTTCTGCAAAGTATATAGAATATATGCAAAAACTGAAAGATACCCAAATGGTTTTTCTGGGTTGCGAACAAAACCCAGAAGGCATTTTTCTTGCTAATGTACAGAAGATGTAGATCTAGTGTAAAATAAACGCCTTTAGTAGAAAAAATGACCCCAACAACCAAAAAACAGCATGCAAAGGTAGAATCAGCTACCAAGAGATTGCAAATGCATGTGACAACCTGCAATTCTGATTAAAACACAAAATATGCTAGCCGATTGATAGAAACAAGATTATTGGATCTTGCAAAATCCCCCCTGCATGTATATGGAGAGACCAAACAAGCCATGGAAGGAACAAAAGCACAAAAAACTAACAATATCTTCTGGAAATTTTTAAATTTCACAAAAAAATGCCTTAACAAAGCTCTAGATTTCAATGAAAGCAATAGCAAAATAGACAACCAGTTACTGGGGTGGCTCTGCTACCATATTAGAGGATTCGCCAAGGTCCGAATAAAGAAGATGCACGAGTCGTGGTTGCACGGGACGAAACAAGTGAATACCACAAAATGCTAAAGTAAATGAAATCAAACAAGAGACAATTACATAGACAATTTGAAGAAAAGCCAATATTCCATTAACATAAGATGGCCAAAGTGAAGAATACATATAGGAGAGCACGTAAGTAACTCCTCCACAAAAGGTGGTCAAAGCACCCCAATAATAGACTATAACTCCTCCATGAAAGGTGGTGATAAGGTGCTAAGAATAGAGTAGTAACTCCCATACCCGGAATAGCCGGTCAAAGGAGTTACTTATGACATTCTTATGACACCTATGACACATCTATGACACACATCTCCACATAAGCTAGCCTATCCCACGAATGTAAGAAAACTCCAAGTATGCACAAATATATAATTTCCCTAATTAAATAATAGGGAAAAATAAAAACCTAAACTAACAGATTGCTTCTTCCAACACATGGATAAAACAAACACGGACAAAGATATTCTAGCATTCATGTGTTACACATCCTCTCTTTCTACAAGGGAATGCTTTTCTTTTGCTATCCTTATGCTTGCTTGCACAAGGTTGATGCAATGGTGGTGCTCTAGATTCTTTTAATTGTTGTCCTCTTTATGGATATTATTTGCACTCTTCCTCGTGCCTTTCCCTTTATTGGATGGCTGCCCTATCTTTGAAGTTACTTTGTATTCTTTTTTGTAGTCATGGAGTGGTGATGTGTTGTCCTTCATTGAACTAATTCCCACCCTTTAGGGATGCTACTTAGGTCCTTTGATGATTTGTAATTAGCAAATATATTTTATAGCAAACTCATCAACATGAATTGTAACTTATGTACAAATAACTTAGTTAAATATTTTTCTTAAGAAAACAATAAATTGATCTTAGAATTAAAATGTATAAGTGTTGTAAATTATTCAAGGTAGTTGCATAAATGGAAAGAACCAAGCAAGAAATTGAAATGCACAGAAAAACATAAATAACACAAGGGATTGCCTTGGGGAAACCTAACGTGCAAAAAACTCCACAAGAGTAAGGTCTACACATTATCTTGCAATTTTACATTCCAAAATTGCCTCAAGGCCTTAAATGAACGCCTAAGACATATTGATAGTGCTCTTATAACCTGCTATGCTTTGTAACTTGCTTCAACACACTCTCTTACACTACTATTATGCTATAATTCCTCTAATATGCATGTAATGCAAAGGTGTTACTGTGGAAGATAATGATTTGATGAGATTTTTAAAATCATGGACAATGCCTATGAAGATTCTTATGTCAGTCACATTGGAAGGCTCGTGCCACTTTAAAATGAATTCCAATTTTTAAGGATCAATTTTTAACTCGGCATCTCCAACCACTAGCCTCAATAAACAAGAGATTGTTGTGAAAACTCATGTTTATTCTCAATGAGAAACATCTTATACTCCTTCAAAACTTGTTTAAAATTGCATTGGATGCCCATTATAGGTCTTTCTAAAAACCAATATGTAATTGAAGTAAACAATGATACAAGAATCTATGAATGGCCTCAATACTTCATTAATCAATCTCATAAATGTAACACGAGCATTACATAAGCCAAAAATAAGTCCAAACCACTCATAAAAACCTTGTCTTTTATTGAATGACATATTCTATACATCCTCCTTTATTCTTACTTGACGCCATTCAAATTTCAAATCCAACTTTGTTAAGTGCTTACCATATTGAAGTTGGTCCAACAAATAATCAAATATGTGGAAGAGGGTACATGTTTTTGATGGTTATCTTATTCAAGGCATTATAATCAATACACATCCTCCATGAACCGTATCTTTTAGGTATAATAACAATATGAGAACCACATGGAGAAGTGCTAGGATGGATTACATTTTGTTATAATGAAGTTTACAATTGTTTAATTACCTCATTAGCTTCCATCAATGACTTTCAATAGAGACCAATGTTGGGGAGAGGAAAATCTGGTGACAATTAGATCTCATGTTCAACCACTCTCATAAGTGGTACACCCTTCAGTTCTTGGAAAACTTCCTTGAATTTATACAACTCATCTTCCATTTGTTTTGGTTCATGGTTGGTAGAAATGCTAGAAGAATCTTTGTATTCAACTATCTCATTATCTTGTTTATCTCTTAAATGAAGTAAAGAAAACTTCTCACTAACACTAATCAATATTTTGGCTTGATTGACACTTAAAATAATATTTTTGTTTTGCCTCCATATGCATTGATGATAGAGATATCCCCATCCTTGACCAAACAATATTTGTTAGTTGTTATCATGAAGAGAACATCTCGAAGATACATATATGGACTACCAAAGACCACCACAAATATTAAGAGGGAAAACATCTACCACAACTTCATATATAAAATGCTAATCTATACAAAACTTAATTTTTCATTGTTTGATAACATCCATATCTACTCTTTGCTTCACCCAATCCAAAGAATCTGGATTAGGATGATTATATGTAATCGAACCGAGCTTTTTTACCAATTATTTAGAATTTATTTATTTTAATGAGCAAGAAGAAAAAGAGTATAAAATTTGGTCATCTTAATGTGAAAGAGTTTGGTAAGTTCACATTTATTACAAGCCTCATTTCTACTTAAGCATACATTTTTATAGACGGATGTTTAAAAAATATTCTCATTGAAATTTCAGTTTCACCCTATTTACTCCCTTCAAAGGAAGTAATTGCCTGTTTTTTCTTCTTATAGGAATATATTTCTAGGTACAATTTATAGCATTTATCATTTTTATGACAATCAAAGCCACAATGCTCATAATGTTTATTAGATTCTTTATTTACAAAAGTAGTAGTAACCTTACACTTGTCTTTCCATTTTTTTTTTCTTTTTTTAATTGGATATAATACTGAGTTTGTGCATGTGAAGTGGATGATAGACTCTTTTTATTGTCCATTTCAAGTTAATGGTTGGGAACATGGCTCACTTATATATTTGGATTTGGCCAATAACATGGGCCTCCTTAGATGAATATGAAGCCATCAAATATACTTCATCAATATGTCAATTTACTACACATCCTTACTTGTTTTAACTGTCTTCTTGCAAAACTCATTTGTATAATCCTACACACTTTGGCCTTGTTTCTTTTCCAAAATATTCCCAATTTATAAACATTTCCTATTCATACAACATTGGATAAAATTGATTTATAAAATTTATTGAATTATCCCCATTTATCAATTGGTGGCAATTTTCTCATTGATCTAGATCCTAGACGATCTAGGGACCAACACTTTAAATGAGGATCTAGATGTGTTATATGCATATATGGAAGTAATATTGAATAAGATGAAGATTAAATCAAGTAATATAACATGACCAAAAAATTATATTAATCTATGCATTTTGTACATGTCATACTTTTTGACGCAAGTTTGTGAATAGGGTTCAATGACTAACGGGATAATCCCTCTCATTTTAGGATCATAAAAGTAATCTAGGGCATGAGTTGCATGCATGCAGTTTTATGAATAACCAAGTGGTGTAATAACATGGTTAGAGTAATGTGGTTATTATCCTTTAAAAAAAAATCTTCCCTATGAACAAATTATATTAGCTCAACAAATAGTCAAAACTAACCTAAACATGAATATTGACAATGTTTCTATTTTACAAGGTGAGATAATAATTAAAAAACATCAAATATGAAGGAAGGGTAGGGTAGAAAAAAGTCTCAGATTTCACCTTTAAGATGATTTTTCTAAAGCAAACATTTCAAAAGATTTACTGCAAGCTAGCTAATTATCGAGTCTAGAATGTACTCAAACTTAAATAAACACATGAGAGAGTATACATATTAAGCATATGTGAATATATTCCTATAACATGAATTAATTATATATATATTAACGACAAAAAATTGCAAAAAACACATTCAACTATACTAATTTAGATAAAATTAGAATCAAATTACATAAATGGTTAAATTAGTTAATCACTTAATTCAACCAATTCACAATATAAGTAAGAAAATATCATGCAATGATTACTATAAGGCAAACATCTACAACATTAATATATATTTTAGGAAAGCAAAAAATTATAGTAGGCTCACAAAACATCTCAAAATATTTCTTAAGCATTCCAAGTCTCCAATAATCTCTCTTTTTTAATGAAAGGTCTTATGAATGTATTTATAACAAGGAGTTGGGCACCACCACATCTAGAAAATTAGTTTTCATGGAATTGAAATTCTATTTCTAAAGTGAAACTAAAGCTAAACTAAAACTGAAGTTATAAACAAAGCATGTTTGCCTTAAGCTTTAATTTTTTTATTATAAAAATAGTCTTTCACTCTTTCAAGTCCATATAGTCCTATCACTTTCTCAATTGTTATTCAAGTGGCCATTTGTTTCCCCTTGTAAGCTCGTATGCACAACTGGCAATCCTCA
Organism: Torreya grandis; assembly: GCA_037957365.1. Taxonomy (NCBI): domain Eukaryota; kingdom Viridiplantae; phylum Streptophyta; class Pinopsida; order Cupressales; family Taxaceae; genus Torreya; species Torreya grandis. The sequence goes on along the minus strand of JARHVA010001907.1, from coordinate 1,639,847 downwards.
TCAATTTTGGAGATGTTTATAATTGGCCACCTGAATAACAGTTCAACCTTTGCTATTAGCAATGCTTGGAGATGTAAGAGACCTATGAGTTAAACTCTAATTGTTTTAGCCTTTTCTACTCTCTTCACTACATGGGTAGCAAAATAATATACTTATTGACTGCATCCAATGTTGGCCTGGGCCACTTTTATCTTAAGTGAGACTATTAAATTGATGAGAAACCATGTAAATTCAATGAGGCTTATTAAATTAGTATCTGGTGTGAACAATTCTGGCATATTAGACTCTTTGAATATTTCCAGAATATATTCCCTCAAGACATCGAGTGGTATCATTGCAACACTTAAAGTTACAAAGGTCTCTTCCAAAGAAGTTTGTGTGTTAACTATGAAACCCTAGCATAAATTAACATCATAAAATGTCATTAATATAAGATTAGAAAGAATGCCCTTTTTGACTACATGAGCAATTATATCAAACTTCTTCTCAATCATGAAAATCTTTGCCAAATAGGTCTGGATGTTTTTCAATAAAATTTCATTCCTAATCTTAGCCTCATGGACCTCAGTGAGAGAAGCGCAAAGTGAATTCAATGAATTATCAACATCATTGATTATAGTCTATGGGACCTTGATTCTAACCTCCACTTCTAATCTTCTGACTTTATTTTTCATCCCCTTTACCATTTTTTATGAGATTTTATTAGTAGACCTCCCTAATGATTGAGGGTCCTCTTGGAAGTCTTCATCACTACTAGAATAATAAAGGGTCCTAACACCTTTTTAGTTTGTCTCTTTATTTTCTTGGTCAAAGAGAACAATTCCTTTTCTCTTTCACAAAGAGTGAGACCATCATGAGTGAATTTTATTCTTCTCTATTTTCCAGTAGCCATTTCAAATTTCAACTTGACTTCAGGTTTATCTTGAATCATCATCTCTGACCTATGGGTTTTCACCAACTACATATTTTGAATCCAATCATCCTAAGGATCCTCTTCTTGTTGAGTCACTACTAAGGGTGTAGGGGATGTAGGCAAATTTTGGGAAATGGATGGAGTGGGAGTTATCATATGGGAACTTATGATCAATGGTGGTGAAGTGGAGAGACAATGAGACTAAGTGAAGTGGAAACAATGGGTGAAGAAATGGGAGATGAAGTTGGAGTGCTAACATGGGTTTCCAATGTTTGTGAAGTAGTTGTGGGTATGAGGATGAAACATTTTGTTGGAGCATGGACAGGGACCTCCAATGATGATGGAACAACAAAAATAAGCCATACATGGATATATTCAGTGGTGGTCACAACATGAAAGACAAGCTCAAAGGAAGTAGTCATCGATAACTCTTGAAGAAATGTCACCATGGAGGCATGAAAGGGAGTAATGAGATCCTATGATTGTGATTGAATCAATGTAAATTATAGATAAATCTGATTATTTGATCTAATGGAAAAATTTGTAGAGATACGTGGAAGTAGAGTACTCATGATGGTAATATAAAATAGAATGGTCACAAAGACACTGATGGGAACCATTAACATTGACTGAATTGTGTTAGATACAACAATGGCCTTAATTGTTTGTGCCATTATTGAATGAACATACCCTATAGTTTGAGCATTATATCTAGCTTTGGACACTATATATTATCTAGTATAGACACAAGTGAATCCTAGTGGAAGAAACACAGGAGATGACTTGAATTAGTGCATTAGCAAGAGTATAAAATGTATCCAAATATAAATCTATGAAAACAACTAGGAGTGACTACATATGTCATAAATACATATGAAATATGAGGAGTTCCAATTATTTAAGTAGTTGGAGCCAATAAAGAGGATAATGAAGCTAAAGATGATGAAACTAAGGGTAGACCTTAGAGTACCTTTCTATTAAGATGCATATCAATTCCACGTGGATCCTCCTTTACTAGTAACAATTAATCATCTCACCTCTCTTCATTCCCTTGTATTTTTTGAGGTTGAGGCATTGATGGTGAAACAATTAGACATACTAATTTAAATTTGGCTCTTACCTCCTAGTGCAAACAAAAGAAAGAGGGGGACCATTTAAGGTCTACCTTTATATCCTATGTTGTAGGGGTTTTAACATCCATGGACACACATGCACATTTCGTCAAACAATTCACTGCCACACAATAGAGATTATATTAATGCATTTCACATAACAAAATACAAATCATACTCTCAAAAATACATTCACACTCATACATATATATATACAAATTTATTTAAATACATGAAATAGTTCTAGATTCTCAAACAGTTCCTCTTGATTTGATACAACTCTTTGTTCTGCTCTTGGAGAGTTCTACTCCTTCACTAACTTGTCTCTCCCCCAAAACTCTCTTATAAACTCCCTAATTTTTTCCCCTTATTTCCCTCTTGTATTCATCTTAACATCCATAGATTCATGGGATGTATATTTAACTTACTTGACCTCCACATAACATATAATAGTTAGGCGACCTTCGATTTTCAAGATCGACACCTAACCATTAGAAAATATTGGGTGATGTTTCATACTAAGTAACAATTAGAAAAACCACCACAAATTACACATCATTAATTCATTGGATATTAAATTTTTAACACATTTCATATACAATTTTTTCATCACTCCTCAAAATTTCATCATCTAGTTCTTAACATATGTTATCGTAGGCAAAGAATAACTTTGCCAATTAATGCAAACTATAGATGACATTTCCAAGAAGAATGGTAGTTACTAAAACTTACACAAAATTAACTATGTGCATCTAAATAATATGAAATTTAAAAAATATAAATGTGAATACATTTAATAAAAACCTAATAAATTTGGTAACCTAATTCTTAACACATCCCTACCACAAGGTAATGAACCATCAAACTACACAAATGCATTTTATGGCTTAGTGACAGTCACAAAAACTATCATAACATTTCTACCACTTACATATTTAAGCTAAAATTTGGAACACATATTAAATGATATATTTTATATCACTGATACAAAATTGTAATTCCAATTCTTAACATAGATATTTGTACAATCATAAATTGGATAGATGCATCTTGTGGTTGAATGACATTTACAAAAACTATCATAATTTTGATGAAAATTATCTAATTGAGCTAAAATTTGAAACACATATTTTAGAATATAATTAATATCACCAATCCAAATTTGGTGACCTAAATACTACTACAGTTATTCTGAAAGGTCAAGAATATTTTTCCTAGTGACGTAGGCATAACCTAAAATAAATAACTCCAAATTTTCCATCGTAACTCTAAATGGTCTGAAAGTTCATATATATATTTTAGGTATAATATTATATTAAACCATAAAATTTCAAGATATAATTCATTTTGAAAAATTAATTAAAGTAAGGAAACCTACTAACAATGTAATAGTTGGTACGCCTCTATAGTGACTCCTAATGATTTGAAATTTGGTTCATAGATTTTAAATGTAAGGTTCTATGATCTTACCAAGTTTCAACATCCAATTCATTTGGAATCATTATCAAAATCAAGGAAACCTAATTATAGTGTAATAGTTGGTACATTTTTTTGGTAGCTCTAAATGGTTTAAAAATTTGTACAAATATTTTAAATGTCAAGTTACATTATTCCACCAGGTTTCAACATCCAATTCCTTTTATAACATTATCACAAGTAAGAAAACCTCCTGATAGTGTAACAATTGGTACATTTCCATGGTAGCTACAAATGGTCTAAAAATTACTACATATATTATAAGTGTCACATTATATGACCTCAAAAAATTACATCAACTAATTCTCACCATAATTCAAGAATCATCTCTGACAAGTTTCTGTGACTACACAGTCCCTGCAGATTAACATAAACATTCAAAAGATCTATGCACTTTTATGAGGCAAAGGAATACTTTTGCAACATCATTCAAAGAGGTAAAGAAGCTCACACAAATAATGTCAGAAATAAAAATCAAGGAAAACACATCACACTTTATTTTTGGTTGATGCAAGATTGCATGAACCTTGAGATGCTCCTGCATCAAACACTTGAGGTTTATAAAATGTGAGTTCCTACTCACATAGATGAGATAAGTAGAAAATATACTCTTTTGGTCACGAGGAAAAGTGACTATGGCATCCCATTTTGACATACCAAATAAATAAAATATTTTTTATTCTTTTTTCCTATGCCATTTATATCTCCTACATGATGGTTTTCATGTAATTTTCTTCACATTTATGTTCTTTGTCATTCTCCTTGTGGTATTTAACTCACCAAAATATCTCTCCTTTATGTGATTTGACCCACCATAGATTATCCTCCTCCACTAAAGGCATAACCATCTCCCAATCAACTCACATGTGGACCAAAACCCACTCTCATCCATCCACCACCACCAAGATGCTCTTTCATGCATCTCATTCTCCCATGTGGTCTCAAACCAACTATAGATCGACCACCTCCTCCTAAATACCTATTGGATTTGTTCACACCTTGTCCAACTAATTATTGGATCAATCACAACATCATATACTATAGTTTACAGCTTCTCACTCATAGATGCCATTTTATTTATCACTCCCAATCTCAACATAATTGAGTCAACATATACTTGGGCATCCAAATGACAACCCATAACATCAATAATCAATTCAAGGATGGTTCTTACCTTCACAAACTTTATTGTCTGCATTGTTATAACAAGAAATCTATCCATCTCAGTTGCACCATATAATACTACATCACATGCTTGGGCTGCCATACACATTAACAACTCCTTCCAATTAGTGAGCTCAATAAACTCACTCTCCATACCTGCAACATCAGGTTCCTCCACACATACTATGGCTAATCTTAAACTCAGTTTCACTCTTTCATTTGTCACCATGCTATAATCTTGATCCATGTCAAGATTTAGCTTTTCAAAACCTTCAACATCATTCTGCCCACTCCTTAGGATAATAGTCAGCTGTTTTATGGACATCCCTTATTCCACACACTGCTACAAATGAACATTCACTTGCATATCCTCCTGAGAAAATAAATGTTCCCATGCTCTATCACACTCTCTTATCTCCATATCAACTTGAAGACATTCTACATTAGCTAGAACATCAACACCAACTAGCTCTCCATCCACCGCTACCATATCAATTTCTTTATCAGCTTCATCACTTCACTTCTCATATAAATGGGCATGCTAGACTGCACCACATTTAGTCCTCTTCTTAACCACTCTCTCCATAGCTGGACCTAGATAATACATAAACACATTAGGGGAAATAAAATATTCCTCCAACAACTCAAAAACCACTCCATTATGACCCAAGGACATGTTGTCTAACTCCTCTTCAACACTAACATGCTAATCAAGATTTTCACCCTCATGATGGACTGCCAATTGTCCATTCTTAACAATACTCATGGTTGTTTTTTTACACCTTAACATATTTGACTTTAGATATTTCACATGGTTGATCCTTCACAATCATCTCCTTATGTGCACTTACTTGCACAACCTCTACAAGGTTTGCTTCCACCATGTAAATTTGTAACTCTATATGGCTACCTTATTCACTCTCCTACAAATCTACATGGTTGCAACTTTCATCCACCTACAACCCTACATGGTTACAATATTCACTCACCTCTATCATTCCTTAGTTGAGGACAACCCTTATACTATCTAAAATAGAATTAAAAACCTCATTGTCATCATGAACCAAGGAAAATTCAACATTTACCCACTCATGGGACTTCACAATCACTTGCCCATCATCACATAATAGCTATCTATCTTAAGATTCAATTTTTATAACCTCTCCATCATCCATCACAAGGATTTATCCATCTATGCACTACACACAACTCATATCCACACTGCTATTATAAAAATTAGAAATAATATCTACATACATATAAAAGCCTCACCTCCATGTTGCCTTCTATAACAAACTGCTCTTTGGTGCACCTATGCACTTCCTTTCTACTTCTTAAAGTAGTCTTTGGCTATTCACATGATAACTCACTATATTTATTACCTCTTTTGGTAATATTATTCTCACCAACACTATTAAGCCTCTTAACACAAAGCTTATTCAACCATCCCAACTATAATTTTGGGTGCACAAATTGAGCCAAGATTTTGGAAACTATATGTTCCCACTCACAAACCTTCCACTTACCTTTCCTTTATCTATTCACTTAGATATTTTTACAATACATGGATGCAAATCCACACAATCATTTACATGAAACCTTCAGCCTCATGGGGTCAAAAACATTCATATACATAAAATATAGCTCAAGCTAAAATATCCAAGTCATGAGATGTTTTGGACTTTCTTTTCTAAAAAACAAAAAATTGTCACTAAGATATTTACCTTTTTTCTCCACCACAACCTTGGCCGGTCTCTTTCATCTGTTGGCATCTTTTTATCCACTCATTTGGATTCTATCCAAAGCATCTCTCCATGCTTGTAGGGATAAAAACCCCACCATAAAATATTCCTCATCAACATAACACATAACTTCATCATCATCATCATCATCATCATGTGCAATATTTCCCATCACATTCAGTTTCTTTTGGAACACTTTCAACATCTCTGTCAACTCACCCATCTCACATGATCTTCTCTTATGTGCCATCTCTTACCATGAATCAACATGATATTATTTCATAACTTGAAATAGACTCCAAATTTAGTCTCTCAAAAACTCATTCACACTTTTTCATGACTCCACACAACTGCAACCACTTATGCAAGCTTCTCAACAACTTGCAATCTCTATGTAGTCTTCTCTTCACAACCTATACCACACATTGAGGAGTTTATCAAAACCACAAAGACACTAACTTGATATGATAACACTTATTTAAATATTTAAGAGAGAGGAGGACCATTTAATTTATTCCTTTATTTCCTTTGTTGTAGGGGTTTCAACATCCATGGACACATGCACATTTCATCAAACAATTAACTGTCACACAACACCGATTATATTAATGCATTTCACATAGTGAATACAAATCATACTCTAAAAAAAACACTCACAATCACATATGCCTATAAAATATTATTTATATACATGAAATATTTTTGAACTCTCAAAGAGTTCCTCCTGAATTGATACAACTCTCTGTTTTACTTCTGGAGAGTTCTGCTCCCTCACCAACTTGTTTCTCCCCCAAAACTCTCTAAATTATTTTTTACTTATTTACATACTATATTAATATTAAGATACATAGATTCATGGGGTGTTTAATAAACTTAATTAACCTCTAAGTAATGTATAATATTTAGGCAACCTTCAATTTTCAAGATCATCACCTAATTGTTAGTAGCTGTCAGAAATTGTCAAGTGATATTTTAAGTTGAGTGACAGTTAGAAAAATAATCATAAATTCCACATAATTGATAAAATGGATATAAAATTTGAACCAAATTTCATAAACAACATTTTTCATCACCGTTAAAAATTTCATCATCTAAATCTTAACACACATTACCGCAGGTAAAGAAAAACCTTGCTAATTGACATATACTACAAATGACATTTTCAAGAAGAATAACAATTACTAAAATTTTATTAAATTTAATTATATGAGTCAAAATGATATGAAATTTGAAACATATAAATATGAATATATTTTATAGAAACCCACTACATTTTGTAACTTAATTATTAACATAAATTTATCTCAAGGTAATGAACCATCAAGATATGTAGATGTATTTTTTGACTGAGTGATAGTCACAAAAACTATCATAAATTTTCTGCCACTTATCCAATTGATATAGAATTTGGAAATTTTTTATATGATATATTTTATATAAATGATACAAAATTTTAATCCCAATTATTATCACAGATATTTTTCACAATCATGAACATTCTGCAGACTATAAAGATGCATCTTCTAGTTGAATGGTAGTTACAAAAACTATCATAACTTTGGTGTCACTTATCTAATTGAGCTAAAATTTATAGAACATATTTTAGACTATAATTAATATCACTATTAAAAATTTGGTGACCTAAATCATACTGAAGGTATTTATTAAGGTCATGAACCTTCTGTCTAGTGACATAGACATAGCCTAAAAGAAATAGCCACAACTTTTCTAAAGTAATTCTAAATGGTCTAAATTTTTTTATAAATATTTTATGTGGAATATTATATAAACCCATAAAATTTAATAATCTAATTAATTTTTAAACTTACCACAAGTAAGGAAAACTTATACTAGTGTAATAGTTGGTACACCTCCGTAGTGACTCTAAATGATCTAAAATTTTGTGCAAAGGTTGTAAATGTCAATTTACATTATTCCACTGAGTTTCAACATCTATTTTCTTCCACATCATTACCAAAAGTAATTAAAACTTATTCTAGTGTAACAATTGGTATGTTTCTACAATAGCTTCAAATGGTCTAAAAGTTGGTACACATGTTGTAAATAATAGGTTCTATGATCTTACCAAGTTTTATTATTCAATTCCTTCCACAAGATTACTGTAAGGAAACATTCTGATAGTGTAATAGTTGGTACAATTCCATGGTAGCTTCAAATGGTCTAAAAATTGATACACATGTTATGTCATATTATATGACCTCAAAACATGTCATTAGCTAATTCTTACCATAATTTAAGAACCATTTATGACAAGTTTATGTGACTACATAGTTTTTGTAGACTAATAGAAACATTCAAAATATATATGCACTCTTCTATGCCAAAGGAATAATTTTGAAACATCATTAAAAGAGGTAAACAAACTCACACAAACAACACCACAACCTAAAAATATATAAAAATACATCGTACTCTATTTTTGGTTGATGTAAGATTGCATGAACCCTGGGATGTCCCTACATCACCTCCTCTATGCTCTCTAGATTAAGATATAATTATCATCTATGTGTAAAACATAGTAGCATGTCACATTGACCTTCCATATTAATGTATGCAAATTCTTGGCAACATTCCCCTTAGAGTCTTAATGTCTCAAATCATGGTCATTCGATTTGAAAGACCTTGCATGGGTTGACAATACCTTACGAGCATGGTTTTTATACACCAACCTTCCTATTTTTAGTGGGATGAGTGGCCAAGGTTTTTGTAGTCTCATCTTACAAAATCTAAGAAATATAATGAGATACTAGTATGACATATCCTACGCAACCAATCTATCAAAACATAATTTGGAAGCCCGAGCAGAATGACCAATATAACTTCAATTCTGATCATAGTGAAGGATTGATATTACCAATATGCTCCAATATACTTTATTGATTCTCCAATTTAATTAGATAACACAGACATGAGGTGATCATTAATTACTTGATACACAAGGGGATATAAATAATTATAAATATCCTCAATACACTCTTGATAACAATATATGTAGAGTTTTGATACAACACATGAATTGGGGAGTTATAAAAATAAGGCCACCTAGGAAAATCTACATGGTTGAACTTCACCATAGCATAAAAACTATCAACCAAATAGGAAATCGTGTGAAAACTCTATCCTTTCTTAAGCCCTTGAAGTCACTATTTCAAATTTTAGGAGACGATCTCCCCAAAATATAGTTTCTTTCTTTTACTTATGATCATAAAAGGTAAATGGACCCAAATTTTATTTACATGAATGATATCTAGGGCCCCATATAATCTGATCACGGGAGCCCTTCCTACCCTAAGTCCTTTATAGAGGGTCTTAATAGTACATGCATCAATGTATTCCTTATTTACCCAATGTTATGGGTCCCCATCCCAATCTTTCATAACTTTTATGAAATCATTTTAATAGATCCATTTTAGGGATACCTCTTAATTTTAGGTGAAAGTGGGATGTGGTAATTTATAATAACTTTCAAAATCAACCCTAAAAATAAAATCTAATCTTTTATTTAGGTTGGGAGAATGAATCATGTCATCTCTAATAATATGTTATGTGAAGACACTATGCAAGATGCCAGTGAATGAAAATACCACTGGTTTGATTGTTGATTAATGAAAACCAACTTTCTAAGGTGCCACAAAATCATCTTACTATTAAACATCATCTTGGGAGACACCTTCATTATTTGATATGGAGTGAGCCTCATCTATTACTCTAAACATAACATTATTATGATGATATGGGTGTTTTTTGGGTGAAAACATTATATCTCTAAATTCTTGCTAAGGGATGAATTAGGAATATTTGGCCATTTTATGTTCTCTATGAAAATTTGGTGCTGTCTATGAAGAGCAAGATGGTCATAGTATGTCAACTAAGTTTCTTTGATTTCTTCAAAAATTTAAATTGATCTCAGATTTGAGAAATTTGATATTAATAGTGGTACCTCTTGGAAACACAATAACTAAGAGGGGGGGTGAATCAATGAACCAATAAATTTATTTTAATTATATCCAATCATTCATGAACTATGAAAGTAACACTGAGATCTAACAATGCATAAAAAACCATTCACATGAGTATAATACAATAAAACACACATATGAGTGGTAAACCTTAAGAGAAAGAAAACCCAATGTGATCTCTATAAATTGACTATATTCCTATAAAATAAAAGATCAAATTATATTGACCACCAACTCAACTTGGAACACCAACTCCAATGAAGTTAACCACCCAGTAATTACAAATAAGCACCAACTCCCTAAGTGACTCAACACCAACTTAGAAACCTAATGAATTTTTATCACCACACCTCTACTCTACTATTACGGTCTCATTACAATACCTCCTTCTACTCTACCAAGAAAGAGTTTATTTGCTTATATTGCTTACCTTCAAATATGCCTAAATTACCTTGTATATATACAAGTCTCATGATCACACACCACTTGGTCAGATACACACCTTCAAACTCTTATTTAGGAAATTAAATAGGTTTTATAACAATTTATGATCATGTTTCAAATGAAATTTGGACCCCTTTTTGTCTACAACAACTCAATTAGGCCTCATTTCTCTTTTAGGTCTCATGGAGACCTAATTACATTAGGTCTATCTTCTTAGCGTCAAAGATTGATCCTCTTGGGCCCATATGGCCTTATAAAACAATAAAAAACCATTAATTCACTTATATAATAAACTCCACTAACCTTATCCATGATTTTTTAGACCTGTATCCTTTGCTCATACCATGAAATCTCTTTTAGGATAAATTACCCTATTAGGCTTGTGTACTTCAAAAGTTTATCTTGTAAAAATGAAGATTAAACACCCTTAATTTATTGAAATATAAAAAATGAAGCATGTATATTGGTAATCCATGAAATTAGGGTCATCAAAAAATCCTTGAAATACTTTCACTTAGGAAATAAAGGCTCAAGAACATCTCTGCAACTTACTTAGAACTGCCACTTTACCTCAAAAATCAGTCATGATGACTTAGACCTCCAACACCTATGTAGACAATTGTCATGACTCCTGATGAATTTAAACTATATTATGAGATATATAGATAATTATAAGATGAAAAATTCATATGGTCTAATGCCAAATATTGGTCTTGCAGACCAATTTCTTGACCCTATATCACATAGTCTTATTTGAATCAGACATATCATTTTATGAGCAACTTTTTCACCATATTAACTAACCTAAAAAAGTTATTAAAAGCATTAAAATGACATAAAATTCATAAAAAACCTCTACATGTAATTTTTTCCATCAATCTGACATACTCATACCCTCAAATCCATCTTCTCATCTTTGCTTGGATTTTTTACTATTCACACCATTAGGTCTGTCTGCAACTGGATATATTGGATGACCAAATTATAACACTTTAAGACTATAAACTATGCATAAATCATCATGAACATGTAAAATGAGTCTCTATCTTCTTCTAACATCTATTTGCTTTTTTTGACTAATACAAATTTTGAGAGCTACAATAATTTTGTGATAAACAAGCCTGTATCTATGCATTTTCTCTCTCATCTAAATAACCACCACAACCTATAGGTACTTGGGAGAGTTTAATACATGATAAAATACTTTATTTATACATTTAAATCCATCCTAATCTATTTTGAACAAGATCTTTCATATTGGGTCCTCATTAGGGTTTTAGGGAGGTTTAACACAATTTTTGGTGTTAACGATTGTTCATAAAGGACTACCCCTTGAATATAAAACCAATTCCTAAATATCTTATATATGACCCTTCCTGATATCTCTTTAACATCTCTAATTCCCATTCAGAGGTTACACATGCTAATGAACATCTAAATTGCTTCTCGGGTCTTGAGACTTCATTATGTGAACTTGAGAAGGCATAAAACACTAAATCATGTAGTTTTATTCAAACCATGACCTCAAAATTTGTGAAAAAGACTAAAATAACTCATACCACCTCTATCTATGATCACATATGCATATTTTCCTTGAAATATGATCTTCATAGCTCAATAGGCTATATAGGGTCTAAGAAAGATCTAGTTGTAGGCTTAGTCTGAAGGTCCTACCTCTATAGGCTCACCCTAAAACTCTTATGAGTGATTTAATGCCTCAAATACACTCTCAAACAATACCATACAACCTTTACATGCATGTTTTCATTCATTTTCATGTAAACACCTCTTCATGTCATGACTAGGCTTCCTATACAGTTTGACATCAATGACCTATACCTTCATGCAACCATAATACATTAGTTGCATTCAAATTATATCTTGCCTTCAAATTATATTTCATGAGAAATCATTTAATGACAACACTCTCTTTATTCACCTTGTCACATCACACACTACCAACTAGGCTTAGTCACCTTTGACATCAACCTTCACAGGATGCACCTTTGACATCAATGACAATACTCAACAATCTACCCCTTTGTCCTTGATGACAACCACCTTAAAAAAATTATCTCAATAAGAAACTTCATCCTCATTTTAAAATTTCTCCCCCTTTGACATAAATGACAAAGATATGTCTGCAACTTCTTAAGTCACACCTCTTGCAACCAAAACACTTAACACACGGAATTATGAGTTTATGAGGTACCATACAAACATGCTCCCCTATCTCCATGCATACCTTCTTGGCACTACTGACATGCTATTGGATATAATGAACCACCTGATTATATCCTATTAAACACTTAAATTCCTCAATGACTGCTAGGGGAAGAAACTACACCCAATTCCTATCTTAGAAGTTCAAATGTTGCCTTTGGAAGTGGTTTGGTTAAAATGTCTGTAATCTTATCTTGTGTAGAGATAGATTCAAGTTTAACACTTTGTTCACTTACCTTCTCTCTTAATAAATGATACTTTATGGGAATGTACTTTGTTCTTGAGTGCACAAAAAGATTCTTTGAGATGCTTATGCTACTTGTATTGTCATAATAGATAGGGCTAGGACTATCATACTTCACCTTTTAGTCTTTTAAGGTCTTTCTCATCCATAGGAATTGAATTCAACATGAAGTTGCTACAATGTACTCAACCTCATAAGTAGATAGTGCCACAAATGGATGCTTCTTGATTATACATGATACTAGGCATTCTCCTAAGAAAAAAGCTCCTCCAATAGTGCTCTTCTTATCATCTAGACTCCTTGCCTAGTCTACATTTATATAGGCTATCAAGTTAAAATCCTTACTCCTAGGATACCACAAGAAAAAATCAATAGTCCCCTTGAGATACCTAAGTATCTTTTTGACTGCTTGCAGGTGATTTTCCTTTGGATCTGCTTGAAATATTTTCACAAGGATTATGGTTTGCATGATGTTAGGTCTAGAGGTAGTAGTGTATAAAAAAATTACAATAATTGACCTATATGTCTGATTGACCTTTGGAGACTCATATTACTTGCTTAACTTACACCCTGTGATCATAGGTGTGCTAACAATCTTGCAATCTTCCATCTCAAATTTCTTCAACATCTCTGTTATGTACTTAGCTTGTGAAATGAATATACCTTTGGCTGATTGAATTATTTGTAATCTAAGAAAGAATGATAGTTCTCCTAGCATGGACATCTAAAACTTCTTCATCACATATGAATAGGCCTTAGTCGTACTCTCACTATTTTCATGAAAGATGATGTCATCCACATAGACAACTACTATCAACTGATGGTCATATTTTATCTTTATGTAGATATTACTGTTTACAACTCCTCTTTTAAATCCTTGGTCTAATAGATACCTGCCCAATCTGGCATACCAAGCTCTAGGAGCTTGATTTAGACCATTAAAAAGCTTTTTCAATCCAAAAACATAGTCCTTGTTACCTAATAATGAGAAACCCTTAGGTTGCTCTATGTACACCTCCTCTTCCAAGTTCCTATTCAGAAAAGTAGATTTGACATCCCTCTGGTACACCTTGAACCCTTTGAATCCTACATATAGTAGAAATAATATGATAACCACCAATATTGATACTAGAGCAAAGGTATACTCAAAATCTACCCCTTCAACTTGTGCATACCCCTTGCATACCAATCTATCATTTTTCTTAGTGACTTTTCCATCTTCATTCAACTTGTTCCTAAACACCCATTTTGTGCCAATAACATTCTTGTCTTTAGGCCTAATAACTAGTTTCCAAGTCTCATTCTTTTCTATTTGGTCTAACTCCTCATTCATAGCACCTATCCAAAACTTGTCTTTTCTTGCTTCTACATGGTTATTAGGTTCAATATTAGACAATAGAGCAACATTATTTTTATTTAGGTTACTTACCAACCTTATTCTTGTTTTCATACCTATATCCTTGTTGCCAATTATTTATGATTCAGGATGATCTCTTTAAATTTATTTTTAGGGGCATTTTGAGTCTTGTCTTTCCTCAACTTCTTTTTCTTCTTCATCTATCTCTGTTGGTTCTTATTCATTCTTAAAATATAGATTCTCTAATGTATCCTTTGACTGTGAGTGTGACTCTTTAGAACTTATCTCATCAACCTTCACATTGGTGATTTTTACTATCTTCTACAACCTCTTATTATAACATCTATAGGCTAAGCTTATTGTTGAGTAACCCAAGAATATACCTTTATCAGACCTAGAATCAAACTTACCTAAGTTTTCTTCTTCTCTTTTGATGAAGCATTTGCTTACAAACACTCTAAAGTGTTCCACATTAAGAAATTTTCCTTTCCATAGTTCATAAAGGGTCTTGTTACCATTAGTCCTTATCTATCCTCTATTTAGTATGTAGATTGCAGTGCTCACTACCCCTTTCTAGTATCCATCATCTAACCTTGACTCATTTAGCATATTTCTTTCCATCTCTTGAACTATCTCATTCTTTCTATCCACTACCCCATTCTACTGAGGTGTTCTAGTTGGTGAGAATTATCTCCTTATCCCATTGACCTTATAGAATTCATAAAACTCATTGGACCAAAACTCTCCTCCTCTGTTAAATCTCAATAATTTTATCTTTCCATTCTTCTCATTCTCAATACGAGCCTTGAATGCCTTGAACATATCAAGAGCTTATGACTTTTCTTTCAAGAATGTTACCCAAGTCATTCTTGTATAGTCATCTATAAATAACATGAAGTAGCTATCTCCCTGGATACTTTGGATCCTTGTAAGCCCAAAGAGATTAGTGTGTATTAATTCCAAAGGTCTTGTAGTAGATTACTCTTTGGACTTGAACCTTCTTCTAGTCTGCTTACCATGTTGACATGCCTTGCAAATTGTGTTTGTAGGTTTGGTGATTTTAGGCATGTTCTTCATAGAATTTTTAGAGCTTATCTTGACTATATTATCAATGTTTAGGTGGCCAAACCTTCTGTGCCATATCCAACATTCATCCATATTTCTCATAAAGCATCTCTCCTTCTTGATCTCATTTAACACATACAGATTATTCTCAATCCTCTTAGCATTGGCAATTAGTCTTCCTAATTTAGATATCCTTATATCACACTCTCTATCATGAAAGGTTAGTGTGTGTCTTTGATTGCACATTTGAATTAAAATAATTAGGTTTTGTTTCAAACCTTCCATATACAACACATTCTCTGTCTTGGCCTTCCCATTGTCTAAACTCAAGATACCCTTGCCAACTATATTGGCAGTTGTGTTATCTCTAAATATCACTGATACTACAACATTATTATTCAATGAGATGAAACTGATCTTATCCCTTGTCATGTGACTTGAGAAACCACTATATATATACCATTTCATGCCTTTATCTTGGATGTGAAAGGTAGTTTGGGTTAGCATAGATTCTTCTCCTCTAGTCTTCTGCTCCTCCTTCACTTAGTCCATATGGTCTAACTTCTTGATCCATTTCTTAGTGGTATGACCATATAGCCTTTTGTCTTGACTAATCTTCCTCATATGCCTGATCTTGAAATCCCTTGCAATATGTCTTCTCTAATCACAATTATAAAATATAATTTTTATTCTACTAGTGAAATGGACATTTACCCTATTTTTCCATGTTGAATTTATTCTAGTGTGATGCCTACAATCCATAGCTCTATATCCATATTGATTACATGATAAATAGTAACCATTGAATTAATTCACATACCTTGTATGCCTAATGTTGAATGATGCACCTTTACCTTTGTTGTCTCTTAAATGAGTCATAATCTTCTTGACTTGTTGATGATCAATTTGAGTCTTAGATTTGAGAGTTTATGCATAGGTCTTTGAGGTTTGACTTTGTTTTTATTTTGATCTTATTCAAACCCAAGACATGTTTTGTCATGTGGAGACTTTTGACTACTCAAAATATCACCAAGGACTTTAGTGCTCTTTTCAAATTTTTGATGTGTCTTCAATTTGACTATTACCTGATCTAATTATGCCTTTAAGGACTCAATTTTTATTCCAAACTTGATGCATTCTTCCTCCTTAGTCTTAAAACTTGCAGTGATAATCTCAATTTTGAGTTTCTAACTATTTGATGATCTCCTCATGTTCATTGTTGTTGTTACTTAGTATTTATTCAAAGAGATCGATTTGTTCCTCATAAATCCTAGCCAATGATCTTAGTTTCTGATTCTTCCTTCTTAGAAACTTCAACTCCTCTAGAGAACTCACAATTATGCCTCAAGGTTCACTTCAACCTCTTATTCATCTGATTCTTCATCATCCATAAGACTTTTCCCTTTTGAACACTCCTCATTGTCTATTTATATATCCATGGATAAGGTTTCATTTCTATCATGATCATTACTGTCATCATCACTATTAGATGTGCTTGTGTCACTTACATCAGAGGAGTTATTGTCTTCTTTTATATATAAACTTCTCTTGTTCTTGAATGACCCTTTCTTGCCTTCATAATATTGAAACCCTTTTTTCTCTTGTTAGGCTTATAGACCTTCTTATCATCACCTTTATGTTCATCATGATCTCCATCAGGATCATTCTTATCCTTGTTAGGATATTTAGATGCAAAGTGACCAATCTTACCATAGTTAAAACACTTGAATGGAAAATTGCCCTTATACTTACCAGATCTTTTCCTTAGTTTTTTGACAAACATGGCGTCTATCTTGTCATCATCAATGTTTATGTCAACATAATCCTTGAAATTTTTACCTTATGAATTTTTCTTAGCTTTGAATGCATCTTCCTTCTTTGAAGGTCTTCTATAACTTGTTCTCATTTCATAGGCAGTTAAGATTCCATGAAACTCATCCATCTATAATATTTTAAGATCTTTGATGTCCTCCATAATGAACACCTTTGAATCAAACTTAGATGTCAAGGATATTAATACCTTTTGTACTATATTTTTTTCTTCAAAATTCTCTCCTAAACCTTTGATGACATTTACCACTTCTTATACTCTTAACAAATAAGATGCAATGTTTTCATCCTCCTTCATTCTTAGACTTTCAAACTGCCTTTAGTGAGTTTGAAACATTGTCAACTTGAATTTGGTGTCTCCTTCATAGATGGTTTACAAGTTCTCCCAAATAACCTTGGCTGAATCACAATACATTACCTTTACAAATTCTTCCTTTGAAAGACCACACGGGATAAAATTTATTGCCTTAGAGTTGTTCTCACTTGCCTTCTTACTTGATGCATTATTTGGTGGTGTAGAAGGTGGAGTGAATCCATCAATAACAGATTGCCATATGTCATAACCCAAGGACATTAAATAGGTATTCATTTTGATGCTCCAAAATACATAGTTAGTTCCATTGAAGAGAGGAGCCTTATTGGTTGAGAAACCTCCTTGTACTTGATGACTAGACACGATTGTGCTTCTAAGATCTCTTTTAAGATATTAGGCCTGATTCAAAGGACCAAGATATGATACCAATTATTGGAATAAAAATAAATAGGGGGGGTGAATCAATGTACTAATAAATTTATTTTAATTATATCCAATCATTCATGAACTATGAAAGGAATATTAATATCTATCAATGCATAAAGAACCATTCACATGAGCATAATATAAGAAAACACACATATGATTGGAAAAAACTCAATGGGAAGAAAATACACCATGATATATATAAAGGGAATAATTTATTATAAAACAAAATATCAAATTCTATTGAGCACCAACTCAACTTGAAGTACCAACACCGATGAAGTCAAGCACCCACTTGACTAGGCTCTAACAAGCACCTACTTTCAAGGAAGCACCAATTACCTAAGTGAATCAACACCAAATCAGACACCTCATGAATTTTGATCCCCATACCTTTGATCTAATTTTATGGTCTCATTATTAGCTTATAGTACTTACCTTCAAATAGGTTTAAACTGCCTTGTATATATACAAGTCTCATGGTCACACACCACTTGGTCAGCCACACACCTTTAAAATCTTATATAATACATATAATAAGTATTATAAAACTTTAATAACATGGTTAAAATGAACTTTGGACCCATTTTGGTTTGCAACAACTCTATTAGGCCTCATTTCTCTTTTATGTCTCATGGAGACCTAATTGCATTAGGTCAATCTTTTTAGCATCAAAGCTTGATACATTTGGGATAAAATGGACTTATCCAACAATAAAAAATAATTAAATCAATTATATAATTAACTCTACTAACCTTATCTAGTCTTGGTTAGAATTTTATCCTTCGCTCATACCATGAAAGCTCTTTTAGGACAAACTACCGTATTAGGCCTGTGTACCTTATAAGTCTATCTTAAAAAAATAAAGACTAAATACCATTAAGCTAATAAAATATGATAAATGAAACATGTATATAGGTTATCTATGACCTTAGGGTCATCACCAAATCCTTGTAACACTTTTATTAAGGAGATAAGGGCTCAAGAACATCTCTACAACTTACTTAGAACTACCAATTTACCTAAAAAATTAGTCATGGTGACTTAGACCTCCAACACATGTGTAGACACTTTTAATGAATCATAATGCATGAAAATTATCCTAAAGAATATTTATACCATTCTCAAATTAATAATTCACATGGTCTAATTCCAAATATTGGTCGTGCAGACCAATTTCTTAACCCTATATCACACCGTCTTATCTAAACTAGATAGGTCATTTTGTGAGCAACATTTTCACCATATTAACTAACCTCAAAAACTTATTACAAGCATGGAAATGACTTAAAAATAATAAAAAAACTCTTCATTTAATTTTTTTCATCAATCTGACATGCTTAGACCCTCAAATCAATCTTCTCATTTTTGCCTAGGTTTTTCACTATTAACACCATTAGGTTTGTCTGCGACTGGCTAACTTGGATGACCAAATTAGAACACTTGAAGACTAGAACCTATACATAAATCATTATGGACATATAAAATGATTCTATAGCTTCTTATACCATCCATTTTATTTTCTTTACTAATACAAATTTTGAGAGCTACAATAATTTATTGACAAATAAGCCTGTATCTACGCAATTTCTCTCTCATATGACTAACCACCATCACTTGGAGGTACTTGGAAGAGTTAAATACATGATCCAATAGTTTAAATATATATTTAAATCCATCCTAATATATTTTTAACAATATATTTAATATCAGGTCCTTATTAGAATTTTAGGGAGATTTAACATAGGTTTTGGTGTTAACGATTGCTCATAAAGGACTACCCCTTGAATCCAAAACCAATGCCTAGATATGTTAGCTATGACCCTTCCCAATCTCTCCCTAACAAATCAAGTTTCCATGTAAAGGTTACATGTGCCAACAAACTTTTTAAAGAGCTTCTCGGGTCTTGAGACCTCATTCTATGAATGTGAGAAGTCCTAAAACACTGAATCATGTAATTTCCTTCAAAAAATGACCTCAAAATTTGTGAAAAATTCTAAAAAAACTCATATCACCTCTTTCCATGCTCATATATGCATACTTTCCTTTAAATCTGATCTTCATACCTTAGTAGGCCAGGCAGGGTCTAAGAGAGGTCTAGGTGTAGGCTTAGTTTGAAGGTCCTACCGCTATAGGCTCACCTTGAAACTCTCATAAGTGATTCAATGCCTAACATACATGTTCAAATAGTGCCATACAAATTTTACATGCCTATTTTCATTCATTTTCAATCACACACCTCTTCATATCAGGACTAAGCTTCTTATACACTTTGACATCAATGATCTGTACCTTCATGCAACTATAATACATTAGTTGCCTTCAAATTATCTCTTGCCTTCAAATTATATTTCATGATAACATCCTTCAATGAAAACACTCTCTCAATCCACCTTATCACATCACACACTGCCAACTAGGCTTAGTCACCTTTGACATCAACCTTCATAGGATATACCTTTGACATCAATGAAATACTCAACAACACCTTATAATTAACCTATCTATATTAAATTTGCATGCCTCACCTTCATAATTCAAATATTTGAAAATTCAACTTTATCGCATCATACCACTTCACAGTATGTAAATTAATATAAAATGTGAATTTTCATTTTTAATTTTCATAAATGCAATTTTTTATTTGATTTGGTGAATTTCATGGCTAAATATCAAATGAGACATCTGAGTCATCCATGTAACATATTCACATGGCCTCAGGGCCACAAAGTGTAATTGCTCATTGTAATGCCTAGAGATTAGATGAATTATAAAATTTTGCCTTATATCCTATGAAATACACACCTTTATTATGTGCAATTATAATATGACACATGTCCTAATTTTATTAGTTCAGAGTCATGGCATGCATTGAAACTTTGTATTAATCCATATACTATGCAAACATGTTGAGTTTATCAATTCTACTAAATTATGACATCTATCATGGTCTAGACAACTTATTGTACATTATATGTTCATGTGGTAGCATCTTAGAACATAGACTGACAAGTGGGACCAAAACCCCTACACTTTATGTTTATCATCATCCATTAAAATTAGGACACAACATTGTTTTATTATTTTATAATACACGACTGACAAAGTGTGTGGTGATCAATTTTATAATTCTATAAATGCATTTTTTAATCCATTTTACTTTGCATATGATTGAATTCCATATCTATATTAAAAAAATAGAGTATATATTACCACCATATTAAAGTTTTATCAAATAAATAGTCAATGTCATTAGAGGTGAACATGTGGGGTTCATCGAACATCTATGGAGTCATGAGGTCATGGGATTCCCTTTTATTATCATAATGTTCCCATAATGACTATTTTGATATGTTGGACTATTCACTCCAAAAACTACATGCATTCATTCCCTTACAATGAATTCCATGGATGTGTTCAAACTATCACTTCCACTTGATATTCCCATGCATCCATCCAATACATAGAATAAAGAGGCCAACTCGTGATCATATATTTAAAATAGACAAATCATACATATATCGATTGTATAAATAAAGCTGAAAAATTAATGGGCTTATGGATTTCACAAAGTTAAAAAGTGCACATAATCCATAAACTTACCCTGTAGATACGTGAAATGTATAGGCTATGATTATGAAAAGAGAAGGGTCTATTATTTCGTATAGAAAATATAATATAAATAAGTGAAGTGTGGAATTAATATCTTAGGACAAATATTTCAAAGCAACCACTAGGTGTCTTTTAAAGGGTTCACGAGGGATCACAAAAGACTAAGTATTTTTATCAAAATTAGTTGTGACTAAATCTTATATGTACCATAGAAATCTCATGTGACTCATTAAATCAAATTTTAATTTTTTAAAGGGGGTTTATGTTCCTATAGACAAATATATATGGTTAAAAGTACTTGACAATGCTAATTTTTGACACATTCCAAACGACATGATTTGCACATAAATACATGACTTATTCACCATTCCTTTAAGCCATTTATCTGTATGTATCAAGAGTCACTCATTTACCCACTTGATATTCACTTGGTTCAAGCATACATTCTTTTGCACATTGAGCAAATATGTCTTATTCTCTTTAAATTCATGATCTCTCATAAGGAGAAACTATAAGCCAAATTAAAGGCCTTCTAAAACAAGTCAATAGTTATCATTATCAAGTATGAAAGCCATTTTCTATTAGCATAAACATATTTAAAAGAGCAAAACTGTACCAACACACTAGGTGGCAGAATTATGCGGGATTGATTTCTCTCATTGGAATATTGGATACATAGACAATGATCAATACTCAAGGGGTGATTTATTTCAACTCACTCCTCACACTCCCCTATTTTTATTATATGTTTTAAAGATAACAAAGTGACATAATGGATTCAAAGTCAAGTCAATATAAGATAAACAACAATTTTTATGTGTCTAAATCATAATTTTGATATATCATATTTCTCAGCATCCACAGGCACAAAAGGCACAATAACTACTTTTTACACATAGTCAACTGAGACAAGTCTATGGTGAACAAAATTGTTGATAGTGTGCTACTATCTAATTGAAATAATTGCATATAGAAATATCCTCTACTTCTAACTTTGATATGTCATTTCCATAATTCTATTTTCTTTATCTTTTCCTATCAATATCCTGTCATAATCAACTGGGACATGCCCATAGTCAATAGAGTGGAATGCACTGTGTCACTGTCCATTTACAATGGACCTATCCAAATTTTGTTTCTATTATTGATTCTTATTCTAATCTTGTATAATCACCTATTCTTCTTATTTTCATTGCCAAATAGTTAGAGTAGTAAACATATGTCCATGTGCAAGCTAAGTATAGATCTTTCTAATATTTCCAAAAATAACAACTCTATATATTTATAGATTTTTTAAAATCAGAATAATCAAATATTGTACATCTTTAGCATTATGATATTTATATCTTTACACCTATTAGAATACATTAAAAACTTATTTGTTTTATAAAAAAAGGGTAAAACAAATTGGTGAACCTGAACCATTATTTTGATCCCTTGCTTTTCTAATTTGTATTTTCAAATTCAAATTTATTTTTGCTTTGTTTTCATATAAAAAATGTTTCAATAGTTTTAAAACTCATAGGAACTATCATTATAGGCAAAGTAGTCATCAATTTTACCTAAGCCATAGTGTGATGGGTACTCCCCCAATACTCATGCCATTAAAACACTATTCACAAATTTAATTTATATACACCTCATAATATATAAAAAATGTTTAGGGTTTTGTTTTCATTCATAGGAAACCTTTGGCCATTTTTTTTTTAGTTCACCAGTAAGTGGTTATCCTTGGGAAGTTACTGTCAACATACTCTAGAGACATGATAGTGTGGTTGCATGAATGGTAGAATCCTTCATAGTTAGTGTATTTATGGCCATGTTCACTATTTAGGACTGGGATTAGTATATCTAAGATCCTACAAAGTAAACACACCTTTGAATAATTTTGCCCTTACTCCTTTTTGAAAAAGTTTAAAAATCTAATTCCTTGTTGTACCCATTTTTATTTTTTAATTTTCTCCTACATTTTTGAATTCCACTCAAGAAATTTACTTCCTCGATTCCTCTAAGACATAGTTCTAGATTATGTGTAATTTCTATTGATAATATTAAAAATCCTTTATTATCTTCTAAAATGGATAACATAGATACTATTGATCAATATGATGATGCAACCCTTCAAAACTATATGCACATTGAAGATGATGTTATTGATAAAAATGAAATCAAGATAATGAAGTTATCCATGATAATCAATTTAATCTTGAAATCTCCAATACAATCAATCCTGATGAACTCAATAGAGTAAACCCTGAGCAAGTCCAAGAATTATCCAATTTCTACCAAGGAATTTGACAATGTCCCAAACATGTGGATACATTTTTCCAATTACTATTAATTTCAAAGACTACACATCAAGAAAATATAACATCATCTCAAGAGGTTCCTTTTAAATTTTCCAATCCCAAAAATTTAGGTGTTTTAGCTTACACTATCATGCCCATTCCTATCTCAATCCATACCATTACATATATGACAACACCCCTAAGTATGGGGGCATCCATTGGTTTTTAGAAGATTAACATGCCTATCTCTAATAGGGAATTGAATACACCTCCCTTGATTACTACACATGGTCCTATCCCAACTTCACTTAATGCATCATCTCTGGAGGAAACCATTCTAACCTTACACTATTTTTTTTCAATTTGAGCAAGTTGTTTTAAAAGCTACTCATACAATGGATTCTCATAATCTACTTCACAATCCTTTGACAGGTGAAATAACCTCTTATCCATTACCAACAATCTTTAAATCATATAAGCTAACAATTTATGAGGGAAAAGGTGATCATGAGCAACATCTTCATTTATTCCACATAATATGCTTGGACATGCATAGAATAATAAATTACTCACCAAGCTATTTACAAGAAGCCTCAAAGACTATGCTCTACAATGGTTATATGATATCCCTCTTCAATTAATTATAAAATTAAACTGATTGGAAGATTAAATTTTATCATAAATTTCAATCAACATTGGTGAAAATCTATCATATACAAAAAATTCTAAACTCAATCAAGGGTCAAATGAACTAATTAAGGAATATGCTCTTCGGTACAAAACTATGATAACAAAGATGAAAAACTCTATAACATATAATGAATTATAAGATATATTCACTCAAATATTTTTAGCATTACTCCATGAATCAATCATGTATGATTAATTCAGATCATTTCATGATCTATGCCATATAGTCAAAGAAATATAAGTCAATCTCATAACATTGAAAAAGCTAAAATATGTACCAAGTATTCTAGCTACATCAAATTCCAAGTTTCCAAGAAATCCAAACTACAAATTCAAATCTAACAAGAGTAAAAATTAAGCAAAAGTAACAGTTAATGTAAAATCACAACCTTTAAACAAGATTTAATAGATAGTTTCATCACATAGACAATTTAAAAGGTTACCAAAACCTCCTCATATCTTGTTACATAAAATAATTGATTACAATCTCATATTTATACATCTTCCATTTGCGCTTGATTTGACCAAGCCCCAACCTAAGGGCTTTGAAAAGAATGCATATTATGACTACCATAGATGAATTTACCATTCTAAAAACAAGTGTTATAGGATAAGGCACATGATAAAGGATCTTATTGATGATAATACTATTGAGGTAAGCATACCCACAAAAGAAGAAAAGCCACAAAAAAATGATAATGTAAAGCTGATTTTTTAGTAATATTTTTCCCAACCATGGTTCAATAGAGAATACAAATAATTCATAAGTACATCATGCATACAATGCACATCCTCATATTAATTCATATGGGCATATAATATAAATAATTATTAAAACATTTACATGTACATTATCACAACATCCAATGATCAAATTTGATGACAATGATTCAAATAGGTATGTAATTTCTATTAGAGTATAAATTAACAAACAACCTATCAAAGTGTCACGTTTGAAAATGGGTTAAGTTAAAATGTGTGTATAATGACATTCATTTAAATTCTTGTATACAAAGAGAAAAATCTACAAACTACATCAAGGGTAGTCACAACATTCAATGGGCATGCATAAGATAATTTGGGACATATAGTGATACCTCTCCAAGTTGGGTTAGCAATAATAGATACTCCATTTTTGGTCTTACCAAACACATGGTTATTCAATATGTTATTAGGATGCCATTCGATACATAATATTATTACAATACCATCTACAACGCATAGATGCCTCAAATATATATATATATATATATATATATATATATATATATATATATTTCAATCAAGTGGTCAAAATTAAAGGCATTCTATTGATATTAAAATTATCACATTAATGAATCAACCCTTTTGCCTATCGTGAAGGTTGAGGTGGAATCATACTAGTTTAATCGTGGGGGATCTATAGAGTCATGAATGATCCTAAGATGTGCATAGGGGTTTACTAGTAGGTCTAGGAAATAATTGATAAGTTAAATATGAACAAAGTATAAATTTTAAATCAGAAAGCAATAATTTCTATATGTGAATCAGATTATATCAATATGATCTAACCTATTAAATAAAACAAAGTCTATGGAAAAAAAAAATCTTAAAAGAAAGATCTATGATTCTATAAATTCTATTTTGAATCAATTTATTTATCTCTTGATTTCTTTAAGCTCAAAATAGGTCAAAATAAAAGAAACAAAATGAACTAAAACATAAATAAAACAAACAAAAATATAAGCCAAATAACGAAATGAAATAAACACTAACATAATAATTAAAGGATATAGAAAAAGACTTACACTATAACTAAATAAGCAAAGAACAAGTCAACTGAATAAACTATCTAACTTTAAACTACATAAAGCAAATTATTCTAAAAATAAACAAGGAATTATTTATTTTGTAATTAGTTCTAAAGTTATTACAAAAATAAAGGACTAAATAAAATGATCTAATATTAATATAATAAAGAAAACTTGAAAACAACTAATGATTATTTAGATCTATTTAATGTTATAAATGTTAAATTAAATTAATTTGATTATCAACTACTAGCTAAAAAATAAATAAGAATAAAAAACTAACCACTTTAGGAAAAACTAATATTGTCTAATTATGAAAATCTAAACAATGAATAAATGAAAGAGGTTTAAGTCAAAGATACAATAAAAACTAATTAAATAAAACAAAAATGATAAATGAGATAGGAACAAGTAAATAAAGATTAACTTAAAGATGTCATGTCCCCAAAAGTGTCTCATCAGCCATTCAAAATGAATGCACCTCGGGATAGGACAACAATTAGGTAGCCACACGTGTGAAACGTACACCTCAAGTGATGGATTTTAAATATAATGATCCATCATTATTTAAATGTGAGGAGAATTTATTACATAAGGTGGGAGGAAGCGTGTCCTTCAAGTCTTTTTCAAACCATTAACATAAAGCTATACTGGAACCTACTAAATTTCATCCTTGACTTGATATGTACTATGAAGATGGGGGGAGATAGGGATCACTTAGAACCAAATTCCTATATAGAATTCTAAGGTATGAAGAAGGTGTGGAAGAAGCTCCATCGATGCAAGATTACATAATTTGTGCTAAGGATAAATGAACATGATGCGGATGTGGTAAGAGATTTCATTGTTGAATGGAATAAGAGGGTAATGAAACTAAGAGGAGTCAGAATCTTAGTCATGGAAGAGCTTATTGAAGAAGCTACAGGTATGCCTTTTGATGGAGAAAATGTGTATAAAGACCAATCAAAAAAGCAAGAGATTCTATAGAGGTTCTTTTGCACCAATGAATTCATCAAGATAGATAAAAAGGGGTTCCCCCATGCTGACCTACTACACCAATGGATTGAAGTATACTTGAAATTTATGAAGTACTTGACACTTGAAGGTAAGCACACCCTAATCTTATCTCATCACTTTTTATTTCTAAATCACTTTTAGGGGCATAAAATCAACCTCCCCTTTTATCTCCTCAAATCCCTAGAGGGCACTACTCTTGCTCACCAAATAAATGATGCAAACCTCATTCTACACTAAGGCCTCATCCTACTAATTGTTAATCATGAAAAAACCCTACAAGGTAGGGAGGTTATTTTGGAGGGTTCCTATGTTGAGGAGGACTCTTCTGAGGAAGACCTTACCTCCAGGTTTTATCATCCATTAATGAATACTCCCCATGCTAGCCCTTTATCCAAAACATCTGTTAAAGACCTTCCACTAAAACTCATTATACCTAAACCTAAACCAATCCTAATAGATGAGGGTACCTTCAGAGAAGTGGTAGGGAAAGGAAAGACACCCCTAATAGAGGAGATCAAATCTAATAAAGAGTAGTTGGAAAAATTTAACAATAAGCTTCTCAAGGCTGAGATGAATTTGATGGGCCTTATATAGGATCATAATGCCATGAGAAAAGAAGTGGCCAAAATAATTTAATACTTTCCCATTTTATTAAGGTGGATATGACCCCCATGAAGCAACACATGATGGTGGTGGAGAGGCCATCTCCAAAGATCCCCTAAATTACCCCCACCAAAAAGACCCTAATGTTAGAACAGGTGCAGAAGAGACCCCATATTATCCTACACAAGGATGATGCGGAAGGGCTTAAAAAAAGAATAAGGGCCAAAATTTCAAAGAGCAAATAGGGTGTGCAAGAGAATACAATCGAGGAAATGAAGGGATCCCCCCTCTTGGAATAGATTTCTATTTTTTTGACTGCTATTTTTCCTTTTGCAGGGATAATTAGCTAGTTTTTGTTATTTTTTATACTTTTTTAACTATGGTTATTGGTTCCTATAAAAGCAGGTCTTTTACCTCATTAAAAAAAATAAAAATAAAAATTAGAATGTAACTAAAGTGAAAAGAAAAGTACAAATATGAATATGAACTAAAATGAAAAGTAGTAAAGTAATTAAAAAAATAGAAGCTATCTAACTAACTTAATATAGAATCTAAACTAATATAAGTATAATTAGAATAAATAGGAAAACAAAACAAATAAAGAGAACTAAATTTAAAATCTGAGTCTTAGAACAAGAGTCATCTTAGAATAAAATAGATCAAACTTTTATTGAGAAACAATAGTTTTAAGTACAACAAATATTTGAAAAGATAACAATTTATAATCAAAAGATCAACAAAATGTCACAAAATATGACTTATTCATCATTATTCAGGTCAAGTACATGGATTTATACACATGACTGCATATCTACAATCATCAAAAGATATTAAAGCCTGATAAACTTCAGATAATTAGTTTATGAAATAATTAAGAAACCTGGATATACCTACGCTAAACAAGTGAATTACTACACCGTTAAAGAATGTATTATTTGGTCTATCTCCAAATAGTCATTTGATCTCAGAGCGACTTATACATAAAATAAAATAAGGATGAAAAAATTTCAAACTTAAAAGCTCTTGAGTACCTGTATTGTTTCTCCATTTGTAATATGTCTTCAATCTCTTTATAAAGTAATATCTTTTTAGAGATAGTTAGGAAATAAGTTACAACTAACTTTAATAAGTTGTTAAGATTAATTGACTTTAAAAGTCAATTAGTTAACTTCATAACTTAACTTTACAAGTTATACTTAAAATGAAGTTTTAAGAGATCAAATTAAATTAAAATAATAGACCAATAACATTTATAAAGGGTGGGGGCCTTTTGACTCAATTGACATCATTTAACTAAACATATATCTATGCATAAACAAACGCTTAATAAATGCTAACAATAAAATAAATTTAAAGCTCCTAACATCAAAATTCATAAACATTTATCTATGATAAAATTTAAGTAAATAAACTAAAAATAATGATATGTTCTTTATGAAAATAAGTTTGCTATGTAGAGATACTATATCACCACAAAAAATTACTATCCACACGCTAAAAATAAATTATATAATAAGAAGTTTAAATTATTAACCATCAATAGAAAAATCAATAAATAGTCAATTTGAATCAACATTTGAAACCAAATCAATTAAAAGAGCACCCTTGTCAGTTTGGTACTCCGTGTACTCCATAAAAGTAGTGGGAAGTTCAATCAACTATGTGCCTTACATGGCTATCATCAGTCTCTAATTTCACCTTCTTAATCATCCTGGTAACCATAGGCTCACTTGTAGGGTTTCTGGCACATTTCTTGCTAGAAGAAGTAAGTCTCTCAAGTGTAGGTGAAGGAAGTCTAGTGTTTGGAAGCATAAGTGAATTTCACTCAAATATTTTTATATTAAATTTAGGAATAGTTTCAGGTTGAACATGCAAAGGAATATTATGCGAACTGAGTTCAATAACACTATGAATTATCTATGAATATTCACTTCTATTACCTATTTTTAAAGGATGGGTTCTCCAATGTGAACCTCTATATCCTCTATTACCATGAAAATTCAAATAAGTGGAAGGAACACTATCAAGAAATTTTTAGAAAATAAGATCTGAAGCATCAAAATGGACAAACACATGAGTTCTACTATTGAAAGGTTGAGGAAAAGTGTTAGAACTATGAACACAAAATAATCAGCCTCAAGAACTACCTCGTGAGTAAGTACTCTCACTATGTCTATAACCATTCCTTCCCCAAACATTTATGCCCGAGTCATGTGAATATAAGATCCATCCTGACATACTAAAAGAAGCATACCTATAATAAGTATTCAAAACATAAAAATTAAAACCAAGACATCATCCATTTATCATTTATACTAAAACTAAGTGCTGATTTTCAGAACTATAATCATTTCAAAACTCTTCATTTGAAACTAAATGACTATCATTAAAATTAAAAACTAAAGAATAATCATCTTTGTATTAAAACAAATTTACACTAGTCATGAAAATATTCCAGATATATCATGCTCTATATACCAATATAAGCCTGGATATATGCAAATTATATGTTTGAACCATTACATTGTGTAAGTCAAAACAAATAAACTATCAATGAAATTTTATCAAAAATCACTATATAGTAACACAACTACCTTATACCCTACATTAATAACTTTATTCAATATTATCCATATACTCATTTGTTAAAAGGATCAATTAAACTCAAAAAAGAAGCATAGTTTTTTATATAAAATTAATCATTAAACCAATAACTAAGTTTCAACCTTTATCAACAAACTGACTGATTTCAATCGAATAAAGGCACAAAATGGAATGCAAAATATTAACTGTGTGATCAAGGAATACATATAGGAGAGATTAATATTATGTTAATATGAAATAAAATCAAACAAAATATACTAAACAACTTACACCTCTAGCCTAGACACTCAAGGAACTAGTGAACTACATAAGTAATTAACAAATGAAAGTAAAAAAAGACTTTTACCTTTCATGAGAGCAAGTGTTATGTGTTGGCAATGAGATTGATGTGCTTGGTTGTGTGATCAAAAATTATTTATCAATGGAGCTCTTTGCACCACATCTCCTTGTCACTTTGGTAATGTTGGATTGGCTTATAAAATGGGCATGGTATCTTTACTTCAAGAGAGATTTGATGAAAATATTGCATAATAAAATTACACTACTCCAAATTTTTTATCAATGGGTAAGGCTTTGTATTTATATCTTCAAAAACTAACTCTAACCCAAGTGTAGCTAGGTTAGAGTTAATTGTGGTTGAGTTTGTACTAACCTTTAGTTGAGTTTAAAATAAACTTTACTTAAGTTAATGAGGGGTTATGCATTTAATATTTGGGATAGAGATCCTATTTATTAGGCATGGCTCTCCATTCCTTAATTTATGGTATTTATGGAGATATTTCTAATTCCTTGACTTTGAGGATGATGACATCATTTTTATTTTTTCAAAATTTATTCTTATTAATTGCACATGAAAATTTTACTTAAGCATTTAATTTGATTTAATTAATTATTCTTAGCATTTTTGCATTTTAAAAATTGTTTAAGTGCCGCACTTAATGGGTTCAGAGGACAAATTGTCACATTGCTAGGTCATAAGTTGACTAGAGATGAATCTATGAGAGGTTATTGTTATGTATAAGATAACACTCCAAATAAATATGCCTCAACATGATTTTGAGCACTAATATCTGATGTAAGGATGAATTTATGACATGAAGTCATTTCTAGACTTAATTTATACCATTAGGTAGAAATCAATTTGAAGTTTGATTAAAAACTAATTATGGCCAAAATGGGGTGTCTACAATTTGCACCTATTTAGGAAGGCATTGAAAGCTATAGGCACAATAATGTCTTATCAAAGAATGAAAAAGTCATTAATTCCAAATGCTTGAGAAGGTGATGGATGAGCCCTGGATGCCCCCTAGAGGGAATGGATGACAAATAAGGTCGATGAATGGTCCCTCGAAAAGAAGAAAATGATGGGATTTAAAGGTAAAGGGGGTGGAAAAAGACTAATTTTTCCAAAGGTAGTTATAATAAATGACATAGTGAGATGCCCTAGTTGGGTAAATAAAAAGGATGATTTGCCCAAAGACAATTATAATCATCGACATAGCAAGGCAGAAATAATGATTTTACCAAAGGTAGTTTTAATCATTAGCAGAATGAAAACATGCCCCAATAGTGCAAAAAATGATAATAATTTTCTCAAAGGCAGTTATAATCATTAACATCCAAATAGATTGAAGCACATTGATTTAACTAAAGGTAGTTATAATCATTGGCTTTGGGATTTTGGCACAATATGGCAAGTCAAAAAAGGGGGATTACATACTGAATCCATACTCATGGAGTAAGATTAAGCCAATATAGAGGATAGGCATGAATTTGAGCTACCTGTTAGTATGGAGATGCATTTCCTAACTAGTAAGGAAGAAAATTCATTCATGATTTAATTACTTTGCATGTGGATAATATTTGTATAAGTCAAGAATAAGGAGAAGTACCGTGACACAATTTATTGTAAGATCTATCAAACTATTTTTTTCTATAAAACGTTATGGTATACACCATGATATAAAACACCATGATGACCTGGCCATGATATGCATACAGATTGACTCTTGATCTAATAATCAATTGAAAACAAGGCACCAATGATAAAAACTATGATGATAATGTTGATGTATGAATATGGATGGACTTAAGTATAATGCTCAAGGAATCACCCAATGAACACATATATACTAAGTCAAGGCACAATAATCAAATTAAATAAATAGACAAATAAATAAACATACAAATAAAACTAAACAAAATACCAATAAACAAAAACACAACAAAACATCAATAAATAAAAAGTGAACAAAATAATCAAAACAAAATTAAGCACAAATAATAGTTAATCATAATTTTGTACAAATATAAAACAAATTTTTAGTGCATGTGTAATAAAGGTGTTACTCTTGGCAACATGGTGACCCCTAAGTTAGATAGAAATGATGTAAGTATAATAACGGAAGAATAATGGCACAACGTTACCTCTGGGCTATAGGGAAATAATGACACATAAGATGATGACAAACATTACCCCTAGGCTAAGGAGAAAATAAAAAATAAACAAAAAAGGGGGAATAAAAGAAAAATAAGGGTAGCCGAGATGACTCCAGATGCACAAGGTAAGTGGATGCTACCTACATAATTTCATGGATGCAAGATCCAACATGAAATTTAGGCCAAATGTAGTTCTCCTAGGATATGGGATGAAATAAAATTGATGATAAGGAAACATGATTATTTTTTAGAGGAAAATAGGAATGATATCATAAAATGATGAGTGCAAGATAAAAGAGAGGGATGACATTCATAAATATGAAGATGTCAACGCAAATAAATATCACAAGAAAGAGAGTATGGTTACTACATCTAAGGTAATAGACAAACACGTACATATGAAGTGGGTTCATAATGGGTAATAAATCTAAGGTTGAGAAATAAAATGCGATCATAAAATGACGAGAACATAAATGACATAAAATGATGATAGCATTGGAAAAGGTTGCTCGTGAAATGGTGATAGCATAAGATAAATCCAAGTGGTCATTAGTGTATCAAAATTGAATGCACAATGCTCATGTTATAAACTTAAAAAATGGATAGAGTGTATGGTTAAGGCTAATAAGGATGTGGTAACTAAATGACACGTGGTTACTAGTGAAATAGTTAGGAGTCTTAGGATCCTTAAGACAAATAAATGGTCAAAATAGAAAGCAAAGTGTGGTCGAGCTAACCTAAGATACCCCATGTATCTAGGTGCTGTCTACATTATCTGTGCAGGTCTTAGGCCAATGTGGTTCCCCTACAAATAGGAAGAAAAAGACCAAGGTTGTCTATAAATAAATTGAATAAATAAAATGGTCCATCCCATAAAATTTTGATGGCTTTATATCTCACATGAAAATTCTAAGCCAATTTTCATGATTTTGTGATTTTTAGAATTTTTTGGATCTTTTACAAATGTTTTTGTAATTTTTGAGGTATCTCAACTTAATTGAGAATGATGATATACCAAATGGTTTAACTCACAAAAAGGTGAGATAATGGCTTAGGTTTCTAGTAAAACAATGAGAGCATTCAAACTTAAAATGCTCACAAAATTATGAGAGTGTGGGAAAAGAGTGACTGAGTTGACCTTAACATAAAATGAGCACTACCTACATAGTCTCATTAAGACCTAAAGTCACTATAGTTATGCCTTACAATAGAGGAATATGACTAGGTAGAATCAAGTTCATGAATTAGGCAAAGGGCACAATATAGCATAGGAATGGCAAGGTGATGCAACAATGCATGGTAAAGGTGTTGCTCTTAATTTTCCCATAGGCAATTATAATTAGGAAATGACATAGGTCAATGATACTAATTTTCATAAATGAAGTTATAATTAGTAATACCATAAATGAGGTATAACATGACAACAATGAATAATGTAATTTTCAAACCACTTTCATACTGTTCTAAGATATAACCTCTATGTAGAATATTGAATCAACTGCTAAAAATTAATTTGAATCTTCTCACTAAAGTGCCCAAAGAACTAATGGATTGGAACCAAGGTCAAAGATGGTGGGGAGGGAGAGTAAAAAAAATTTGGTCAATAGTGAAGGTATGGTAAGAATGGTATATGACATGGTACAAGGAAGATGATGTTATGACAATCAACTATAATGGTAATAGGGTTGCCCCCAAATGACAAGATAAGGTAAATGGTAGGGTATGAAATAACTGTAAGGTGAGGTAAATAGTTCTAGTAAAGTAAATAGTTTTGGTAAGGTAAATGGTAGGGTATGAAATAACTGTAAGGTGAGGTAAGTAGTTCTAGTAAAGTAAATAGCTTTGGTAAGGTAAATGTTTATGTTGTTCCTGATGATGTGGAGATGCACGTCCTGATTAGCATGTGATATAACTAGAATAGTCAAATGTTTAAATTACTAGCCCACACCTCCTCTTAATAGTTGCTTTATCAAGAAATTGCTACTGATTTATAGTCCAATAATGTTATTATGATCTTTATTGGTTGTTGATTCTAATTCCTCCAAACATTGAGATAAGATGTCTTTGTAGCTTCTGTAAAGGAAAGTGTGGCCATGGATGGTAAATACAGATAAATAGTGGATAAAATATATGATTTGGTGATGAAGAGATGGATCATAATGAAATGTATAATAGTTGGAAAATAAATGAAGATTAGGATTTTTAGGTGCACACAATGTTGCTAATTTCAAATTTGACATAATTTTGGTTGTGGTGGGGCTAAAGACTTATAAATATGCTCTCAATAAGACCATAAAATATTTATATTATATGGGCCTAAGAGATGCTGCCATCTAATTATACTATAGAATATAAGCTATATTGATTTTATCTTTGATAATGTCTTCATCAAGTTGTGAAGAACTATTGTGCTCAGCTATTGGTGCCTTAAAGAGAATTTCATCAATAAATTTGTATTGATTATCCCATAGTGGCTTAAATAAGGTTTCACTAAGGAAGGTTGAATTTTGACTTTGATTATCTTCTAGTGCCTCAAAAAGGGTTTCATTAGAAGATGCTAACTTTGGACCTTGATTTCCCCCTAGTGCCTTCAAAAAGGTTTCATTAGGATATTGTTCTTTTTATACTTAAATGTGGTCTTGGTCCCCCTAATATTCTTCAACTGATATGTCTCCATGGATGTAATTCAACAAGGTGTGATTCTGTTGGTCCCAATCGACACTTATGGGAGGTGGAATGTCAATATAATGAATATGTTGGTTGGTGTTAATGGCATGCGAAATGGTAATCTATTGGGAAGAGGCAACATAATCCTCGTAGAAAATACTAAGAGAACTTGTGTCAATTTTGAAGTAATGATCCTCAAAAACCATGGAAGGATCAAAAATATATTCAAAATGATTTGTAAGGTATGTGTAACCAATGTTGTAACAACCACAAATGTATTTTGATTTTGAAGCAGATTATGACTCAAGGGACTCTGAATCTGATGTTGAGACTGATGTCAATTCTACCTCTAATGCTAAATATAATATTGGTTCAAGAATAAAACCTAAATTTAATGTTGATTCTTCATCTAGTGTTACAAAAAAGATGTTATGTTGA
Source organism: Torreya grandis (assembly GCA_037957365.1). NCBI lineage: Eukaryota > Viridiplantae > Streptophyta > Pinopsida > Cupressales > Taxaceae > Torreya > Torreya grandis. Next base: position 1,603,410 of record JARHVA010001907.1, on the reverse strand, counting down.
ATGTTGGGTATTGGATGAGTAATGGCTCAAGGTTAAATAATGGGGTCTTTAAAAATAGGTTTACCTAATAAGGACTCCACAAATACTGGATTTCCAAAGAGAGACTCCTTAAAAATAGGGAAATGGTCAAGATAATGATTTTACCAAAGGCAATTATAATCATTATGGGGTGACTCAACAAAGATGGGCTTATCAAAGTGAGACTCCTCAACCAAAGGGAAAGGGTCAATAAGCAACTCCATAGAGACTATCTTGTCAAAGTGAGGATCCTTAAAAATAGGGCAATGGTCAAAGGTTGATTCAACAAAGGTTGACTCATCAAAAATAGGTGTTTCAATAAAAACATCATGGATTAGTTGGTTCTCTTGGCCTTGGTTTACACATGGTTGCAAAATATTAGTTTTGGACACATTTTGGTCTTTAAAGGATGGCTCTTGGATAGGTAATGATTGGATCTACTGTGGTTCAAATTATGAATCATATTACATAAAGTAGGGAAAGGTTAAAAATAGATGAAGAGTGACTAGTGGTTTAAGTATGAGCTCTTTATAAATAGGCTCATAAAAAATAGGCTCAACAAAAGTTGGTTATGGGTCAAGGATGGTAACAATGATCCATCTAGTCATGATTACAAAACTTTGTTGGGATAATGAGCTACCAAATTTTGAAGGGCCTAGAATGGTAATGAATGGGCACTATAAAGATTGGTTTCTGATGTAGGCTTAAGGATGAGGGCTTGGAATGGTAATCCTTGGGTGTTGCATAGCTTGGTTACGATCACAGACCAAAGTAGGAGGGCATGGAATGGTAATGAATGGGTATTGTGGATCTTGGTTTCTAGTGCAAGCCAAATGATGAGGGCCTAGAATGGTAATCCTTAGGCGTTGTGAAGTTTGGTTGCTAGTAAAAACTAAAGGAGGGTGGTTAGCATAAGTAGAGGATCAGGTAATGTTATCATTTAAAAGATGAACTTGGTACTCTAATTGGCCCAAATAAGGGTGATTTTATCATATGATAATTGACATGTCTATGTTTTAAAATTAGCCCAAAGAGGGTAGTCTTGGTCTATGAAAATGGTCTTGGTCTAGGTCTAGGTTTGAAAGTGACATTGGTATAGGAATGGAACTATTCTCCAAAATTGATCGATGATAAACTCAGTCTAAAATGTCCTCAAGGTCTAATGTATTACACATAAATGGTCACTTTTGAAATACAAATCTGAAGGCCAATTTTGGTAAAAAGTGTTTCAAATAATTCTAATATAGGTCTAAAAATATAAAAAAATTGCTAGGTCTTTTGGAACAAGGCACAAAACTAGACTTGAAACAAATTAGGTCTAAAATGAAAAGGTAAATGCTAGGTCTTTGGAAACAAGGCACAAAGATAGACTTGGAACAACTATGTCTAAAATGAAAAGGTAAAAATGCTATGTCTTTGGGAACATGACACAAATCTAGACTTCATAAATAACTAGGTCTAGGAAAAATGGCAAGGCAATCAATATATCAATTTGAAACACTTAGACTCAAACTAGGCATATATATTCAAACATAAATTTGACCATTGATAAAAGACATTGGACCTTAGGCATATGCCTAAACCTAATTGGGAAAATCAATCCAAAGTAATAAAAAATAAGGATGAGGATTAAAACATTCAAGCCCAAGTGATGAACTTGACTCAAATGTAAACTAACCGTGCTTATGGTTGTACTTGGAGAGATATTTTTGACCTTAGTTATAAGTAACAAAATAGATGTGAGACCCATGAAAAAGACCACTCCCAAAAGTCTAGGTAAAAAGAGTTTTTAAAGTAAACAAAAAAATTAGTCCAAGTTGTATAATTTAAAAATTAAAAGATAAATACCTAATCCAAAATTAAGCAAGGCATAGGTGTAAGCCACTCAATGTTTGAATCTAAACTTCATAAGACCAATTTTAAACTTGTTTTAGAAGAATTGAGTTCTCAAATGGACAATTTTATAGACCAAAATAGATGGCATAACAATACCAATCATAGGCCTTCCTCCTCTGTGGTGGTCAACAAAACTCATAGAGGAGTTATTATTTATACTCAACATGGACAATAATAAGGTGGAAACTCTTAATGTCATTTAGTTGGTTTATTGGATTAGGGTTTTTTTATTCTTAGTTATGCTTGGGGCTCCTTGGGTGGCTTCCATCATTGGTCCTGATGAAATCTTGTTGGATTTATTTTTTGACCATGATTTATCTTGCATGAGATTCTAATAATCAATCTTATTGGATTCTTAGCTGCTACATGCATGACTCAGTGACTGATTATTTATTGTCTAGGTGTGCTCTTTGAGCATGCCAAAGGGCGTAGGCTAGGTGCAATTCTTGGCAATTTTTGGCGGAATATATTCCCATACCTCCTTGGGTCTTACCAGAATGTGGCTTCTATTTGAGATGTTTTCCATAAAAAAACAAAAAAAGTACCAATCATAGACCAAAAGGCATACATGGTTTCAAACTTGATTAGACACAAGGCAAAGTTTTTGAAATAATGCAAGTAGTGTAACGATGTTATCTTGATCAAAAGGTATGATAATGGTTTGTTTCAAAAATCTATGGCAAAAACATGGGATGAAATGGGTAGAATAATGATGCCCTTTTCAAATAAGTGACACACATATAAATGTTTTGAAAATGTCTAAAACAAAGTGTGGTATCAAATAGACAGAATAACACCTCTTTAGGCTAAAATGGGTGTATAAAAATATGACTTGGTATGGATGCATTTTTTAGAAACAAAATAATTTTAGACTCATAACAATTAAAGTAAAATAAATAGATATAAAAACACCTAAGTGTATTGTCCGTATCCTTAAAAATTGATAAGGTTGCTTCGTATTGTCAAATTCTGTCTATATATCTTTATTGAGAGGAATTATTTTTTAATCCAATAAATTTAGATGAACATAAAAATTAGGGTTTTTATTCCCCCTCTTATCTCAAGAGTTCATACAATGACATGGAACTTTGGGCTATTTGCCCTGCATTGACAATATTTATACGATAAGTAGGGTTTGTCTATAAAACTATAAGTTTTACACGTTTCTATATGGTCCCATATATGTGGTCAACACTAGGATGCAATATATAATTTGGATCCAATCTAATCAAATTGTTGTAAAAATATATTGTTTTTTTTACAACCATTACATCTGTCAATTGCTTAGTGTAGTGTGATATCTAGATTAGGTTATTATTCTGAGGGCAATAATCACTAACAAAGTTAATTTAACCACTCAAAGTAACATATTAGAGATTCACCAACTCAATTTATATATCCCACCATGGAGTGGGGTTAAATTATTTTGAGAGATGAAATCCTGGGTCAACTCTTCCCTAAATAACTTATGGGGAGGTGATGAACCTACCCACAAGCCAAGTGCAGAAAAGAAATAAAAGTAGGACTTTAAAGGCCAGTTTTTGGATCACCCAAATTATATGAAATTGGGTAGAGCATAGATGAATTTAATTTTAATCTTTGGAATAAGTGATAAAGTGTTAGGATTGTGGAGCTAAAATCTTCACTGATGCAAACAGGAGAGGAGGTTGCTGAAGGTTGCTGAGTTGCAGAAGAAGTTGGGGTCGGTCTGATCAGCCGACGTCGGCGGGATAGCACAGAGAAGCAACCGACGTCGGTCATATATCGGCCGACGTCGGTCACCTCCAGGCGAACAGGGACCGGCGTCGGTCGCCTGTGTGGTTCGACTGTGAGCTATTTACGGGCAGTTAGCTAACGAACCAAGAGTTTGCATGATGAGTGCTAATTTTAGACTCATAGCTGCGGATCTAATTATTGTAATTAGATGTCTAATCATTGTTTGGATGAGATCTATATAATAGACTCATGGTTGTATTGGAAATGTGTGCTAGGGAGTAAGAGAGCATAATTATAAGCTCCTTCTGTGTGTGAGGTAGAGCAATGGTGCGTTCCTCCTAGTGCCACAGTACCAGGTGTGTTGGTGCTGGATTGGAGAGCCAGCTGGGTTCTTCAAGAGTGTAGGATCTTGGTCACAGTTGCATGGCCTATATAGGAGATCTACATGGTAAGTAAGATCGTTGATCTGCAGGTGTATGTGTGTGCAAGGTCGAGGTTCACAGGTGAATAGAACCATTGTTTGATTTGCAGGTGTGCAAGGTCATATAGACAGCAACACAACAGGGAGCAGTATCAGGCATGATCTACTTGGAGTACAGGTGTGTACTCGGATAGAGCAAGAGGAAGGCAAGGGAGTTCCTTCCATAAGTATGGTCTGTTGAATTGCAGGTTGTTGCAGATTCATGGGAGATCTACTTGAAGTACCTTGAGTACTTGTGGAGCACGTGGAGTGCTTGTGGAGTGCGTGGAGCACTTGTGGTGTGCGTGGAGCACGGGAGGTGAACACCAACTCTGTATTTGAGTTGGGTGTTGGGACCTGTGAGAGGGAGAGCTTTGAGGAGAAGAATTACTGTTCACTTGAGGCGTGGGAAACCTCTGTAAGGTGGTGGAGAAGAAGTGGCATCTTCTTTATTGTATTCTTTTCTGTATAAAGTGTTAATACAATTTGGTATTGTCTCTCATATGCTGTGTTATTCTGAATTCTAGTTACTTGGTGAATTTGGTTAATTTCCGCATATTAAGTTGCTTGGTATTAGTAATCAAACTGTGTGCTTCCGGTGTACATCCTCTCCCAACAAGTGGTATCAGAGCATGTTTGTTGTTCTAGATCCCCAACATAAAGGAAATTAATGAAATGATTTTAGTCAACTGATTTACTTAAAGGGGACGGGGGGAGAGCATACGGGCAAGGTCCGATTTGCAAAAATAAAACAAATAACAAATAATAAACAAAAAAACCTTAAAAGAACTTAATCTATGATTTGAATTCATTTTAAATCACTACGTAAAGTGTGAAGTGAAATTCATCCCCTTGGCTTTGTTGGCATTTGTAAACTTTGAACTACAAAATCAAAGTTGCTACATATTTTTTATACACCAAAACATAAGTGTGAATGAAATTTTGACCTTTGTAAAAAATTGAAAGTTATTTGAAAGGTTTTAAAACACAAAAATAAATGTGAAATTGGTTTATTATTACTTGAAAATCCTAAAAAAATTATTAGAAGTTTGATTTTATCAAAAAAATAAAGGCAACCTGTGAAATCAAAGTTAAAAACAAAACTGAACATAAAAAATAAAAACCAACAATCAGTGTTTTGACCATAACTTATAAAATATTCACTAGTTTTTCACCAAAAAATGGGAGGTTTTTCATAGGTAAAATTTTCACATATATGAAAAAATTGATATTAAAATAGTGAATACAAAAAATTTATAATCTCTGTATTAGCCATTTTTTAGCAATAAAACAAATCAGAAATAACATAAAACAACAATTAGTAATTTGCCTATAAATATTAATATTTTTTCACAAAATTTGGAGAGGAAATTGATAGGAAATAAAAACATATCCATAAAAAAGTTTAGATAATTTTTTATATCAAAAGATACAATGATTGTAAAATCAAAGTTAAAAATAAAATCGAACATAAAAAAAGATAAAAACTAGCAATTTGTGTTTTCACCATAAATTTTAAAATATTCATCAAATTTTCACAAAAATTTGGGAGGTTATTCATAGGTAAAAGGCATAAATATTTGAAAAATTAAAGATTAAAAAAGTTAATACAAAAAAGTTATAATCTTTGTATATGCTATTTTTAAAAAAAATTTAGAAGTAAATAATAACAAGAAATAGTTAAGAGGAAGAGTGGGTTGTGCGTCCCATCGGGTGTGCCATTATGAGATCAAAGAATATATATAGAGGAGATTAGTATTGTGTTAGTATGAAAAAAATCAAACAAAACATATTAAAAAGCTTACACCTCTAGCCTAGACACTCGAGGAGCTAGTGAGCTACACAAGTAACCAATAAATGAAAGCAAAACAAAGATTTTTACCTTCCATGAGAGCAAAAGTTATGTGTTGAAAATGAGATTGATGTGCTCAGTTGTGTGATCAATAATTCTTTGTCAATGAAACTATTTACACCACCTCTCTTTCTTACCTTGGTAATGTTGGCTTGGCTTAGCAAATGGGTATGGCAACTCTATTTCAAGAGAGCTTTGAGGGAAATCCTGCATAATAACATTACACTACTCAATTTTTTTAATCAATAGGTGAGACCTTGTATTTATATCTTTCAAAACTAACTCTAACCCAAGTGTCATTAGGTTAGTGTTAATTGTGGTTGAGTTTGAACTAACATTTAGTTGAGTTTGAACTAACCTTTACTTAAGTTAAGGAGGGGACATGCATTTAATATTTGTGATAGAGATCCTATTTATTAAACATGGCTCTCCATTCCTTAATTTATGGCATCTAGGGATATATTTACAATTCTTCAACTTTGAGGATGATGACATCATTTTTATTGAATTTTTATTTTTCTAAAATTTATTCTTACTAATTACACATGAAAATTTCACTTAAGCATTTAATATGATTTAATTAATTTATTCATTCTGCTTAGCATTTTTGCATTTTAGGAATTGTTTAAGGGCCTCACTTAATGGGTCCAAAGACCAAACTGTCACATTCTTAGGTTAAAAATTGATTAGAGATGAATCCATGAGAGGTTATTATTGTGTACAGGTTAATACCCCAAATAGGGATGCTTCAACATGATTATAAGCACTAATGTCTGATGTACAAATGAATTTGGGATATGAAGTGATTCTTAAGCTTAATTTGTACTATTTGATATAAATAAATTTGAAGTCCGATTGGAAGCCAATTTTGACCAAAATGGGTTGTCTACAAGTTGAACCCAATGAGGAGAAAGATAAGTATCTATATCAAACCCTAAAAAAATATCATAACTTAGTGGTTCTATTTTACAACTTTAATCAAAATGTGCATTCAAAATCAATAACTTTCACTCAAAACCAAAAACCTTGCTATTTTAAAAATAACCAAATATGTTGATATTAAAACTTTAGAACTTAGAGGTAGATTTTACAAGAATAATCAAACACTATGAAGTCATGCACCAAATATTCAACCAAAATAACCATGTCATATAGAGCCAAATTAACTTATAACCTTCACCAATATATATAGGTTAAAAAATTGACCACAGAATGAAAATGAAAACCATGATATATCTTTTCATTTCAAAATCATGCCAAGAAAATCAAATGTTGAGGCAAACCAAAATCAATATCTGAGCACCATGTGCATAATTTTAGGTACAAACCTTGAAATCAAATCTAGAAATCAAGTCCATACAAGAAAAATATTGTATATCAAACTAATGAGTTTGAAACATGAAGAAATATATTCAAAATATAATTATAAATTTATGTAGAGTCCCAAAACATTCTATCCATCTAAAATTAATTTTAAAACCACTAAAAAACTTGAGAAATATGGCCTTTCTGTATATTGCATAAAAAATATTTACAAATTATGCATACCTACTTTCTACTTCCATTATATCTATCATGAGCATATCGACATAGAACATCCAAAATATATATTTTTGAACATAAATCACATGCATAAGTGTTTATGATAAAAGAATGAATTCATTCAAAAAATTATCACTCATTCTTTTCATCAAAGTTGCAGTGCAAGTTTTGTCAGTATAACCCATAAATAAATGACCATAAAAAATAAAGAATGCCAAAAAAGACTGAAACTAAATTGAATCACACTACCATTAAAATATGTTCTATTTATCATGCATGCAATCAACCCAAAATATTTATGAATAAATAGAAAATAAAATATTTCATGAAACTTTACCATTGACTTTATGAGCATGTGAACCTAACAAGTGCTAAAAATAAACTGAATATCAATATATGCCTATGCAAAACCACTTTTTTAAATTATTTTTTCAAAGGATTCACATTTTGCATGAAATAACTATTTCAAAATTTAAACAATGAACTACATTCATACCTTGTAACTGAACACCCAATAATCTATGCTGTTTATGCTCTTTATTTTCTCTTTTTATTCCTTGACACACTATCTCTCTTTTGACAAACCTTCACTTCTAAAATACAACTTGAAAAATGATAGTGAAATTTTAGTTTGCTATTGGTTCATGTTTGTACCTATGATCTGGAAAACAATTCATATGACAATTCGGGTGATGGGTCCACCCCATTTGACGGCAGAACTTCCGGGAGCCATAACTTTTGCACCGTAGCTCCAATTGACTCACCGTTTGAACCATTAGAAAGATAATAATGAGGGGAACATCGTGAGATGGCATGGAGCTCTACTCGATGAATTTTTACCCCCTAAAACCCAATGGAAGTGTCTTAAATTTCAATTTTAGTAGTGCAGTCTAAAAATAGTAAGTTTCTAAAAATAGTATTTCCTCGAATTCTATATTGTTGTAAATCATGGAAGTCGAACCAATTCATCTCCCTCGAGATTGGTGACCTTCCATATCCTCCCCACACCTTCAAAACATGTATAAATGAAGATGTAACCTGAAATGGAAATCAGACATCTCTTCTTAGAGATAAACATATGTTTGGGTCTGCAATTTTGATAAATAAAACATCTCTTTTCAGAGATAGCATTATTTGAATTGTGTTGTTCTTATTTTGGAATTATATTTCAACCAAAGCTTTTTGAGTTTTGGATCAACCTATTTTTTAAAAATAGCTCAGCCAAAATAATTGTGATATTATCTATTTCACAAACTACCTAACTACTATCCAAATCAACCACAAATTTACTTAACTAAGGTAAGTACAAATTGCATTAACAGTTCATTTACTAACAAGTGCTTGGGATCAATAAAAATCCATCATCAACCTCTAAATATTTAAAACAAATGCATCATAATGCCATAGTAGCTACACTAATAAGTGGCAATAAATAACCTTATGTTACTTCAAACTTACTCCAAATAACCATGGTGGAAATCAAAACCCATCACCTTACCATGTCTATGTACTTATTCTTGCCATCTTGCTTCTAAATCACATCCCAAAGGGGCCATTTATCTTATATTAACATAGATTAGTGTAATGCTACATGACCTAGGTTACGTTTGAATTTAAAACATATTATTTGTAATTGCCCAAGTCCATGAAACCATCAAATATATAGACATTAGGAATTCAAATATATCAATTATTTTTAATGAAAATAAAACATGTTAAAAATATAACTATCAAACAAACCTATCAATTATGTGCTATTGTTATTGAACACACACACACACACACACACACACACACATGTGCCATGACCCAACTTAATCAAAATCCTCACCAATGATCCTGCATATGAAATGAAATGTCTTGAAATCTGAATTCTTTATGAAATATGATAACTTATATTACTTTGAGGCCAATAAATACAATTAAATAAATCAAAATATAGTAAAAACTTGAACTCACCTTATTGCTACCTTTATTTGCTAAGTCAATGTCAAATAAAATCGATCATATTCAAAACTGTGATATATGTGAATGCAAAATTTTAGCTAGAGTAGCGAAATGTCAACAACTAAAAATAACTCAATGGTCATAAGTAATGTTCAAGAACACCAAATTAACCAACATTTGATCAAGTATTAGATAAGTATCAAAATCAAATCTACACAACTATCAACCTTCACAATGATCATTTCTAAAAATAATATGCAAAGTACACTATGAAAAATAAAGAGAGATCATCTAATGTTGATCCTAAATGTAATATTTAATTAATGTACTAACTCATTCTATCAATCACTTAATTAATTTTATGATCAATATATATCTTTTAAAGTTACAATATTTCATATCTACATACACATAGAGAAATAAAATTTCAAATGAACAAAAATGAGTTGGCCCCTACCAATAGATTTAGACTTTATGACCAATGTCATAAATATGGCATAACTAAAATATTTTCATGAATTTTAGAAAAAGGAGGTGATAAAAATAGGTATAACATTGATGACCTTGCTATGTAGTCTCAACTGTGAAATTGGGTTACAAATAATTTACAATTAAGATCAATCTTGAGAGTTAAATCCATGTTAAATTATTTATCAAGAATCTATACATGAACCCTATTAAAAATTATAAAAATGTTCAAAGATAAATTATTCGGCTAGCATGGCACGAAGAAAAAGAATAGATTAAATAGAAAATTTTAAGCTAAATAAATAACCAATGCATTACCTAGATTTTTTTTTTAAGAACTAAGTAATGTTTCCAATACAATAATATTTAGTTCTTGCTAAATCATAAAAAATTATCTGCCAAATGATCATACAATAATATCTCAAATAATTGAAAATTAAAGTGATATAACAAATCTCATAGGTACTCTTCCTTCATAATGATGAATACTTGTAGCTTAAACAAATGTTGATCTAACCAAATAAGAAAACAAATATAAAAATGATAAGTCAAAAATGAAATAATAAAATAGAAAAGAAAATAATAACAACAAACCAAAACAAAGCAACAAGAGAGGAAAAGCTATCTATAAAAGAGCTTTAAATGATGATCGTTGATGAAATGACATAACTAATTACCATCAAGATATTAGAAATAAAAAACATTTTATCAAGAATAATAATTTTAGAAGGACCAAGTCAAAGAGAATCAAACTTATGATGCCTACTTGGGTCCTTATGAGATTTATCCTAATATAAAATGAGATCACCAACTTTAAAATACTTTTTAGATACTTTTTATTGAATAATTTATTTAGCTTCTATTTGTATTTCTCTAATTTCTATAAAGTAGTAGCCTTAGTTTCATCTAAAGATAAAATATCATTAAGTCTCTATTCAATAACATTAGTATCTTCTATTAGGTATTAAAGACCAGTCTTTGCAAAATAAATTTGAAGTTCAATTGGCAATGTAATTTCAAAACCATTAGTTAACAAATATGGTGAATATCCTATGGTGACTTTTACTATTATATGATCAAATCATAATGATTCAAAAATTTTCAAATGCTAATTTTGATTGTTCTCACAAACTAACTTTTTGATAATTAAAATTAATTTTTTTGGTAGTGGATTTAGCGTGTTCACTCTCTTGAGGATAATATTTTGAGGAATGACTAGAGATAATAAAATAACATCTAAAAATTTCTAAGTAATTATTTAAAATAAATTAAGGACCATTAATAAAAATAATCTTATAACATACATCGAATCTAGAAAAGATTTGATTTTTTAAAAATGAAATCATTTTAGCTACATCGAATCTAGAATAGATCTAATTTTTAAAAAAAGAAATCACTTTAACTATAACATAAAATTTTAAAGATTTGGATTCAAGTCATTTTGTAAAGTATATGTAATAGTCAAAATATATCTATGACCAATTGAATGATGATGAATATCAAAGATAAAATCAATTTCTTACTTAGTGAATTTTTTTTTATAAAAATACCTAGATTTAAAGATAAGACATATAATCTATCTTTGCCAATAAATAATTGGTAAGACAAACACACACAAACCAACTCATAAGCATCTTAAAATAATATAGACCAACAATAACCTACACACAAAATTTTAAAAGCAGTGATTTTTGATGCATAGTGACTAGAACATCTAATTTCATGACATCCTCTAAGAACCTTCTATGTTTGATCATGAGTTAAACATCATAAGATACCTCCATCCCTATTCTATAGAAGAGAAAATTATTTAATAGAAGTCTAAGTCATCTTCTTTGTTTCTTATCTAAATTATTAGGACATGCCTAATTTTAAAAATAGTAAACTAAGTCATGACACCAATCATCCTTAGAAAGTAAACAATATCATTCATTCATTTCATATCTAAACTTAAACTATTTATATAAATCAACAATTTGCATTGTTTGAAAATGAGGCTTAGCATGTAATGAATCAACAACTAACAACTGATAAAATTAAAATATTTATACTTGAGGTAACGTTTTCAACTAATTATTTCACTAAGTAATTTTTTAAATAGTTTTATATGTCTCAAATTCAAGATCAAATTCTTGAATTCTTAAAATTCATTTGGCTAATCTTACTTGAATAGTAGTCTATTTTAAAAGATAAGAAAGAGTATGCACATTGGATCTAACAATAACCTCATTTTATAACAAAAGATAATGAAATTTGATTATAGAAGATACCAATAAAAATATATATTTTTTAATTAATAGATACCTGATTTCTACATATTTTAAAACTTAAGTCATACAACCAATAATTTTTCATTTTTCATCATCATTTTACATAATTACATCTCCTACAACTTTTTTAGTAGAATTAATATAAATAATAAAAGGTTTACTCAAATTATATTTAACAAGTAGATGTGAACTTGAAATGAAATTTTTGATGTTACTAAAAGATGAATTAGCACTCGCATCCCACATGTAAGATTGATTTTTATTTCATATCATTTTTAAAGAATTAAACTTATCAAGAAAATTAGAAATGAACTTTTTTACAAAAATGATTTTACCAAAGAAATCTTTAAGACTATAATAGCCTTTAGGGGGTGGAAAATCTTTAATCACTTGATACATTCTAGATCAATTAAAATGTTATTTTTAGATATGATATGTCATACAACATTTCCTTCTATAATACCAAAAATAAATTTCTTGAGATTCAAAGAAATACCATACTTTCTACATCTTAAAAAAATTTCATGAAGATGATCAATATGGTTCTTTATTTACTTGAAATTTAGAGTGAGATCATCTTAATAGACCCAAATGACAATGCCAATTAAATCATCAAAATTTACATTCATAGCTCTCTGAAAATTATCCCCTACATTCATGAGACCCAAAAACATTCTGTTAAAATAAAAGTTCCTCTATGCGTGTTAAATGTAGTCTTATGTCTATTATCCAAATTAACAAAAGTATGATTGTAACTAAAAAATATGTCAAGTAAAAACATCATTTTTGATCTTGTAACTTATTGCAAAATTTGATCAATACTAGTAAGAGAAAAATTGCCAATACCACCAATCTTATTAAGATATCTAAAATCTATACAAATTATAATATCACCATTTTTATTACAAATATAATCTACCAATCCAAATATTTTATAATAAATATGACACCACCATCAAGTATTTTATCAAGCTCCTTGTTGATAGTGTCTTCCAACAAGGGGATTATTTTTCTAATCATTTGACTAACAAGTTTAATAACAAGTTCAAAGGGATTCCTCAGAAGTACATTTAATTCCTAAATAAAGGTATTTAAATTTTTACTTAGTACTGAGATTGATGGGAATAGTCTCATCTATTATTCTCTTAGATAGTTTTTCAGTGTGTAAAATTTTAGGTTAATCATTAAGAGTGAACATTGACTCTAGACAGATTAAACTAGCATATAATTTGTTAGTACTTAAATACAAATAATCACCATAATTTAATACATAATCATCATGATCAAAATAATTGATTTGAATAAAAGAATCAATATATTTATCACAATTGAAAACAAGTCAATTTTTATTTAAATAAGGTACCTTAGGTATAAACATTAAAAAAAAAAGTCAATCATTGGCTCACTTTCAAAAAAAATTGAATTTGAGTAAAAAAATTAAACTTTTCAGATTGAATGTTAAATTATTTTTATATATGAGTGATATTAAAGGATTTAAAATTTTAAATAAGGAACTAAATATTTTGAGTGTATTTATGAAAATGATTTTGATTTGTTAGAGTAGGTTGTTTACTTTAGTTCATGTTCACTTATATGCTTTATTATTCCCAGCCACTTATGTGTGGATATGTCATGTTCCCTTTGTAGGTGACATCGCTCAGAGTTGATGATTAGCCTATCATGTGACCTTCGTAGGCTGATAGGATGGATAGAGGGTCATAATGGAGCTTGGCTTGGCTTCGATTAGCAGAATTTCTACAATTGGTTTTCATTCAGGCTCTTTCAGACACATTTTCTTGAGCTCCTATTATTTAGGGACTTCTGACATGCAGCGGAGCACCCTCATTTTGGTATGGTCATGTGCAGAATCACTCCCTGGTTCACCAGCTTTGAATGGTTCAAGGATCCGACATGTATTGAGGGAGATATTAATATTTGATTGATTTAATCAAATATTAATTATTTGGTCTAATTTTAATTTAGAAACCCTAATTCTAATTTAAGAAAAACCCTAATTAGGGAAAGCATACATTTTTGAGGGTATAAGGGTTTCTCATGGGAGAGAGTTGGATTATGATTATGAGATTATTGATATTGATTGTTTCTAAGAATTCTTCTGTGAAGACTGAGCCAAGGGTTCCAGGATTCCATTTGCATTGGAGAACGTCAACTCTTCAGTGTGTGCGATTCAGAGGTTGTGAGAGATCATCTGATTTATTGCCAAATTGAGAGATAACTTCATTCAGAGGTTATCACAGGGTTTACAAGTTCGAGGGATAGCTTCATACAAAAGTTATCACAATATTTCAGGTATTTTGAGAGATAACTTCACACAGAAGTTATCACAGTAATTCAGGTATTTATTTCATAAGTTTTTATTCAATAAATTATATAGATAGAGATCTTCTATATTAGAGCCATATATCTTGAGATCAGGGGTCCAACAAACAGGGTGTGCTTAATTGGCAGCCGTACGAAGTCCGTACAAATTAGTACATATTTACACAGAGACCGACATCAGCAGGCAGAGATCCACAGAGACTGACATTACCTGACCTATCACTGACGTCAGCAGGTTAACGACCCCAGTCGACTGACAACGGCAGTACAACTGACGTCGGTGACTGTGTTTTTGACACAGCAGGCCGAGATGTACCAAATTCAAGTTTTATTCCCAGTTTGCAGAATACTCAAGTTTTTAAGACCGTATTTGAATATTATTTTATATGCATGACAGAGGATATCTATTGTAATCATCTGGATGAATAATATGATCATTCATTTGCCAGTTATAAGTTCATACTACTATTTTTTATTTATCTATTTGAAGATATTTTGCACAAATAAAGATAAGCAATTCAAAACTTTTTGTCTTTTTATATTCCCTATTGGTTGGGGATATTACAGTGGTATCAGAGTTTTTGTCTTTTTATATTCCCTATTTGAAGGGGATATTATAGTGGTATCAGAGCTTTGTTCTAGTATCAGAAGGGGACATTACAGTGGTATCAGAGCTTTGTTTTTCTATATTCCCTATTGGACATGGGATATTACAGTGGTATCAGAGCTTTTATTTTTCTATATTCCCTATTGGACAGGGGATATTATAGTGGTATCAAAGCTTAATCCTGCCATCCTGAGGGTTTTATAGATCTTATGCAGCCACAAGAGTTGGGACCACACAGGTATAACACACGCAGTAGAGCCTTGCTTGAAGGTACCCAGGTGTTAGAGCAACCACTGATCATCATGAGTGATAGACGTGAGGGTAGCCCACCCAGGGGCCATAGGTATGATAATGATCAGGGCACCAGAGAATTCTATCATGTTATGATGACAGCCCAGCAGCAGATGAATCAAGCAATACAGGCACTCACTACTATGGTAGAGAGGATGAACCCACCTGTTAGACATAATGGGAAACAAGGAAATAATAGGAGTGATGCTATTAATCAGAGACCACAACTGACCCATTCCAGGATAGCTGATAGGCCTACACGGCCTACATTTGTTAAGAATGATTCAAAGGCCAACCCAGCAGCACCACCTTTGGATCGAGAGGCTCTTAATGATCTACACAGGAAAAAGCTTTGCTTATACTGCAAAGGTCCATATGATGCCAATCATGATTGTCCTTTGAGGCCTAAGGGCAAGGCAAATCGTGTGATGTGGGCGTATTGTGAGGATTCAGAATCAGAAGATTCCAAACAATAGGATAGTTTTGAGGAGTCAGAGGCAAAGGCTTCAGAGCCTACAGTAGAGGCAATGAAGGTGGCTCACCAGGATTTTGAGAGACATGTGGATGAGCTTAGTCATGGGGATTTGGACTCTCAGTTAGTTGCAGAGGACGAGGGAGCTGGAGATTGTGATGATGAGGTAGTTTCAGCAGCAGCTTCTTCAGATTTAAATGAGGATGAGTCCGATGCTGGCATTCAGAGTGTGGAGGTATACTCAGAGGTTAGTACACTGAGTGTTAGTGGTGAGTACGTTCCTGCAGTTGTTGTTGAGGAACATGTTGTTGGGGCTGACACACATATTCAAGATTTGGGAGTACCTGGTCCTGATGAGTTTTGGATACCAGTGGAGTCGAGTCTCCAGATTGATTTTTCTCACACAGATGACAGTGTGGTATCGTTGGTTGTGCCACCTTTACAGAGGGATCAGTTGTGGTGTGCAGGGGAGTATGTTGATGCTTCCTCATATAATTTTTACTACACTGAATCATTCATGGAGTATTTGCTGGATAGTGTAGGTGTTCATCTGGACTCGCATAAAGTGATAGAAGGTGTTCTCATCCGAGGTGCTAGTACTATTAGCAGATTGGGTGGGGAGATTATAGTGTTCCTTTCTACTATGCTACCTTGTAGGGATGTTGAGGCAGGGTTTATTGAGTGGGTTGCACAGGGTCCTATCCAGCCTACAACTATTTAGAGTCTGAGATTGGAGCCAACTATTGATTCCCAGTTCGGCAATCGTGAGCCAGTAGCAGAGTTTGGGGGTTCCTATCGGCATCATACGGTGGGGTATGCTCATTATTTTTCTTTTGACCTAGAGTTAAAAGATTTGATTCCACACAGGTGTAGATTGGCTCCAAATTCTTACCATCCATTATGATGGATTGGCACCATCTTTTGTAGATGGAATTGATAGTTGAAAATTACACAGCATGTAGTATTGACACATCCAGGGCAGTTGTGATTTTAGAGATAGGTTGAGTTGCATTCACCAATTTGATTTTAGATTTCTCTTGGTTATATTTCTAAGGATATTACAGGAGCTTGCATTGATTGTCATCAGTATAGATCATGACTACATTTGGGATCTAGGTGGATTGATTGGTTTGTTGTTTCGACATTGCTTGGGGACAAGCAATTTCAGGAGGGGCAGATTGTCATGTCCCCTTTTTAGGTGAAATCACTTAGAGTTAATGATTAGCCTATCATGCGACCTTCGTAGGCTGATAGGATGGATAGAGGGTCATAATGGAGCTTGGCTTGGCTTCGATTAGCAGAATTTCTACAGTTGGTTTTCATTTGGGCTCTTTCAGACACATTTTCCTGAGCTCCTAGTATTTAGGGACTTCTAACATGTAGCAGAGCACCCTCATTTTGGTATGGTCATGTGCAGAATCACTCCCTGGTTCACCAGCTTCGAATGGTTCGAGGATTTGACATGTATTGAGGGGGATATTAATATTTGATTGATTTAATCAAATATTAATTATTTGGTCTAATTTTAATTTAAAAACCCTAATTCTAATTTAAGAAAAACCCTAATTAGGGCAAGCATACATTTTTGAGGGTATAAGGGTTTCTCATGGGAGAGAGTTGGATTATGATTATGAGATTATTGATATTGATTGTTTCTAAGAATTCTTCTGTGAAGACTGAGCCAAGGGTTCCAGGATTCCATTTGCATAAGAGAATGTCAACTCTTCAGTGTGTGCGATTCAAAGGTTGTAAGAGATCATCTGATTTATTGCCAAATTGAGAGATAACTTCATACAGAGGTTATCACAAGGTTTACAAGTTTGAGGGATAGCTTCATACAGAAGTTATCACAGTATTTCAGGTATTTTGAGAGATAACTTCACACAAAAGTTATCACAGTAATTCAAGTATTTATTTCATAAGTTTTTATTCAATAAATTATACAGATAGAGATCTTCTATATTAGAGCCATATATCTTGAGATCAGGGGTCCAACAAATAGGGTGTGCTTAATTGGTGGCTGTACGAAGTCCGTACAGATTCGTACAAATTTGCACAGAGACTGACATCGGCAGGCAGAGATCCACAGAGATCGACATCGGCCAACCTATCATCGACATCGGTAGGTTAACGACCCTAGTCGACTGACAATGGCAGTATAACCGATGTTGGCGATTGTGTTTTTGACACAGCAGGCCAAGACGTACCGGATTCTGGTTTTATTCCCAGTTTATGGAATACTCAAGTTTTTAAGACCGTATTTGAATATTATTTTATATGCATGATAGAGGATATCTATTGTAATCATCTAGATGAAAAATACGATCATTCATTTGCCAGTTATAAGTTCATACTACTATTTGTTATTTATCTATTTGAAGATATTTGGCACAAATAAAGATAAGCAATTCAAAGCTTTTTGTCTTTTTATATTCCCTATTGGTTGGGGATATTACAGTGGTATCAGAGTTTGTCTTTTTATATTCCCTATTTGAAGGGGATATTACAGTGGTATCAGAGCTTTGTTCTGGTATCAGAAGGGGACATTACAGTGGTATCAGAGCTTTATTTTTCTATATTCCCTATTGGATAGGGGATATTACAGTGGTATCAGAGCTTTGTTCTGGTATCAGAAGGGGACATTACAGTGGTATCAGAGCTTTATTTTTCTATATTCCCTATTGGATAGGGGATATTACAGTGGTATCAGAGCTTTTGTTTTTCTATATTCCCTATTGGACAGGGGATATTACAGGATATTTTATTTTTATTATTTTAGATATTATGAAATATTACATATTTATCTCTTAGATATTAAGAAAAAAGTATATAGTTAATTTTACTCTCTAGAGATAATTATTTCTTTGTGCTAAGTTTGATCTCTTAACTTGATCTCTTAGTTATGATTGATCACTTAGCTTGATATCTTAGTTAGTATTGATATTCCTTACCTATATATGCAAGCCTCATTCATTGTATTTGATGAAGATCTAGAGATATAGAGGATTTATCATTGTATGACCTATTTGTGTATGATAGACAGAGATATTGTTTGAGCAATGCATCAATGGATTTTACTATGGTAATGGTTTATAGATTTAACCCTGGGTGAGAGTATTCTAAAATATTTCATGGTATCAAAGTGGTCTGCAACACCCATTTCTCAGTTTGTCTATGGATTTTACTGTAGTTTTTAGGCAATATTTATATGGATGACTTGTTTATTAAGCTATGCTCATTTATAGTCTTCAAATATGTATTTGTATTTTTTAGATTTGCATTATCGTTTGGTTAGATCTTTGTTTTTTTGACCATTGACTAGGATATATGGATCCTATGCTTTTTTTCCTTATAAATTATTGATTTGCATTTGTTGTGGATCCTTTATTTTTTTACCCTTAGAACTGTATGTAAAGGTTTTAGCATCAACCAGTTGTAGTTTGAAGATTTTTTAAGCTTTGGATATTTTTGCATCGATCCACTATCCAAAGTCTCATGGCCCTAAAATCAACCTAGGCTTATTTGAATAAATTTAGGATTCAATTAATATTTGATTTTATAGCAGTAAATTTTCACCATTTGAAAAAATTAATTTTTTTGTTTGAATCGATTGGATTGAAGTCTTTAAGGGCATGAAACTATTTTTCCACATGAGTGATGGTCATTCAAGTTTATAAGTTCTTTGAAGGAAAGAAACATAGATCCTACTTATATCAATTGGTCATCAAGGTATATTCCATATCAATCATCTCCATCTATGTCAATTGGTTACCATTACTCATTTGGGCCTTGCAAATCATGTTGAACTTGGTAGTGAGATAACCATAGGCACTGGTTGCATAGTCTATGGATTTTTTATTTTACATGTGAGTGTACTTTATCAATTTTATGATTCATCCTCCAAGAAATTTGAGTATTATATTGATTCAAAAGTATCATGCAACTCTAAATACATCTTGCCAACTTAGTGACTCACTCGCCCTTGTTTACCATTCTCAGATATTATCAAAATATTTATTTGACATCATAGCTATAATTATCTAGTTTGAGGTTACCATCCTTAGTAATGGAAGTTACCTCTGAAATACCATGGGTTTTGGTTCTGTATACATGATTGGCATAGTGATGGTGAACTTGGTATAACAGACAATTGATAGCAAAGTAAAGATACTTGATATTACATCCAGAAAACCTGAGTACTAGTGATCTTCTCTAATCTAAATCTTCTTAACTTGGCATCAATGAAAAAGATCTCCATGGATTTATCCATAGGGCATATGTTTCTATTTTTTTGAGATACACCTTCAAACTCTATTTCCCATGGACTACGTCCAAGCCTTGACAGAAATTTTTTATTTTTAGTGGGACATATATTATTCATGAGAAGTGGACACTAATTTTTTAAGAGTCAGGGTAGTTTTTTTTTTTTGTATAAAACAATATTTTATGGTAGAGTTATGTTGTAAAAGGTGGATGAGATCATTTTTTTATGGTGGGACTTATTCCTTTTAGGTGGATAGCACTTTATTAGTGAGGGTTCAATTTATTTATTATGTGGGGGACATAATCATGATTATGAGATTATTTTTCCTCGATGGAGGAAATGATCATTACTCCATTGACCATTTTTTTTAGTGAGGTTAATTAAAATCAAGGAAATTATTTATTGTTTTGTTTGGTCTCATTATTCTATGATCTTTTTTGTTGAAGATCTGGGGGTGAGGTCCAGTTTGGCAGGAAGATAAACCCCCTCACAAGCAAATAAACTTTCCTTCTCTCTCTTTGATTATTTTTTTCCCTTATACTATTATTAGACACATTTTTGATAGTAACTAACATCCATTTTGAAATAATTTTAAATAAAAAATTAGGTGAATTTTAGCCATTCCAAAGGCCATGCAAGATTCAAATTATATTTGGTGTCAGGGGCTCTACCCCTTAACCCTATCTTGTAGTAAAACAGGGAGTGCACCTGGAGCTCTACCCCTAGAACACATAAGGGGCTCTTCTCCTTGACCCCACTAGGGGATTCCACCCCTAGATCCACACACCTTGGTCCCTTGTTTAATTATTATAAAACTTGAAGACTGCAGGGTGAGGTATGATCTGACAGGTGGTCAAATGTTTGCATAATTTTTTTTTATTACATTCATGCTTATTTATCTGTACACTTACAAATTCATTTTTGTTAGAGACTAACATCTTACATTATTTGAGTATTTTTTTGTGCCACTTTATTTTTGGCCCACACTGCTCCCTTGTTTTTAGAGTAATTCTCATGATTTGTGATGACTTCTTCGATAGGTTGATAGTCTCCTTATTTAGAGCTATTTTAGTGCATACCATATCTTTATTATTTTTATTTGGTATTTTTTTTTTAAAATATTTTACTCAAACTAGTTTATAAAGTGCCATGGGAGGCTTATTTTTATAACCTAGTCTAAATTCATGTAGTTATACCTTAGTTTATGTGCCCTTTACTATTTAAGTTACTAGTCTCTCCCATCACCACCAGGGCCATCTTCTTGAGATATTTTATTTGTATCTTTGACACCATTTTTTTGATAGTTTGATAGTTTATTTAAACGTTATATAGAGTTATTATAGTTCATACAGTGTCAGCATGTCAATGTTTAAATAGTGGATTCATCTTAATTTAACATTGAAGGAGGGTATTTAGGCAATGTTTCCTCAATTTCATCATTCTACCCAATATTTTAGAGTGTAGTGTTTGTGTTCAATGATTCAACCCACTTGTACAAACTTTTTTATGTCACTCTACCCATTCAATAGTATGGGGGTATGGTGCAAATCCTACTTTTTTCTACTTAATTGTTATGTTCCTTATTTGGTAATTATGTGTTTTTTGTGTACTTGTGTATTATACATTTTTGACTACTTTATAAATTCTTCCTTTGTACATAGGTATCTTATTCAGACACTTTGTTTACCAAAATACATATGAGGATTATTATGTCTCAGTGGAATTTTTGATGACTTTTTATGTAATGACACTGGTGTGGGATCCCCAATAGTTTTTGTGATCACTTCTCACCATTTTTAGTCCATTTATTTATAAAATTTCATTCCCATCTTCTCCTAGTTTATCATTAAGGGAGGGTGTTTAGGTAATTCTTCCTCAGGTTTGTTATTTTACCTAGTATTCTGGAGTGCAGTGTTCATGTTCAGTAACCCTTATATTTAACCCCATTCCTAATTTGACTTGATGGTTATAGCTACTTGACATTTATGTATTATATCTATCAAGATGGATGTGTATCCATAGGGACACTTATCTTCACACTAATTTTTTTTTCATGGGTACCTTATTAGACCTTGTTGCCAACACCCATTTTCTCTCTTTTTTGGAAGGGGATTTTTTTTTTCTTACAGGGTTTATCCATTTCTTCATTTTATGAGATATTTATTCATGGATATATTGTACATGTGTTCCTAACCAGACCTTGTGATAGGACTCATACTATGGATATACCACTTTATTTTTATCCCCTAGCTTCACTTGAGGGGGGGGGTGTTAGAGTGCATTGTTTACCTTATCTCATAATAACCTAGGTGATTTATTATTTCCACCCACTTATGCGAAGATATTTCATTTATCTTATTTTAAATATTTTAATATATTACATATTTATCTCTTAGATATTATAGAGATATTTTTTAGTTTTTTTATCCTTTAAGGATAGTTATCTCTTAGTCCTAGGTTTGATCACTTAACTTGATCTCTTAGTTATGATTGATCTTACTTACTTATATATGAAAGGATCATTCATTGTATTTGATGAAACTATAGAGATATCAAGGATTTATCATTATATGATCTATTTATATAGAATAGACTGAGATATTATTTAAGCAATGCATCAATGGATTTTAATGTGAAAATAGTTTGTAGTTTGACCCTAGATGAGAGTTTTCTAAACTCTTTCATGATTAGTATTGTAAAACTTTATAACTTATTTAATAATTAAATCCAAATCACTAAAGACTTATTAATATTTGATATTAAGTTTAATCTTGCTTTTAAGACCTAAGCACAAAGCTTCAAAATTCATGTATTATTAGTATTATCAAAATATAGTTTATAAGCATAACGAAATAGTTTACCAATATGATAAATTGTATATACTAAAAAACCATTACCATGTTGCAAACATGCTCCATCAAAATATAAAAACCATCAAATATCTCTGAAAAAGGTCATTTATTATTGTTTTTTAGGTTTATCTAAAGTTAATAGCTCATAAGTACCAATTCCAGTTTTGACACAAGCAACATTAGTTGGTATAAAATATATAGGGTTACTATACCATTCCTCCCTTTGTGTGAAAGTAATTTCATTTCAAATAGGAACCCAAGTTATATCTTTGCCTATGAAATCACCAGTTGGCTTTGACCAATCTCTTTCTAAAAACATAACATAATTACTAGGAATATTTAAAACTTGAACATTAGTCATGCATCTAATTCTTTTAACTTTTATGATTTTTATAAAAATATCATGAAACTTACCATAAGTTTGGTTTGATGAGAATCAAACATGTGAGTTCTTATTTTCAACCTTGTAAGATATGCCCAATTGATCACAGGTAAATTTTGACAATATATTATTAGAGGCCCTTGTATCAAGGATACAATTGTGAATAATTTTATTAGTCATTTTAATTGAAACATAAAATAGAGGTATATAATCATTAGGAAGATCATGAATATGAAAAAAAAGGATATTGTTCATTATTATTGGTTTTTTTAAAAATCTTACCACATTTTTAAAATTTAGGTTTTGATTGCATCTTTTATATTATCAAGCTGACAAGATAGACTAATAGTTTATAATAATGAAAAACTCACTTTAATAGTTGCCAAATCATCTATAATATTATAAACACAACATCATGATAACAAATATCAGTATAATTCTTGAGCTTATAAAGTGGATACTATTGATAATTAAAACCATTTGATAAAGGGTTATTTTGTTGAGAACTAATTACAACCTTATTAGATGTAACATTATTTTATGTATCTTTACCTTAATCTTAATTTTTAGAAGATGATGGTTGATTATTATATGTGTTAGAATCTTTTTAGGTAGAACTATAATCTCTTTGTCTAGTGTTGACAATATAAACATTAGCAATTTTTAAATCATCTAAATATTCATCAAATCCACATATGTTTAATCAATGGATATACTATCCTTTCCATGAATAAATTTTATAATATTTAGCATATCTATACAAGTGTTAGAATATTGATGTAATTCACAAATGTTATAATAATGAACTTTTTTTCTTTTTTTTTTACTTTTCTAAGGGTTAACAAATTTACCTAATGTAGATGATATATCAGTTAATTGTTATTTTTTGATGACCAACTCATTTCCAAGGTTATGAATGACTTTTAATTTTCTTACATTATTAAAATTCAAACCTGTGGTAGCTCTATCTTTAAAACTAACAAATTTTAATTTCTTTTCATACTCAATGCAAAAAGTTACAACTTCATTGTAATATGCAACATCTTTGTCTTCTAAATCCATTTTATATTTTATAGAGAAATCTTTAAAAAAATATAATCTATACAATTTTTTAGATGGTTTAATATCATGGAGAATATCTTGACATAATTTAGTGAATCTGGTTATAAAATGATAAATCATTTCACCTAGATCAATAGATATATTCATTAATTCATTGATTAACTCTACTTATTTAAGTTTGCCAAAACAAAGTCTAGTCAATCCTCTATTTTTTTTTCAATTATTAATAACACTTACAAGAAGGCTAATAAAACCTTGATAAGCTTTACCTTTTGAAGTTTGTGAAAAGACTCTAAGAGAAACTTCTTCAATTAAAATACCAATAGTAACAAAAATTAACTTAAAAACATCTAAATAGCATTCTCAAGACTCACCAAGGATTCTAAGAATTTAGGGACATTAAGTCCTTTAAGCAAATGTAATTTACTAGGACAAACACCAATATTAATAGGATTTCTAAGAATATAAGGATTCATTAGAAGTTGTACATTTTCTTTATCATAAGTTGGTTCATTATCAATAACTTCTACTTGACTCTTTATTCAACTTATTTTTTCATTAGAAGTTTTAATAGTTTCCAATAATTGACTAGGCTGGTTTAACTCTGTAGTTGTATTAGAGTCTGTAGGGATATTAAATTTAGAAGGAACCATAACATCATCCAAAAGAAAATGAACTCTATAAGGAGGATTAAAAATTAAAGTTTGTTCTCTTTCTTAATGGATTCGATGATTTTATTCCAAAATATGAAACTGAGTTAGCCTATTAAGATATGCGTACCAATCGATTTTAAATATTGCTTCAAATTCTCCCTCAGCTATAACCTCAAGAATATGGGACAAATCATGAGGTCTATTATACCAAGCAAAGTGAGTAAGATCAACAAAAATATCTACTTGATCTTCAATAATGTCAATCAATGGTTGGATAATAGGAGGTGGACCTCCATTGGTCATGAATAAGAGAAATAAACAAAAGACAATAAAAAAATAAATAAAATAAAATATTTTTTTGACAAAACTCCTCAATAGAGTCATTAAATTTGTTGACAGTGAAAATTATCACATCAATAAATCAACCCTTTCACCTATCACAAAGGTCAAGGTAGAATCTTACTAGTTTAATCATGAGAGATCTATGGAGTCATGAATGATCCTAAGATGTGAAGAAGGGTTTCTTAATAGTTATGGGAAATAATCAGCAAGTTAAGTATGAACAATGCATAAATTATAATTCAGAAATCAATAATGTCTATATGTGAATTATAGTATATCAATATGATCTAACCTATCTAACAAAGTAAAGTATATGAAAAAAACAATCTCTTAAAAAAAAATCTCTAGTTCTATAAATTCTATTTTTAATCAATTTGTTTATGTCTCTTGATATCTTTAAGCTCAAAATAGGTCAAAGAAAAAGAAATATAACAAACCAAAAGACAAATAAAACAAACAAAAGTGGATGGAAGCCAAATAATGGAATAAGACAAAGACTAACATATTAACTAAAGCATAAAAAAAGAATTACACTATAACTAAATAAACAAAGAACAAGTAAACTTAATAAACTATGTAACTCTAAACTATATAAAACAAACTATTCTTAAAATAAATAAGAAATTATCTATTTTACAATCTATTCTAAAGCTAGTATATAAACAAATGACTAAATAAAATGAACTGATATTAATCCAAAAATGAAAATAGGAAAAAAAATAATGATGATTTAGATCTATTTAATGCTGTAAATGCTAAATTAAATTAATCTAATTGTCAACTACTAATTAAAAATAAAATAAAATAGAAAACCAACCACTTTAGGAAAAACTAATACTATATAAATATGAAAATCTAAACAATGACTAAATGAAAGAGATTTTAGTCAAAGATGCAATAAAGATTAATAAAACAAAGTAGAAAATGATAAATGAGACTGTAAATGCTTTACAAACAAGTAAATAAAGGTTAACTTAAAGAATAAAAATAAAAATCATAATGATATAAATAATTAAAGTGAAAAATAAAAACATATATTCATCAAAATTGAAATGAAAAGCAGTTAAAAAAAATAAAAATAGAAGCTAATTATCTTAATCTAGAATTTAAACTAATTTAATTGTAATTAAAATAAAGAAGAAAACAAAACAAATAAAGAGAAATAAAATTAAAATCTACTAGTTTTGGAACAAGAGTCATCTTAGAATAAAATGGATCGATATATAATTAAGAAACAATAGTTATGAGTACAAATATCCTTTAAAAAGACAATAATTTAGAATTGAAAGCTCATCAAAATTACACAAAATATGATGTATTCATTATTATTTGGGTCAAGTACATAGAGTTATGCACATATGACTGAATATCTACAATCTTTAAAAGATATTAAATTTTGATAAACTTTAGATAATCCATTTATGAAATAAATAGGAAACTTAGATATACATATGCTAAACAAGTAGATTACTTCACCATCATAGAATGTATTGTTTGGTCTGTCTATAAATAATCATTTAATCTTAGAGATGCTTGTACATTAAAAAAAAAAAGGATGTAAAACTTTCAAACTTCAGAGATCTAGAGTACTTGTATTGTTTCTTCCTTTGTAATATGTCTTCAATCTCTTTAAAAATAAATCTTTTTTAAAAATAGTTAGGAAATAAGTTATAACTAACTTTAGTAAGTTGTTCATAAAACTAGTTAACTTTAAAATTTAATTAATTAACTTCATAACTTAACTTTATAAGTTATACTTAAAATTAAGTATTAAGAGATCAAATTAAAAATAATATATAAATAACATTTCTAATGGGTTGGGGCCCTTTGACTCACTTGACATCATTTAAATAAACATCTATGCATAAACAAACACTTAATAAATGCTAAAAAATATATAAATTTAAAGTACATAAAATTAGAATCCATAAGTAATTATCCATGATAAAATTTAAGTAAATAAACCAAAAATATTGATCCATTTTGTATGAAAATAAGTTTGTTGTGTAAACATACTTTATCACTATAAAAAATGATTATCCACATTTTCAAAATAAATTACATAACAAGATCAAAGTATCAACTATCAATAGAAAAAATAATAAACAATCAATCTGACTCAACATTTGAAACCAAATCAATCAAAGGAGAACCCTTGTTAGTTTGGTACTCCATGTACTCCATAGAAGCATTGGGAATATTGATCAATCATGTGATTTATAAGACTACCATTAATCTCCAATTTCACCTTCTTAATCATCCAGGTAAACACAAGCTCACTTGTAGGAATACTAACATGTTTCCTGCTAAAAAAATAGGTCTTTAAAGTATAAATGAATGAATTATAGTGTTTAGTGGCATAAGTGAATTTGCCTCAACAATTTTTTTTTATTAAATTCATGAATAATTTAAGGTTAAACATGCAAAAGATCATTATGCAAACTAGGTTCAACAATAATATACATTCTCGATGAGGATTCACTTGTAGTATCTTGTCTAGAAGGATGGGTTCTCTAATGTGAACCTCTATATATTATATTACCATGAAAATTCAAAGAAGTGGAAGGAAAAATATCAAGTAAATTACAAAAAATAGGATTTTAAGCATTAAAATAGACAGACAAAGAGTTACTTAATTGAAAGGATGAAAAAAGTGTTAACAACCCTATGATCATGAAACAATTAGCCTCGAGAACTACCTCAAGAGGGAGTACTGCTATGTATATCATCTTTCCTTCCCCAAACATTTATTCTTGAGTAATGTTAATCTGGATTCCAAACTAACATACTAAAAGAAACATACCCAAAATAAACATTCAAAATACAAAATATATAGCTAGGACATAATCTATTTATCATTTATATTGAATAAATAACCAAGTATTGATTCTAGGAACTACAATAATTTCAAAACTCTTTATTTAAAATAAAATGATTATCATTACAATTGAAAACTAAAGAAAAATCATCTTTGTTTTAAATCAAAGTTATACTAGTCATGAAAATTTTCCAAGCACATCATGTGATGTATACCAACATAAGCCTGAATATATACAAATTATATGTTTGCACCACTTCATTGTGTAAGTCCAAATGACAAGCTATACATGAAATTATGCTAAAATCATTGTATAGTAGCATGAATACCTTATACCCTACATTATTTACTTTATTTAGTCTTATCCATATACTCATATGCTAAAATGATCAATGAAACTCAAAATATAAGTAAATACTTGTATATCAAATTACTCATGCAACCAATAACCTCTAACTTTCAATCTTTATCAATAAACTAACTTATTTAACTCAAATAAAAGCATAAAATGCAATGTAATATATCAATTGAATCCAATGAGGAGAAATATATGCATCTATATCAAATCCTCACAAAATATCATAATTCAGTGGTTCCATTTTAACAACTTTTATTAAAATGTGCATTCGAAACCAACAACTTTCACTCAAAATCAAATACCTTGATATGCACAATTTTTCAAAATGACCACATATGTTGACAAGAAAATAATAGAAATTAGATGTGTATTTTACACGCATAATTAAACACTGAGAAGTCATGCACCTAATACTCAACCAAAACAACCATGTCACATATAGTCAAATTGACTTATAACCTTCACCATTATATACATGTTCAAAAATCAACCACTGAATGAAAATGAAAACCCTGATATATGTCATATTTTTCATTTCAACATCATTCCATGAAAATCAAATGTTCAGGCAAACCAAAATCAAGATATGAGCATGATGTATATAACTGTAGGTATGAACCTTAAAACCAAATATAGAAATCAAGTTCATACAATAAAAATACTTTATACCAAACTAACTAAGTTCGGATCATGAAGATATATATTCAAAATACAATTAAAATTTATTTTAGAGTACTAAACTATACTATGCATCTCAAATTCATTTTACAACCACTGAAAAACTTGAGAAATACGACCATTTTATATATTTCACACAAAATCTTTATAAATATGCATACCCACTTTCCACATCCATTGTTTCTATCATGAACATATCGACATAGAATACCCAAAACATTTTTTTCAAAGATAACTCACATGAAAAAGTGTTTATGAAAAATAATGAACTCATTCAATAAACTATCACTCATCTTTTCACCAAAATTGCTATGTAGGTTTTCTCAACATAACCCAGAAATAAATAATCATAAAAAAATAAGAATGCCAAGAAACATTGGAACTATATTGAATCATATGACCCAAAAAATATCATCTATTTATCATGCATGCCATCAACTCAAAATATTCAATAAAATATAAAATAAAATCTTTAATGGGACTTTATCATTAACTTTACGAGCATGCACACCTAACAAGTGCTAAAATTGAACTGAATATCAATATATCCCTGTAGGAAACCAATTTATTTCCAATTTTTTTTCTAATGATTCAAATTTTACATGAAATAAATATTTAAAAACTAAAACAATGAATTTCATTCATACCTTTCAAGTGAACATCCCAACAATTTGTGCCATTTATGCTCTTTGTTTTCTCTCTTTTTTCCTCAGTAGTTTATATCTCTTTTGGCAGAGCTTCACTTCCTATAGTAAGCTTGATAAATGATAGTGATATAGATACAAAATTTCACTTTTATATTCTAGTAACCATATCTTAATTTCTCCTAGTGATGTGTCAATTTGTTATTGGTTCATGTTTCTACCGATAAAATTTAAAATAGCTCAAGCAGAACAATCATCATGTTATCTATTTAGTAAACTACTTAACTATCTAACCAAATAAATCTCTAATTTTATTAACCAAGATAAGAACAAATTTAATTAATAGTTAATTTATTACCAAGTGTCTGAGATCGATAAAAATCCATCATCGAGCTTTGAGTAATTTAAACAAACACATCATAATGACACAATAGCTACACTAACAAATGGAAATAAATGACTATAAGATACTTCAAACCTACTCCAAATAACCATGGTGGAAATCAAAACCTATCCACTTACCAGGTCTATAAATTTATTCCCACCACCTTGCACATCATTCATCTCCCAAAAGGACCATCGATATCATATTAAAATAACTTCATGCAATGTTACATGACCTAAATCATGTTTGAATTTAAAAATTATGATTTGTAATTGCCTAGGTTCACGAAACCCTCAAGGACCTTAAATATATCAATTATTTTTAAGGTAAATAAAACATGTAAGCAATATGACTATAAAATAAACCTAACAATTACGTGCTATGATTGTTGAAGACAAACAAATGTGCCATGACCCAATTTAATCAAAATCCTCATCAATGAGCTCACATATGAAATGAAATGTCTTGCAATCTGAATTCTTTATGTAATATGATAAATTATATTAATTTGAGACCAATAAGTGAAATTAAATAAATCAAAGCAAATAAAACACTTGAACTCACCATATTACTACCTTTATTTACTATGTCAATGTCAAACAAAATTGATCATATTCAGAACTGTAGTGCATGCAAATGTAACATTATGGCTAGTGTAGCAAAATGTTAAAAATTGAAAATGTCTCAATGGTCACAAGTAATTCTCAAGAACACAAAATTAACCAACATTTGATAAATTATTATATAAGTATCAAAATCAAATCTACACAACTGTCGACCTTCACAATGATCATTTCTAAAAATAATATGCCAAATTACATTATAAAACTGAAGAGAGCTCATCTAATGTTGATCCTGAATGTAATATTTAATTAATTTACCAACTCATGTAATCAATCAATCGATTAATGTTATAAGTAATGAATATAATTTAAAGTAGTAATATTTCATATCTACACACACATAAAGAAATAAAAATTCAAACAAAAACAAATGAGTTAGCCCCCACCAATAGATTTAGACTTTATGACAAATGTCATCAATTTGGTAGAACCAAAATATTATCATGAATTTAAAAAAAGAATGGGGTGATAAAAATAGTTATAACACATTTCATATGAGTGTCCTCTACTGTCAGTGGCCACTCCTCCTCCTCCCCCACTACCATCACAGTTGATGATGGCACCTATTAAAGAACACCATCAAAAGATACTTATGGTACATACTCCAAAGTGTAGTACAAAGATAATTGGTACACCCATTCAAGAGCATAATACAAATTTAGTTATGATGCCTATACAAAATATTTATATACAACTAGTTATGAGGGAAAATATTTACCTTCTTAACTAACAAGCTTCATAACAAAGAGTTATGCAAGGTTCAAAGACGTCTAAATCTTCTATAATTCATCATAAGGAAACTCTTAAGATAGTTTAGCATATTTAATAATGAACACAAACAATGAGACTTTATCCTATTATATGACATACTCCACCAAGTCTTACACCTTCTCAAGCTTCACAATATTATATAAGCAATGATTATGACAATTATGCTATAACACCTTATGCCTTTTTAGATTTAGATACATCCCCATGTAACACTTCACATCCTTGGAAAGTTACTCTAAATCTCTATGATCCAAGCACACATTATGGTCCTCTTGTTGATGGGATCATAGGATAATTTATTTTGTAAAATACAAAAAAATATAAAAAAGTCTAATATTTCAAAAAAATTCATAAAAAAATAAAATACTATAAAAATATAAAAAAATTCAAAATATTTTCAAAAAATAAAAAATCAGGACTTGAGCATAACATGAGATACCAATTACTTCTTTGCATATGTTATTTATCACATATTCTAGTAGATAATATATTCTTTTCTTATACACACATATATTTCATGATGTATATAAGTGTGATGCAAGACATATAGTGTATATGAATTTTTAGATGTTGGACACCCTTCTTTCTAGTGACCATACTTATGTTGGAGGCATATTATTTTATGGGTTATAAAATAATAGGTTATATCTATCTATGACCTCAAATGCAATTTTGAGCGACATATATTACAAGTGTTTCGTTAATCACTCATGTTTTACATTGTGATATGCTAATTTTTTAACAATATGAAATTAATACATATATATTGAATATGATAGATTTCACTTATTATATGCTACTTCGATACTATTTACTTTCTTGCATGATAGGCTAGACAATTCTTGCTCATTGTGTGTGGACCTTAGCCCTTATGTAAAAATTGCTTGAATATATATATGAGATCATTTCTTGGTATGTACAACATTTGAACATGTCCATTTCTTATGGCCTTTGGCTTTATGTGTACAATATTTACTTGTGTGGCATTTGAACATGTCCATTTCTTATGGCCTTTGGTCCTATATATGCAATATTTACTTATGTGACATTTTAACTTATCCCTTGTATGTGACCCTTGGCTATATTATGCGATAATATTGTATGTTATGCTTGTATAGTTTTTGAGCTTGATTAATGGTACTATGATACATGTCATGCACTTTTGATATAGTTACTTAATTGTGTTTCATTGCTAAATCTATCTAGACATGACACTTATATGCCTCAAACCCAAACAATCATGCTTAAGTGACAATTAAAATTTTATTATGACATATGCTTCACATGTATACATAATTTTATATGATCATATCTCTATCACATTATACAATTAACTATTTTTTTGAAATGAGTGACTTTCAAGCTACATCCCTCATATCAAAAAGGGTATCACAGTGGGCTTGTCTTAGAGATACAAACAAACATGAATAGATTTGGGACATAATAAAGGTTCAAAGATACATAGTACTAATTCAAATATTTAAGACTACAAGTTTCAAAAATACATAGTATAGGTTTTAAAAAAATCAAGCTAATGCAAAATCAAATTCTACAATAGAATATATGTTTTCAAAGTTTCAGAATTAAACATATGAAAGATATTTGAATGTTGATACATATATTGGGGGTATATAACATGCATATTCACTCAATTTTAAAATAATCAAAACACATAATCATACACAATTGAATGCATATGCATGGGTATGTAAAAAATAGTTACAAAATCAAAGTTACATGTTGTAAATATAATTATAATTGAGCATATAGATGTATAACATTTTATATCATTGGCATAAATTTAGGGGGAATGATACACATTCATGCTCATGCTTATTCAAGGTTTCAAAGTTTAAACTTGTAAAATTAAAAGTTCAAAGTGGAAAAATTAAAATTTCAAAGCAGGAAAATTCAAAGTTCAAAGTGGTAACACTCAAAGTAGAAAAATTCAAAGTTCAAAGTGACAACATTCAAAGTTTCAAAATTCAAAGTTTAAAAGAAAAATATTCATTTCAAAGAAATTCTATGAGAAATGTGGTCATGATAGGGGAATGAATATTTATTCATTCTATTTCGATCATGCAAAATATAATCTAGATCCATTTATAATAGTGTGATTTGAATGTGTTGGTGATGTACATTTGAGTATAATGACACTCTATGGCATTTGCATTAATTCTAACAAACTTAGAATAGTGACACCTTCTTAGATTAGTACATTGGGTACTAATCCATATTAATGAGAGTTAGAATAATTCATATTTTCATCTCAAGATCTTGATTAGTCATTCAAAAATTTGACTTGTTCATTCTCAATTGTCCATTAATTTACACTAAATGTTTCAACAAGGGAGAATAGTTATCCATTATCAGTTACAGGGTACAGGAAAATTTAGTTTCACCTATATACATGTGTAGTCATCCCTTATTATATTTTTGATTTTATAATTTGAAAAGTTCATATTTTTCAAATTTTAAATGCACAAATGACTAATTCATTAAGTGTTGCAGGGTTTGATAAATTTGAGTGCCTTGCACAATTGAAGTATCTTCTAAAAGATAAAGTGTGTTGTATGCACTCAAGTTAAATTATTTATCCTTTACTCTAGAAATTTTATTAATAGAATAAAAGGAGGGGATTTAGAGACATAAATTTAGTCATACATACTTGAAAATGCTAATTATTGAAACATTACAAACCACATGAATTGTGCACAAATACATGACTCTTAATCACCATTCTTATAAGCTATTTATTTATATGTGGGATCAAACTTTTATTTTACATTACCAATAAATGCAAATTTCAATGTAAAATTATCAAGCTATCTAAAATCACCATTATACTATCCCCAACAAAGGATAATTATCCTTGATCCTTCTAGATAGGTCCACGCTAGGAACAATCTAGATTGTACTATACTCTTATTCACTTATAATGGTCGTATCCTGCACCAAATAATGACCAATTTTAGAAATTCAAAATACCCTTTTAGGTCCTCCTAAATATTTTACATGGTTAGCTAAAAACAATTATCAAAATATTTGCTTATAAATATATATCAAGAGTCCTTCATTATCCCCACTTACTATTGACTTGGTTCAAGCATATATTATTTTTCACATTGAGAAAATTCTCCATATTCTCTTCAAATTGAAGATATCTCATAAGGAGCAACCATAAGCCAAGTTAAGAGCCTTATAAATAAATTCAAGAGATATAATTATAAATTATCAAAACCATTTTCTAGTTGCATACACATAGTCAATAAAGCAAAATTGTAAAATCACTATAGGTGGGAGAACTACATGGGCTTGACTTCCCTCCTTGGAGTGTTGGATATATAGGCAATGGTCAATCACTAGGTGGTGATTGATACCAACTTATTCCATCACACTCCCTCTTTTTATTACATGTTTTAAAGATATCAAAATTACCTAAAGGTTTCAAAGATAAGAGATGATATATAATAATTTTTACATGGTTAAACCCTAATTATGATACCTTATATTTATTAGCATCCATAGTTGCAAATTTATTTTTACACACACTCAACTTGGACAAGTCTATGGTCAATAAACTTTGGTGCACTGCACTACTATCCACTTGTAATGGTCATTTATAAAAATATCTTCTATTTCTACCTTTGAGTTGTCATTTATAGAGTTTTTCTTTCTTTGTATTTTCTTGTTAATAACCTATCACAGTCAACTAGAATATGCTTTCATTGAACAGACTGGAATGCATTATGTTGCTGTCTACTTATAGTGGACCTGATTAGATTTTGTTTTTTTATTGATTATCCTAAGCCATACAATTACCTCTTCTTCTATTTTAGACTGCTAGATATTTAGAACATTCAAAAAATATTTGTGTGTAAGCTAAGTATATTTATTTCTAGTGTTTTCCAAAACTATAAACTTTTTATATTTAGTAATTTGTTAAAATCAGAATAGTTAAATATTATACAACTTTATCATTTTGATATTTATAGTTTTATGCCTATTAGATAACTTAAAAAAATTATTATTATTATAAAAAATATTGTATAATAATTCCTCAAAAATGTTTGGGATATGTTGGTCACAAAAACACTCTTTAAAAAGATGTACAACTATCTACTTTAGTACTATTTGCTTGATATCTAATTGTACATATATTAAAAAGCCATGAATGCTAAAGAATTGTTATTAAAGTCAAATAATTTGAGCTTAGATATGTGACTCTTTACCTTATAAAGGTTATTTTACATGTGCATTATGATGATAGGTTTTTTTTCATGGACCAAGTTCTAATAGTTCCAACTTTCATGGTATAATGTGGTATATTATCTCCATACAACCATTTGTTTATTATATGAGTTATATGTAGGTTTGCGGATGACATATAGTGGTCTTACACATGGTATGTTACAATGTAGTGTTTTGAAATTACTATGCATAACTACAAGATGTGGTTGAATGATTTTAATCTTGATTATCCACATTTTGGTGTAGGGGAATGAGGGTGATGCCCATCAACACTAAAAGGGATAATCATTTAGAACTAATGATATTTACACATATTGGGTGAAATTAATGATGATGTCATTTAATAAATTTGACATGGATAATGATACTATGGGATGCACATATTTCAAAGAGCTGAACAATGGCTATGAGGTTGGTGAAGGTGGATTTTGCACTATGTGGCATGTTTACTGGCATTGAATGTAGTGTGAATGATGCACAGATATACATAATAGATCTTGAAGAATGTAACTTGTATTTTGAGTTAAATGACACATGTTCTTGTGTTTTGGGGAGGCTAATGGTATAATGGAATATGTGGAGTTGTTCGAAGCATTGAGTTGAACAAGTAAAAAAGGTAGTCAAGGTAAGAGTGTGTGTTTGCATGGATACATGTTAATCACTCATAGCCAATTAATGATCATAAATTTAAAATCAAGTGAGTGCATGACTAACCATTTTTAACTTTAAAAACTAAATTTATTGTTTTTCATTAATTTTATGCAAATTGACATATACCTTGAGTTAGGATAATAAATGGTCAAAAGTTTTAACATTTTCTTGACCTTGATAGGGTTGAATCTCTCGACCTTCACTTTTAATGGTATTTGTGTTTGAGATAATTCATTTACATCAAGATACTCCTAATGGTATTGAGGCTTCTCTTTTATTAGTTATTATTTTACTTTAAGAAATGTATACACATATTATTTTCAAATTTTATCAATTACTGATGCTTTCTATCTCGTAGGAACCCATCAAGTTTCAATCTCTCTAAATGCATTCCATAAGGGGTGCACCAAGAAAGGGGTGGGCAAACCATTTGTGCTTCACAATATTTTTATCCCATTTTACCACTTTTTATCTACACACGCGTCTCCTAAAACTATTCCCCTAATCTTTGCCTCTTATTTTACACCCTTCTCTAGTCTTTTACCACCTTCATTAGCCCTTCCCTAACCTAAATCCCCTTTTTGATAGTTTACATTACATATTCATCCCTATCAACCTTGTATTATTATTGAAAAAAATCATTAGGGTTTAGGTCAGCCCTTGGCTGACCTAGTCCATAACCTAATTTATTTTTGTCAATTATGATATTAAGTCGACTAGGATGAATTTATTGGCCTAAAGTTTCATAAGGGTTTAGGGTTATATCCACCTATATGAACACATACATTTTTCCATTATTAGAGAGAAAACAAGAGTTAATTATTCATTTAAACTTCTTTATAATCTTCTCTTTCACCATTCTACTCGAGGAGTCTTATCTTAGGGTTTTTACTTGGAAAAGAATCTTATCTTGTGGATAAGTCCTAAATGATTTGGCCTTTTGTAGTGATCATTAAAAACCATAATAACCTCTTACGAATCACCTTTATCCAAGGGAGAGATTGTGTCTTGATGGGTTCATCTTCAAGTTAATTATCTCTAACTTTGCTTCTCTCTTTAGTAGATAAAAGTAGTATAAGTAATGGCTTTTTAATATATAGCTCTCTCCATGTATTAGGGTTTTAATTATACATTGCTTAAATAAGATTCTATTATGCATGTTTACTTTTATTATCTCTTACCCCCAATTTATGCCACAAGCTTTGGTGAGCATTATATTATACTTTGATTTCCTTGTTATTAGTTTAGTGAATATGAAAACATAAGACCTAGTTAGGGTTATAATATAGTTTGCTTGACTGGAGACTTTGGAACCCTCCATAATAAATTTATTATGGTAAGATATCCCTTGGATAGGTTTAGTGGATTTATATTGGCCATGACCCTAATTAACTAATTTATCTCTAATTAGAAGTGTAAGTAGGATTTATCTTCTCTGAACTAGGATTGATTTATAGATCTATTGCATATATTCTATTAAACCTAATGTGAATCTAACCCTTATAGGTTTTCTTTCATGCTTTCATTTCTATCATCTTATTATTTTTTTATATTTATGATACTATATCAAAGTATTCAAAATATTTCTAACTTTTTATGCGTAGTTTTAACACATAGTCACATCAAAATATCTCTATTATTTTCATGTAGGTATTCATCAAATACAAGTTACTAGATCAAATAAGTCAACACAGTACTCTTTTTCAATCCCAAATAAGAAAATTAGGTTAAATAAGTTGACTTAGTCTCTCTATCAGCATCCAAATAAAAAAACTAGGTTTAATAGGTCAAACAAATCTCTTTGCCATCATCCAAATCAACAAACTAGGTCAAATAGGTTAACTTAGACTCTGCCATCATCCAAATCAACAAACTAGGTTGAACATGTTGACTTAATCTCTCTTCCATCATCTAGATCAACAAATTAGGTCGAAGAAGTCAACTTAGTCTCTCTGCCAACATCATCAAAATAAAGGGTTTTATAGAACTGTGTTGAAGCAATCAACTTAGTTTTTAGAATTTGAAAGCAACATACAAGACACTTCAATGTAAAATTTGTAATCTTAATCATCTTCCAACCCACCAAGGTTCCTCTCTTTCTCTCTCAGTCATTTCAGTACTTCATTTTAGTTCTATTTTATGCAAGTTAGTAGTCTTCAAAACTATAACCCTATAACAAACTAAGTCGACTTGGTTGACTTAGTTATGTATCTTATTTTCTATTTAAGACACTGAGTCAACTTGTTCGGCTATGTTCTTATAGAATTTTGCTTTTCTAGTACAGTAGCGACCAAATTAACTTATTATGTACTATTTGCATACAGTGTCATCTAAACTAATTTTATACTATTCTAAAATTGGAAATTAATAACTATTTACTAGTAATTAATTCACATTTTTATTTTCAACTATTTGCATGCTTAGAGTATCTCACATAGTCTAAATATGTGGTTTTTCAAATTATCATTTAGTTACACTTTTTTATTTTTTTTACACATTACCAAATCACACAATATTTAAAATACATTTAACACTTATCTTCCCAAGGCCTACCTAATTAGATTTCATCACCAAGGGAGAAGCTGATTTGGTTTTTTAGCTAAGTATAACTATGTGGTTAATAGTATATATTGGCAAAGCACTCATACCCTTATCATTGTGAGATTGTTAAGTGAGGGGGTAGGCCCCAATACCAAGTCAGTACCATTACCAACATAGATCCATTTCAACTTAAACATCCTAAAACTATCCATAGATTTCTTTCTAGTTCCCTATTTTCAGTCAACTTCCTTATCACACTTAAATCAATACTTTTTAATAATCTAATAACACTCAAGATGACCATTTAGTTAGCATTTATTTTTCAGTTAACTGCTTGCTCTTTGATCATTGTGTGTTGTATTGTACAAACTTTTTTTGGCCAATATTGGTGTGAGGTTTTGTGTTGTGTGACCTAATTGGATCACTCATATCGATCCAATTATTTGTGTGTTTGATTTCACTTATTGCATTATTTATATTTTAAAATTTTACCTTATTTTAGGGCATTGTCATTCTAGTCAATACAGTCTCTTACAGACTCTATCTTTCCTCCTAGCAATAGTACATAGTCAACCAACATGACTATGCCTCTTATCTATCTATTCTACCCTGTATCCAATAGTACACAGTCAACCTGATTGACTATGAACTCTTCTACCTTTTGTCTAATAGTACACAATTGACCCAATTGACTCTATACTCTTTTGCCTTCTATCTAGTAGTACATAGTTGACCCAATTGACTCTATACTCTTTTCAGCTCTTTTCTTAGCAGTACTCTATCAACCCAATTGACCTTGTATCTTATTTATATCTTTACTCATCTATCTGGCCAATTTAGTTCTTTGTCAAGCTGACTTGCTTCTCTATTTGGTTCACTTAGTTCTCTATCCCTAATTTCTCTCTCCTCTTTCAAATTTCTTTCAACAAAGCATCATGAAATATCACATTAAAATATTTTTGGACAACTTGAATCCATTTAGACACTACATGGGGTATTTTTTTCTCCCTTTCTTTACCTCCCAAGAGAACCCTCACTCTTGGAGTACCTCTTCCCCTCCATATATGGATTATAACATGGTTTGAATCACACCCAAGATAAAGTAGGTGTATATATTCCTTTTTTTACCTATCAAGACAATTCTCATCTTCAAACTATTCAACACAATTTGGGAGCAATTGACACAAGTCTATCCAACAATCTCATTGGTAATCCACCTTCCAATAACCCTCCCCCTAATACTGATTTAGGGAGTCCTATAAAAACCAACCCACAAATTGATATGAATCAAATTATTACACAAGTCATAAAATAAATGAACATAATGCAAAATTCTAACATCTCTCAAATGATGCAATTACAATGTCATTTGATCAATATGGATAATCAACCTTTGGTTCTTATTCCTCAAACTAATCAAAATTTTATTCCTCCACCTCTTAGAAATACCTCAAGATATGTTATTCCTCAACCTATCATGAATAAAAAAATGATTCAACACATCCAAAATTAGCCTTTAGCTCCTTTCATCATTTCCATTGATATTGGTAATATCTCTCCAACTATCAAGTATGATGGAACTAAAGGCCTTGCATCCTTTCTTATAGCATTTGGCGATCTTTATAAAAATTAGATCCAAACTAATACTTTCACCACAAATAAACTCCTAGTTAAAACCTTAATTGGAGATGTATTATAGTGGTACAACCAACTTCCCCTACATTCTATCTGGTAACTCAAGGATTTAGTTAATTCTCTAGTTAAAGAGTTTCAACACAATGACCTTCCTTGATCTGTAAACTGAAAATGCAAGTGTGGCAAATTCGAACAACTCACTTTTTGCATATAAATGATCTTTCTCTTTTCTGAATTTTATTTAAATTTTGAATAAAGAAATTATAACCAGAATTAAGAATGAAGATCAAAATTATAAAACAACAAATAAAAATCACAAGAAATCACCAGCAAATTGATAATGGAGTTCGGCTTCAATAGCCTATGTCTCCGGGTCCGTTCAAAGTGAGGACTATTCTCATTAATTTTGTGTAACAAATGGATTCCAAAATCAATACAAGTCTTCAATTCACCTTATCTGATCTCTGCTTGCCTATAATTTTATCTCTCAGAGCTGAAAATATTGGCCCAAGGCCATACAAAGCAATAATAAGACTCTAACCTTCTTGATTCTCCTTACACAACCAACTTTCTATGTCTATTCAAGTAGAATTTAGTCCCTTTTATAACACTTCGACCTCTATGGCTGAAGTGGTCAAAGCATTAACATTTTGTGCCCTAGGTGCAGGGTTCAAAACTAATGGCCACATTTATAGGTGCTTTGGTATGAGGAAAAGGTTGGCCTCCTTGTTTGGCACCCTTTGACCTTGTTTTGTCCCACATTTGCTGGGAATATGGTTTTCAATGCTTAAAATAGACAAGTTTGTTCCCTTTTCAAATGCCTAAGACTTAGGTGCCAACTTAGGCCACCGCTTTGACTTGGTAAATGCATGTTTGGTGGGGTGATGTGGTGAGTGACGTGGCAGTTTGTGCAAGTTGGCCTTTGGCGCCTTGTTTAAACGTTTGAAAATTTCAAATAACATGTGAATAAAAAACACCAAACCAAATTTTTTTTACACTTAATTATTTTTCCATGTGTCAAATGGCTATTGGTCCACTTGGCATATTTCAACAGTGCCACGTCACTTTCGACACCTCTTTTTTTTTGCCTATCACAAGATTTATTCAACTAGCTATATCTTGAGCATCCAGACTCCATTTTTCATTCTAGAAGAAGTGCTGGAAATCTCTCAATGAATTTTATGATGTGAAAATGATTTGAAGAGAATTTGAAGACTTTGAAAAATGGAATGGTACATGGATCCACCTGGATCATTCCTCCCCACTGGGAACTTTTGGACCTCTGAAAGTTGAAATTAATTGGTAATGAGGTGAGGGTATTTTTCCCTCACCTTTCCGACTTCCATCCATCTGGCCTTGCTTGGATGCATCCCTTTGAGACCAACACAAAGATATTCAACATTACCTCTTTTCAAAGTGTGCATATTCCTATCAAGTATAGTATCTTTCTGTAATTCTTTTAGATATTCAGGAGAAAAATCATCAACGGAAGGAATGGATACACTTTCATCATGATCAATTATAATTTGAGGCTCATACAATTTCAGATTTTCCACATTTACAACTGAATAAATCTGCATGTAAGATGGTAAATCTAATTGGAAAGCATTTGTGCCAATTTTTTCCATTATCCGAAAAGGACCATACCGGATTGGTTTCAACTTTTTACCTTCACCTGTCAGTCTTTCCTTACTAATGTGAAGCCATACCATATTACATACAATAAATTGGTGATCAATATGTGTTTGTCATGCCTGGCTTTGTACTTGGCTTGAATTTTCTCCAATTGAGTACGAACAGTCTGATGTATGGGTTGTATTTGTTCAATGAACTTCCTGGCTCGAATGGCTTCTTTTGGTTCACCAAAAGCTGTATCTTATCCATAGCAAACATCTAGAGAAGATTTAGGCAAGTATCCATGACAAACTTCAAATGGATATTTCATAGTAGAAGAATGAAGTGATCGGTTATATGCATGTTGTACGTAACACAATTGTTCATCCCATAACTTTGGATGTTTATTGCAATAACCCCTAAGCAAATGTACCATAGTACGGTTCACAACCTTTGTTTGTCCGTCAGTTTGTGGATGAAATGTAGTGCTCTTTTTTAATTTAGTGTCCATTAGTCCCCACAAAGTTAACCAAAACTCCCCAATAAATCGAGAATCCCGATAAAAAATAATTGAAGTAGGCAAACCAAAACAAACCCATACATGTTTAAAGAACAAATGTGCAGTGCCTTCGCTAGTAATTTGCTTAGTGCAAGGAATCAAAACACACATTTTGCTAAATCTATCCACAACCACATATAAATAGTCATGTTTTCTTTGTGTCATAGGCAACCCCCCCACAAAATCCATGGAGATACTTTCCCAAGGGCGAGTAGGAACAGGTAGAGGAGTATAAAGTCCCAGTTTCCTATTACTAGGTTTACTTGTGGCACAAAGGGTACATCCCTTTTTATATTTAGCAACATTTTCCTGCATACGAGGCTAATAACAATATATTTTCAAATGTGCAACCATTTTAGTAACTCCAAAATGACCAGAAATAAGAGAAGTATGTGCTTCTCTAATCATGTGCACCCTCTCATTTTGAGGAATACATAGTTTACCCAAATGACACAAAAGATCATTGTGTACATGATAGTCCAATTCTTCTACTTGTCTACTACTCATCAAGTCTTTATAAACATCCTGAAAATCAAGATCATTCACATATTGTTCTTTATAAATTTCATGAGACAAAGAACCATGTTGTAAAAGAATAGATGCAACAACCATAGGAGGCATAGATAGCATATCTGCAACCTTATTCTGAATACCTTTTTTATACTTGATCACAAGATGAAATTGTTGTAAGAAACCCATCCAACAAAAATTTCTAGACTGTTGTAGCTTAGTTTGTGATTGGAGATACTGTAAGGGCTGATGATCTGTATGTATTATTTTTTCTTTGCCCATTAAGTAATGTTTCCATTTTTTAACACTTTGAACCAATGCATACGATTCCTTATCGTAAGTTGGATATTTTCTTACTACACTTATAAAGGTTTCAGAATGATAACAAACTGGTTTTTTACCTTGCTTTAAAATAGCTCCCATAGCATACTCACTTGCATCCGTCTCAATTTCAAATGGTTCTTGTATATCAGGAAGTGTCAAGACTGGAGCAGTACTTATCTTTTCTTTCAAAGTGTCAAAGGCTTTTTGATGTTTGCCTCCCCACTGAAAGACCTGTTTCACACTTGTCAAAGAATGCAAAGGTGATGCAATATATGAAAATTGAGCAATAAACTTGTGCCAAAACTGTACTGTACCAAGAAAACTTCTAACCTCAGTTGTGTTAGTGGGTGTAAGCCAATTAACAATGACTGCCACTTTTTCAAGATCAATTTTCAATTTACCATGTCCTAAAATGTAACCCAAGTATATCAAAGAGGTCTTGCCAAATTCACATTTTGACATTTTTAGATAAAGTTTTTCCCTTCGTAATGCATCCATGACTTTCTTAATGTGGATCACATGCTCTTCCCATGACTTGTTGAAAATCAATATATCATCTAAGTAAAGTATAACAAAATCATCAAGAAACTGTCTAAAAACATCATTCATCAATCTCATGAATGTAGCCGGGGCATTACACAAAATCGAAAGGCATAACAAGCCATTCAAAAAATCCCTGTTTTGTTTTGAATGCGGTTTTCCACACATCACTTTCATTTATTCTTACTTGATGATATCCACTTCTCAAATCCAGCTTAGTGAAATAAATAGCATGTTTTAATTGATCCAATAAATCATCTATATGAGGAAGAGGGTAACGATTCTAAATAGTAATTTTGTTTAAAGCACAAAAATCAACACACATTCACCAAGTGCCATATTTCTTTGGCACCAAAATAATTGGTGAACCAACATGAGATGAACTTGGATGAATAACATCTCTATACAATAGATCCATTACCTATTTTTTGGTTTCCTTGTTTTCCACTACTGATAACCTGTACATGCCAATGTTA
Organism: Torreya grandis; assembly: GCA_037957365.1. NCBI lineage: Eukaryota > Viridiplantae > Streptophyta > Pinopsida > Cupressales > Taxaceae > Torreya > Torreya grandis. The sequence continues at coordinate 1,558,598 of JARHVA010001907.1, read as the reverse complement.
GGGAGAGGAGAATCCTGCAATAGCTGAATTTCATGTTAAACTCCCCTTTTAGGGGGTAAGCCCTTAGGATACTAAAGTACATCATCATAAGTAGAAATTATTTCAACCAATTCATTCTTGTGTCTAGGATCACATTTTTCCAAAGATTGAGAATATTATTTTTCCTTAGACTTAATCAACATGAGACAAAAAGTCTTGCTTGAATTAACTAGTCTTTTCATTTACCCTGTTGTAACCAAGGAAAGACTTGTTCTAATGTGATGTGCTCTAACTATATATTCAATGCCATCCTTAACAAGCAAGTACTTATTCTCCTCTCTATAGAAGATTGCTTTTCTATCATAAAGATATGGGCTTCCCAAAACAATCCCACATATGTCCAATGGAACAACATCCAACTCAACCTCATCTATGAACTTGGATGTGATGGAAAACCTTAGTCTACAAGTTTGTGAGACTTGTAGCTTTGCATTGTCACACACCCAACCTAGTGGATAAGGCTTCGGATGGGGATTGGTTTGTAAGCCTATATTTTTGACAACCTCTTCAGAAATTAAATTTGCTTGTGAACCACTATCAAATAGAGTGTCAATCTTAGTATGTTTTAAAACAACTCTAATGTGGAACAATTCATTTCTTTTGTTATCAACATGCACATAATTCTATTTAGAAGAAGATGCATCATTTGATGACTTAGTGCTAGAAACTGAAAGAGAAAAATCATTATGTAATCCCATAGCTATGATCTTAGTTTCATCACCTGAATCTGAACCTAAGTCCTAAACCATAGCATTAGCCTTCTTTTCTTTCTTTTCAAACCTTTTAGGCCTTAACTCAGGATGTAGTTTCCAACATTTAGACTCATCATGATTTTTATTGCAATGATTACAAAATGGTTTTCCTTCTTCTTCGTTTTTAATATTATAAGCGGATTTCTTTTTACCCTTTTTTGATGAACTTTCCCCTTTGGATTGCTAAACATTAGATTGCTTACTTTTTACTTTAGGAAAAGATTCTTTTGATTGTTTTCCTCTAGCCTCTAAATGAGTGGCTTGAACACATACTGCATCTAAATTAGTGGGATTGAACATAAGAATCATATGTCTTAAGTAACTATGCAACCCACCTATATATTTTAGCAGTGTTTCTTGTGTGTATAGAGGAACATTCAAAAGTAAAGCTTTTTTCCTAAATTTTTGTGTATAATCTTGAACACTTTGGCCTTTTCCTTGTCTGAAACTTTGCCAATCCATCATGGCTTGTTGCATATAGCCTAAAGGATATAATTGCTTTCTGAGTTCTTCAATAAATTCATTCTAAGTAGAAATCGAGTTACCTTTTTGAAGCTCAGCTTCCTTCAACTTACTCTCCCACTAGATGAGAGCTGTGCCTCCCATACGAAGAGTAGCCAAATGAATTTTTGACTCATCCCCTGCAATATTTTGGACCCTAAAATAAACTTCAATCTGCTTGACCCAATTATCCAACTTTTTAGCATTAACTTCGCCATTAAACACTGGTAATTCAAACTTAATATCCAATTTTAGTGAAGGGAGAGATTCCATAGTTTTTTTACCATCATCTGATGAAGAAGGTTTTTTGGTTTTTTTACCTTTTAATTCTTGTGAATCACCTTCTTTTTCATTCTCAGATTTCCTTTGTTTGTCACGGTATAGTTTCTCAACCATGCTTCTCATGTCGATGAAGGCTTGATGGAAAGCTTGTTCGGATTCCATCTCTTCTTCGACCATCCTTGAAGCATGCCTTGAACCAATCTCTAGATTATACTTAATGAGTTTTCCTTCACCCTTTTGAGATTTAGACCTTGTCAACATACACTAGCAATCACTGTTAAATAACAATCGCTCTGATACCAAAAATTTGATCTGTAAACTGAAAATACAAGTGTGGCAAATTTGAATAACTCACTTTTTGCATATAAAAGATCTTTTTTTTTGTGACTTTTCTTTAAATTTTGAATAAAGAAATTATAACTAGAATTAAAAATGAAGATCAGAATTATAAAACAACAAATAAAAATCATAAGAAATCACCAGTAAATTGATAACGGAGTTTGGCTTCAATAGCCTACGTCTCCGAGCCTGTTCGAAGTGAGGACCATTCTCATTAATTTTATGCAACAAATGGCTTCCAAAATCAATACAAGTCTTCAATTCACCTTCTATGATCTTTGATTGCTTGTAATTTTATCTCTCATACCTAAAAATATTGGCCCAAGGCCGTACAAAGCAATAATAAGACTCTAACCTTTTTTATTCTCCTTACATAGTCAGCTTTCTGTGTCTATTCAAGTAGAATTTAGTCCCTTTTATAACACTTTGACCTCCATGGCTAAAGTGGCCAAAGCATTAACCTTTTGCGCCCTAGGTGCAAGGTTCAAAACTGCCAGCCACCTTTCTAGGTGCTTTGGTATGAGGAAAAGGTCGGCCTCCTTCTTGTTTGGCGCGCTTTGACCTTGTTTTGTCCCACATTTGTTGGGAATATGGTTTTCAATGCTTAAAATAGACAAGTTTGTTCCCTTTTAAAATGCCTAAGACTTAGGCACCAACTTAGGCCACCAATTTAACTTGGTAAATGCATGTTTGGTGGGGTGACGTGGCAGTTTGTGCAAGTTGGCCTTTGGCACCTTGTTTAAACATTTGAAAAATTCAAATAACATGTGAACAAAAAACACCAAACCAAATTTTTTTTTGCACTTACATTTGAAAAATTCAAATAACATGTGAACAAAAAACACCAAACCAAATTTTTTTTTGCACTTAATTATTTTTCCATGTGTCAAATGACTATTGGTCCACTTGGCATATTTCAACAGTGCCACGTCACTTTTGACACCTTTTTTTTTGCCTGTCGCAAGATTTCTTCAACTAGCTATATCTTGAGCATCCAGATTCTATTTTTCATTCTGGAAGAAGCATGACAAATATCTCGATGAATTATATGATGTGTAAATGATTCAAAGAGAATTTGAAGACTTTGAAAAATGGAATGGTACATGGATCTACCTGGATCATTCCTAAAAATTACCTTAGCCATATCATCAATGCTAAGTAATATCCAAATGAATCAACTCATGATTTTATCAAATGATGGAAAAATTTTGCCCATAAGGCCAACTATAACATGACTAATGATAATCTATTTAAACTCTTCATAACTACTTTAACTCCTCTTAAATACAAGGTTCAAACTTTTGCCCCTCAAATGCTTAACAAAGTATATTGACTAAGCCAAACATGTCAAGACTTCCTCATGAAGTAATTATGAACCTAATACCAAATTCCTTAAGGGATATTTTAAAACTTTTACTAATGCCATCACTAGCAATACTCCTCAAACCAAACTCAGAGTTACCAAAGTTGACACTTCCACATCTTCTCACATACCACTAACTATGCAAAAAATGAGATAATTCTTAGCACCCTCTAAACATATTACTTATCATAATAATCCTCCTAAATGGTATGACCCTGATCAATTTTATTGGTTCCATGATGACATTGGTCATTCCCATGAAACTTGTCGAGGACTTACTAATTTTTTTGTCTCTTATATGCTTGGTGTTTCCTTTAATCATGAATGCATAATCCAACTCTGTCATCAAGAATACAACACTGCTTCTCAAAAATGACAAGCTCCCAAAGCTTCTTCTTCTAATAACCAAAAATATTTTCCCATATCTACTAATCAACAAAATACTAAGGATGTTTGTGTTATTGATGCCAATTGTGACCAATATTACATCAATTCTCAACATTTTAACACAATTAAGGTCAACTATAGTCACAAAATAGCTCACAGTGATCCTGTCACTAAACCTAAAAAACCATCTTTGGAAGAACAAATTCTCAAAGATACTACAACCACTCATTTAGATTTAGAAGCTAATAAGGAACCCTCTCCTTCTTTCAAACCCACAACCACTTCCATTCCTTCAAAATCTACCTTGCCTTCTAAACCTTGCACTAGTTCTTCTTTTAAATATCATTAGAACTTTCTCAAAGAAATTAACTCCATGAATTGTAAGATTCCCCTTATGGAGTTAGTTCGTACCTCCCCTTATCATCGCACGTTCCTCATGCAACAATTATAAGAAATTGAAGATCCATCCTTTATAGATGAAGAACTACCCTCTTTTGAGCCTTAACCCACCAATGTGCATACCATTAAATCCATTTGTCCTTATTCCAAACCTTCTATTGAATTTCTCAAAGAAGACATGATTAATGATGAGATATTTTTTTGTACCGATGATCTGCCCCTATTCATTAAAATAACCATTAATACTACTCTTAATCATAAAGTACTATTTAAATAAGGGTTTGATATTAATGTGACATATTTATGGCTCATCTAAAAACTTGGATATAATAAGGATCATCTCAAGCAAACCCACCTAACCTATCATGGATTTGATAAAACTAATCAAAATCCACTTAGTTATATTTGGCTTCCCCTATCAATAGGACCTAAGATTGCTCACACTAAAATTATGGTCCTTAATTTTCCCCTATCTTATAACATACTCCTACGCCACCCTTAGAGTCATAGAATGAGGGCCATCCCCTCTTCTAGTAGCCAATGAATCAAGTTCCTACATAATGGAAAATGTTATAAACATGAAGTCGATCCCAAACCTAAATCTCAATATCACATTCCTAGCATTGTCACAATCAAAAGTGATCCCTTACCTGATTGCATCAACATTAATCTAGAATTACAAGTCACTCTTGATGATTTGGATGATGATGAACCTAATGACTTGCAACATAATTGAAACACTACTAAGTTACCTCTTTATATCTCAGAGTGGATTCCTCCTTCTTTATTACCTTGTGATCAAACTATTACTCTCATTGATGAGATCACTGATTTTACCCTTCCATGTAATACCCAAGACATTTCTTACCCAAAATATGCCTTCATATGCAATGACTATGGAGTGGCCAAATTATTCCAAGATCCTTTAATCATGTCTCGGCATAAATTTAGTGATATTAGAATTTCCCCTTCTGAAACTCCTCCTAAATCTCAAGCATGTACCATTTCTCCAACCTATGATGATAAATACATCATGGCCCAAACTCAATCCCAAGACTTGGATGTTTAGCATTATCAAAAAACTTTAGCCCAAATACATGATTTCAATCATGATGTTCACACTATTTCCATATATTTTGAATTAGTTCCTGAAGGTCATGTACCTCCTGTTAATTTTTTGGTTCCTGATATTTATTGGGTGGTTGAATAAATCCTACCTTCTAAACATCCATAAATTATTAAATCTTCTCTACCACCTACAGATCCCATTATTGCATCCATTTCTTCCCTTGTCAAAGAAACTAATGATACTCCAATATTATCTAATCAACCTACTCCTTCTACTCCTAAGATTACATTAGATGCCAAGGCCATAGGCATATGTTAAATACATTCTAAATATGATTCCCATGGTAATAAAATCATCGATCTCAAAGTAGATGTTAAGTAATACAATCCTATTCCCATTCTACCAAGAGATGAAGCCATTCTTGAATTGCTTCATGCCCAAGAACCTCAACTTCCTTGAAAATATCACAAACTTAGGAATTTTAAAAATAAAGCCCCTTATTTCAAAAAATTCATCACTAGCATTGAACCTAAATCAAATCCAATATCCTCTTTACCCAATGCACCATATCATTTCCAAGATGGAAATGCTATTCTTGTCAAAGAAACTACTCACATCAATTATGGTACTCCATCATCCCTTCAACCAATTATAATTTCTCATAAACTCACACCTATTAAACATGATAAATTTAGCTTATTATTTGATAAATACCATAATATATTTACATGGTCCTATGAGGACATGTTGGGTAATGAACCTATAATTATGGTGCACAATATTATCACTTATTCCCATGCCAAACCTGTATGAAAAAATCAATGAAAATTTGCACCTAAAGTTTCCACTTTATGCCATAAAGAAATTATCAAGATTTTCAATGCTAAGTTTATCAAACCCATGGAATATTTATAAGGGATTTCTAACATATTCCCTATTTAGAAGAAGGTCACTATGGTCATTCACATTTGTATTGATTTTTGTAATCTTAATCTTGCTAGTCCCAAGGACAATTTCCTTCTACCTTCAATAGATGTAATAATCTATACCATAGCTAGTTATTAAATGTTGTCTCTTATGGATGGTTTCTTAGTTTATAACCAAATTCAAATTGCCCATGAAGACAAACATAAGACAAATTTCACCATAGAATGGGGAACCTATTACTACGTTAAAATACCCTTTGGCCTCAAAAATGTTAGAACTACATATCAACGGGCATTGAATCTCATTTTTCATGATCTTATTCACAAAATTGTAGAAACCTATATGGATGACCTCATTTATAAATCCAAATGTCTCAAGACTCATGTATCTAATCTTGACATCATATTCAAATGCCTTCTTAAATATAAAGTTAGACTAAATTCTTATAAATGTGTTTTCAATGTCACATCTGATAAACTATTAAGATTTTTAGTCTCCCTTCATGGCATTGATATCAACCTTGTCAAGATTATTTCTCTCATCAACATGCCCATCCCTTGATCCATTTTGAACATTCACACTTACCTTAGTAAACTTGGGGAAATTAGATGCTTCATTCCCTAAATGGCTTACCATATCTATTCAGTCAATTCTCTTCTTAAGAAAGGTAATGCCTTAGAATGGATGGATCACTATCAAAATATGAAAGTATCATTGCTTCACCCACCTAATCTTCATCCCCCTTAAAATGATTGACCATTAATCTAGTATACCTCTTCCACACCCATATCAATTTGGGGAATGCTTGCCCAATAATATGATACTTAAAGGGAATATGCCATCTACTATATCAACTGAGTTGTCATTGATTATGAGAAATATTACAAAAAAGTTAAATGTGATTGCCTAGCCATATATTTTGCCATTTAAAAGCTTTGACATTATATGATTTATCAAACCACTTACATTATCATTCATTTCGATCCCCTTTGTCATTTATTCTCTAAAGCCTTTCTTCCTAGAGATAGAATTGGCAAATGGATTGTCCTTCTCATGGAATTTGATATCTGAATTATTACCCAAAAATCTATCAAAGGACAAATCATTTTTGATCAACTTGATGCATCTCCTGTACTAGCTACCAATCACATTCAAGATGGTCTTCTTGATGAAAATATTATCTACATTAAATATCTCAACCAAGCCATATCCATTAAATATTAATTCCACAACTTTACTGCTGACCTAGAATCAAGTAATCTAGATGAGTCCACTATCTTACCCAATACTACTAAACCAAAAGTAGTTATCGAAGAACTTCCTAAAATTAATGTCAATTTACATGAAGATACTTGGACCCTTCATTTTGATGGCACTAAATGCCTTCAAGGAGATGGGGTAGGTTGTATCCTCACAAGCCCTCTTGGAGAAATCATCCCATTAACATTTCACCTCACATTTGATGTCACTAATAACATGGTAGAGAATGGAACTTTAATCCTAGGCACATGAGTAACCCTTAATCCAGATATCCAACACCTGCATGATTCATGTGATTCCTAACTCATTTATAACCAATTCAATGGTGATTACCAATGTAAAGGTGACAATTTAATTTATTATCATCCAATCATAACTAACCTCACCAAAGAATTTATTTATTTCAACATCAAGCTTATCCCTTGAGATCAAAATTCTATTACTGAATCCCTTGCTTCTTCAACATCTCTTTTTCATACGCACCAAGTTCTTACTGATCCCACTTTTATTATCCAAATAATGAAATCCCCATATTATATTCAACCACAAGATTCACTTATCTGCCACATCGAGGCTATCACCATTCACCAAAGCTCATGGTATAAAGATATCATTCAATTTATAGAACATCAAACTTATCCTGCAAACCTTGATTCTTGAAAAAAGACTCACATTCAAAAAAAGGATTTTAATTATGTATTTCAATATAACATACTATATTATCATAATGCTAAAGGTACCTTGATCCACTATGTTATGAAATATGAGGTTTGACCTCTTCTCAAACAAGCACATGGGGGAATTTGTGGTGGCCAATTTAGTGGACATGTTACATCTTACAAATGCTTACATATGGGATAATTTTGGATCACTCTTAAAAAAGATGTCATCAAATTTACTAAAAAAATTTCTCCTTTCTAGATTTATGATGATCTAATTCACTCACCTCTAGCTAAGCTTTAAACTATCAAATCTCCCTAGACATTCTCCATATGGGGATTAGATATCATAGGCAAATTACCTCGATCTCAAGATGAGAATGTATTTATAATCACAATGACAAAATATTTTACCAAATGGGTTTAGGTTATGTCCCTCATTAATGTCACCGGTACCACCATCTCTAAATTCATCCTTAATCAAATCATTTTCCATCTTGGTGTCTGTCATACTATCATTTTAGACAATGGTGATAACTTCAAAAATAAAGACATCAAACAAATCTATGTTACATTTAAAGTTAATTATAAATTTTCCACACCCTACCATCCATAATGTAATGGACAAGCTGAGGCCACCAACAAAATTATTAATAAAATCTTCCAAAAGACAATTCATGAAACTTGCATAGATTGACATCTTCATCTCTATCTTACTTTTTGGGCCTATCACACTAACATACACACTACCACTAGGGCAACATCATTTTCTCTAGTTTATGGTTCTAAATTAGTCCTCCCATTAGAAGTTGAGCTTACCTCTCTATGTATATCTCTTCATGGTATCATACGTGATGAATAATTACATGAATATGGACTTCATGCTCTATATCTCCTTGATGAGCATTGTCTTTCTACTTTACAACATAAATGCTAATACAAGGCTTGCATTGTCAAATAAAATAACAAATAAGTTAAAGTTTGCATGTTTAATGTTGGTGATATTATCCTTAAATTAAACTAAAATCATGAAAAAGAAGGTAAATACACCCAAAAATAGTGGGGCCCTTATTTAATCAAAAATATTCTTGGTCCACGTACTTATCACCTTCAAACCAATGTAGGTCATATTTTCAAAGAGTCTACCAATGCACAATTCCTTAAGAAGTATTTTTCCTAGATACTTCCCTTATTTTCATGCTTTGTATATGATATCTATCTAACATGTTTTATAGAATACTTACACATGTCTCACCCTTTGCAATAGTTTTCTCTTTTCACAAATCTTAGTCCTTCCTTTTAGTCCTTTGGTTTCCCCTTTGGTCATGAGTTACATTGTAAAACCATGGATAAGACCCAATATTCCTCATGGTTTCCTTTTGCCCTCATTATTTTCTTTATTTCCAAACTCATAGTTTTTGGTACACCCTTGGGTTTCTCTTTAGTGAGTTGTAGTGTAAGACCATGGATATGACCTGGACTTCTTCACAAATACCATATTTTTCTTCTTTATTTATACTTCATGTGATTTTGGCACCCCTTGGGTTTCTATTTTATGATTTTTAGTGTAATACCATGGATAGGACTTGGCCTTCCTCATAAAATCACCATCTTTTAATTCCTTATCTAGAATATGTTTTACAATGGTTACAAGTTTTTTAATCCTTATTCTCAACTTTAGCTTTTGCTTCTTTTGCTTGATAAAATTTTCACAACAAACGGTGCTATCATGTTTTCCTACATTTAACTCATTATTATGATAATTAATCACACTATATTGTCATTGTATCCTTTTTTTTTCACTTTTTGTCACATTTTTTACAATTTAAAGTAATTTAAATTGTTTCATGTTTCATCCCTCTTGATTTGATTTCCTTTCACACCACATGGGATCAAACAAGGTCGAAGTCAAGATAACACTTTTATTTTAGTTGAATTTATAATACTCTTGGACACCAAGCTCTCTAAGTTCTCTATCTTAGCAACCAAGTCCCAAGCCTTCAAATAAAAATCATCTTTATCACCCATGTTTGATTTTCTATATCCGTATGGAGGAGGAATAGAAAAATCCATCTAAAAAGTTAAAAGCTAAACCATTTTAAATAAAAGGCAATGATATAAAAAATGAAACATAATTTTTTTAAAAGTCAACATCATACCAAAATATGAGACTACAAACATATCTCCAATCTCCAATCGAAGCTCAAACTCCACAATTGGACTCACAATAGAGTCAAGGTTTATTGAGGTATGGTAGTCTAGTAGATTAGAATAGGATAATTCAACAAAATTTATGGTACTACCTACTTTCTCATGCAATTACCCAATATTCATAGTAGACTAAGATCTTTGTAAGGGGTCTTGAGGAATGGGGAACACATTAGTGAATTTAGGTCCATTATAATTTTTATGCATATAACCTTCATGGGATGATCTACATACTTATTTTGTTGACCTAATACTTATGTGTCTAGGATAAGTTATTCAAAGTCCTTAAGGTTGAAAGTCCTATTGTTTTGACAAACCTAATTTGAATGTCTTGACTTTGATAAAGAGTTCCTTTACCTTTTTTTCCCTTTATTCTCCCCACTACCCATTTCATTTCCCCCTTGATAGGATGGTGTGATTTTAAATTTATTTTCCCTTATTTTTCTACTTCCCTCTTCTTCACATCTTAAAAACATGATAGCATTACTTTTTTTCACTTTTATCTATCCTTAGAACAAAAAAATATGTTTGAGTAAGTGTGGATTACTTTATTTACACAATGATTCTACATTCCATCATCACTTTGCCCTTTTTATCCATCTATTTTTATTATACTATCCTTTTTGCAAACACCTAAGTATATTTCTAATTTCATGTACTTTTTACATTGTTAAGTGAGGTTGGTTTGTTACTTCTCACTCATCAATGTTGTTTTCCCTTTTATGCACCTTTTTCTATTGTTGAGTAATGATTGTTATTTCTCACTCATCAATATTATTTTACCATTTTTGCTAGCCCATATTTTTTACCATCCTTTTTTATGCATATACTTGGTTTAATTTGGTGAGTTTTCCTTTCTTACTTAAGGTTTACTTGTTTGAGTTTTTTAGTCTTTAGTTGCCTTGGATTTTTGGTTACTCGATTTATTATAATTTTGACTTAGTCATTTGGTCTAACATTACACTTGTCACCCTAGCTTGCCAAATTACCAAGTATGTCTTATCCACATCAATTATCTTGGATTTCCTTCATTTGTTTATTTTTGATCTTTAGTTTTGTATCCTTGGGTTTGTCAAAAGCAGTCTCTGTGCCCTCCATGATGAAAACTACAAACATAGTAGATAACCATCCCATGATAAAGGTAAGTCAAGGTATGCATTATTTTTTTTCTTCATTTATTTCCCTTTTTATCATTTAATTTTAATCATTTTATATTTTAAAATACTACAACTTTTTTTTAGCTTCAATATTGTGTGTTACTATGTTCTTTCTCTAAGCACCATCCCCTGTTGTACCTAAGTGACACATGATGAGATTCAAGTGGGGAATATGTATACACATAATATTTTAAAACTTTATCAATTACTTAGGCTTCAAATCTTGTAGGAACTTTTTGAGTCTCAATATCTCTGAGTACACACCCTAAGGGGTGCACCAAGAAAGGGGTGAGTAGACCATTGGTGTTTCACAAGATTATTGCCCCTTTTTACCATTTTATATCTACACACTTGTCTCCTAAAACCATCTCCAAGATTTGAATCCTATTTTACACCCTCATCTAGTCTTTTACCACCTTCATTAGTCCTTTCCTAACCTAAAACCCCTTCTTGATAGTTTACATTACATAGTTGGTCCCATTGACCTTGTATTCTTATTGACAAAACTCATTAGGGTCTAGGTCAGCCCCTGGAAAACCTAGTCCATAATGTAATTTATTTTTGTTAATTAAAATACTAGGTTGACTAGATCAACTTTGTCAGCTTAAATGTTTGGAAGGGTTTAGGGTTAAATTCACTTATATAAACACATCCATTTTTCCATTTTTAGAGAGACAACAAGAGTTGATTATTCATTTGCATTTCTTTAAAATATGATCTTCCACCATTATACTTGAATGTCTTAGCTTAGGGTTTCTACTTGAAGAATAATCTTATCTTATGGAGAATTCTTGGATGCTTTGGCCTTTCTTAGTGATCCTTACAAACCACAACAACCTCTTGCAAAAAAACCTTTAGCCAAGGGAGAGATTGAGTCATGACGAGTTCATCTTCAAAGTATGTATCTCTAACTTTGCTCCTCTCTTTAGTAGATAGAAGTAGCATAAATAATGGCTTTTGAATATATTTCTCTCTCCATGTATTAGGGTTTTACCTATACATAGCTTAAATAAGATTGTCTTATACATGTTTAATTTTAGTGTTTATTACTTGCATTTTATGCCACAAACTTTGGTGAGCACTAGATTAGATTTTATTTACTTGTTATTAGTTTAGTGAATATGAAAACATAAGACATGGTTAGGGTTATTATGTAGTTTTGCTTGACTAGAGGCTTTGAAACCCTCCCTAGTGAATTTATTATGGTAAGAAATCCCTTGGTTAGATCTAGTGGATCCATATTAGTCATGACCCCGATTATCTAATTTATCCCCAATTATAAGTGTAAGTAGGATTTGTATTCTTCTATCTCGGATTGATTTATAAATTTGTTGCATTTCCCATTGCAAACATGAACCTTCATGTAATTACTTGGATCTCCCATCAGAACCTCCATGATCTTCTATACCATATCAAACTTTCCTATGAAGTGGGATATTATTTATTCATGATCTTGGGGTATCCTTTATCTATCATGGACATGTTTATCACTTATTTGTTACACCTCTTTATGGATATATCTTATTACAAAGAAACTAGTTCACTTTCTCCTATTACATTAGTTGTTCTAGTCATGAACATCAATCTCCAAAATGGTCACACCACAAGAAAACCACACAAACCAACAAACATAAATTGATATAACATGAGTCCATTATTAATTATCATATATATTCCATAGCTAATTCATTAAGAAGAACATATAATTATGTACAAATGTCAATGAATTATATTCATTTTCCTCCCAAGTATTTTGTTCAAGGAAACATTAAATTGCTCTTAGAATTAAGATGCTTAAGTGCTTAAAATTATTGTAGGTAGTTGTATAAATGGAAATAAACAAGTAAGAAATTGACATATATATACTTATATAAAAATAGAGTTGAAACATAAGTGATTACCCAATAAAAACCCAATGTGAGAAAAAATATAGAAGAATAAGGTCTATGCATTCTCTTGAAATTTTATAAGTTGAATTTCCTTCTCAAGGCATCTAAGAGCACCTAGAACTTATAAATAGTGCTCTTTAAAATTTTAATGCTCCATAAATTACTTCTAATTAGTCTCCTAAATTGAACTATTTTGATACAACTTATTTAGGATGCACTAGAATGCATTTAAATGCTCTAATATGGTTTTCTTAACCCATGATGGGTGAATTTATTCATAAAAATAAGTAAATGGCCATATGTCATGATCCTTCAAAAACATGGAATTCCAAATTATTGATCTTATTTAAACCTCATATAGTCTACCTTTCTATTTCATATGAATCAATTTAGAGCCTATTTTATCTCATCCCAATGACATATTTTGCACATAATGGTTTCAACCCTAATTGAACATGTCTAACATGTTTGGCCTTGATATAATCCATAACATATAACCTTGTCCAAAAATTCGTTTGAGCCCTGGGTTTTTCGATTGCCCCTAAACCATTATGCCTCTATGTCTAGCCCATGTGTGTTTTATAAACTTCCTTCACTATTGAAATATGTCTTTTGGGATTTATGAGTATTTTAGTTACTCACTTGGTTAACATGACTAGTGATTTGATATTAGTGTCTTAGTTCACTGATTTTACTAATTATTTTGATCCAATTTAGATAATGTGAGGTGGTATAATGTTAACTTAATTTTCATAAGCAAGTTTCCCCTTCTTTGGAGACTCCCTACAATTTTCATAAGATTTAACAATTTAAAATAATGTTAATGACATCTTTAATTGTTTTGGGACTATTTTGTAGGATAGTGGATAATTGGAATCCTTCTCAATGGAAAACTATCTTGTTTTAGATATCCTAGAGCATTCCCCAACTTATTATTTTCCACCAAATTATCTTAATCTTGCATATTGAGGCATTTCCTCAACCTTTATAAGATTTTTCATTCCTTGCCATTTCTTTCCAAATCTTTTTCTATCATATCATATACTCAAAAAATTATAGAAAATTATATTAATATGCTTCTAAAATATACCGAATAACTCATTGAATAATTAAAATAAAAATCACATAGTGGAGAGTTTATTTTTTTACATATTTGGTAGAGATTGGTCTCTTATGTGGGGTATAATTTTATTTCTTCTTCACTCCTTCACTATCTTCTTGCATCTTTTCCAACATATCCTCATTTTAAAACAAATCTTGTTATAAATTATGTACTATAATAATGAGGAAAACTCTATAGTTGGATAATGTATCTTTCAAATCTTGTTTTTCCATTTTGATAAAATATTTTGGAACTCTCAAATTTAAACCTAAATTTATTGATTACAACCTTCAAGCTCTTGAATTATTTCACTCTTTAACGATTTGGCCATGGTTTAACTATGAAATCAATTAACTAAATACATTTTTTTAAATTATCAATCATGGAATAAAATACACACATAAAACTAAAAGGTATTAGAACCACATTTACACAAGTTACAAGGAAAACCAAATTTAATATCCCCTAATTTGTAATCAACTTAGATATCACAATGTATAATTCACCAACATAAATTTATATTCAATTAATAAGGTAAGAAATTGAGGTTTGCTACAACTATGGGCTATCATCTCTAAATTTCATTCAATTTACAATTTATACATCCTAAAACACATGCATACAATGCTTAATATAAATTATATTTCACACCCCTTTTATGATTCTGCCAACTTGTGATCATTACAATCTACAAAATAAATAAAAAAAACAAAGAAGTCTTTAATTTTTTAAAGTTATACATGATTTAATTATGATTTTAATTATTTTCGTAAATAAGAAATATTTTTTAAATTAATTCATATGTAATCTATATGCTTGCTTAAGTGTTTGAAAATGTGAAGTAATTGCATAGAATTAAATTAAGCAAGTAAAATACTGAAACAAACATGAAAAAGGAGAATCAACACAAGAATTTACCTTAGAGAAACCCAATGTGAGAACAATCCAAAAGAGTAGGGTTGGGCCACCTTATCTCCACAATCATCATTAAACATTTACAAGTAAATAAATCAATTTTAAACTCCAAGAATACCACAAGCCTTATCAAACACTTTTGAAATATTGCCTTGTTATGTGTAGTTACTAAAATATTGAATTAAGTAATTGACAATAATAAGCTTGACACAAATTTACCATGCATGACTTGCACACACAAATATGGTCCTAACCTGCCATTGTCTCACACTACATGCTACCTTATGGGTTTGATCCTTTCATTTTTATATTACACACCTATAAGAACCTCATTGTTTATTTTAAACTTATATACTATATTTCACATAGATGCTCAAATGCTCAGTTTAATCCTCCTATGTATGGGTCATTAACATATGACTGGGTCACTATTGACATTTGATACTGACCTGTGCTTATTATTATTGATCTTTCCTAGAAATGACTACTTTTAAAAATTAAATCTCTCCTTAAGGTTGGCCTATCTACCTAGTGTTTCAGTGGTATGCTAAATTAACCAATTGGGCTCATAAATATATACAAATCAAAGCCTCACTTGATAGGGGGATTGAAACTTATCTAGTACACATATTGCTTAAATTTTGTTTGAGTCTTCAGGCATGGGTAAATACTTTCTATCCATGGCTGAAGTTCATGAGGCATCTGATGAAGCTCCTGCAAGTAACAACCTAGAAATGCGTTCAACTGAAATAACAAAAGATTGGCAGAGTGCAATGCAAGTGTGGAGGAATATCCTCCTCTGAATGAAGAATAATCCAAAGGAAAGTCATAATATAATGAGGTATGGATTCTTAAATTTGATGGCAGTTGCTCCTCCACTGGTTCAGGAGCTGGGGTTGTGTTGATATCTCCTCAAGGAAATATTTTTCCTTCATCCTACAAGTTGTAGTTTAACAACACTAATAACACAACTGAATATGAGTCACTATTGCTTGGATTGAGGGCTAATCAAGACAAAGGCATCAAGCTCCTTCATGCCAAAGGAGATGCTGAACTAGTGGTTTTTCAGGTGAGAAACCTATATCAAACCAAGAATGAAAGATTTCATCATTATCATAATCTAGTCTGGGATCAAATTGAAAGCATTGATGCTTTCAATATCTCCACTATTCCAAGAGAATTCAATGACCGGGTGGATGCACTGGTTATTTTAGCTACTTTTTTGGCCCCCCACCCAGACTTCAAAGGAGACAGGTACACCATTGTGCTGGTCTTTTGGCCAAGTGTGCCTGATAATGCCATTCATTGGAAAGTGTTCAACAATGACAACCAAATCATTGCCTTCTTGGAGCAAAAGGATAGCTTTGAACAACTACATTTTGAAGGCAGTGAACTTTAAAAGCCTGAACTGACCCTTGAATCAAGTTCAAGCACAGATGAAGAGTTCCTGCAACTTAAAAGGAATAATATTTCCAAAGGCTTGGTTTCCCTTGAAAAACTATTTAACAAACATGACAGGTTCATCAAACAACAACAAATGGATTGAAGCTCCTCTCAAGAGTTTGATCAAATAATTTTGGGAACCAAGGAAGATCCCAAGATGGTGAACATTGGGAAATGCTATACTCCTGAGGAGAGGTTCAAGTTCACCACTTTTCTCAATCAATATAGGGACGTCTTAGCTTACTCCTATGATGACTTGAAGTCACTCTAGCCTGATGAAATTTGACATGACATCCCTCTCAACGCTGATTCGGCACCTTACAGGCAAAAGTCCAGGTAGTATAATCCAAAAAAATTAGGTACCATTTTATCTAAGATACAAAAAATACTAAATGCCAAGGTAATCTTCCCAATCCATCATTCCACATGGATTGCCAATATAGTGCCGGTATAGAAGAAGAATGGTGAAATCTACCTTTGTGTGGATTTTAGAAATTTGAATCAGGCATCCTTGAAGGATAATTATCTTTTGCCAATCATAGATCAAGTGCTCTAGATAGTGATGGGCTCAGAGATGTTATCAATGCTAGATGGATTCTCAGGATTAATCAGGTTGAAGTTGGTGAAGCAGACCAGCATAAGACTGCTTTCACCACACTTAAGGGCACGTTTGCATATAAAAGGATGCCTTTTGACTTGATAAATGCTGGTGCCACCTTCCAAAGAGTAATGGACCTTCCTTTAAAGATGAGATGGGTAAGTTCATCATAGTTTATCTTGATGACTTGACTGTCTTTTCTAAGCATCACCCAGATCATGTGAGCCATTTTCAACAAGTGCTAGAGCGTTGCCACCAGAATGACATTTCCTTAAACCCCAAGAAGTTAGTCTTTGGAGTAACAGAGGGGAAACTTCTCAGACACATTGGGTCAAAAGGGGGCATAAATATTGACTCAGATAGAGTCAAGTCTATCTAAGAGCTTACCCTACCCATAAGTAAGACTGTTGTTCACTCCTTTTAAAAGGTGAAACTCTTACAGAAGTTCATCCCTTAGTTTGCTAAGAAGACTAGGCACATTATAGACATGATGAAGGGAAAAGCCACCTTTAGCTGGACTGAAGAAGGTAAGTTGGAATTTGAGGATATCAAGACTACCATTGCCCACACCCCAATTTTGGTTTGTCTAGACTATGACAAAGAGTTCACCATTTATAGTTATGCTTCAGAACACATGCTTTCAATAATTCTGGTTCAGCAGAATAAACAAGGTATGGAATCCCCCATTTCCTTCATGAGCTATCCTCTCAAAGCTCATGAGTTGAAGTACTCAAACATGGAGAAGCATACTTATGCAGTGGTGAAGGCAGTGAAGCACTTTTACTTCTACATCTTGAATTCACACACTACTACCTTGGTTCTTGACACCACGGTCAAATCCATACTGACTCAGTAAGAGTTTGGGATAAAAAGAGGCAATTGGGTTACAAAGATCTAGGAGTTTTATCTAGTCATCAAACCAATAAATCTAATGCGTGGGAAGGGGCTATGCCAACTAATTACTGATAACAAGCTGGGAGGAATAGAGCATGAAGAATCAGAGGTGGATGACACACCAACAGTCCTCTTTGTCTCCACCATGACTGAGTGGTATTCAGGTATTGCTCATTTCCTTACTTATGGTGAGTGTCCTGTTCATGTATCTTATAAATAAAGGAGAACCATCAAGCTGAAAGTTGCACATTTTGGTCTATACAAGAGGAGCCTTGATGGAGTGTTCCTTCACTGTGTAGACAAGGAGAAACAAAGCCAACTTCTGAAGTCCTTCTACAATTCAGCCTGTGGAAGACATTTTTTTGCTCCTGTGACTGCCCATAAGATCCTATAAGCCAGGTATTATTGGCCAACTCTCTTTCAAGATGCATACAAGTGGGTTTGGGAGTGTGAACTATACCAGCAGTTCGTCAGAAGACCCAAGTTAGTTGCCCTGCCTCTCAAGCCAATGGTCATAGAGGAGCCATTCCAACAATGGGGAATTGAATTTATTAGAGCTATAAACCCATATTTAAGTGTTAGACATGATTATGTCCTTACAACAATAGACTATTTCACCAAATGGGTGGAAGCTATTCCAACTAAACATGCTACTTCAGAAGTAGTATGCAATTTACTCAAGGAGAACATCATCTCCAAGTTTGGGGTCTTGACCAAGATTATCACTGACAATGCAGCTTGTTTCACTTCCCAGGAGATTACTCAATTCTATTTCTACTATGGAATTACACTCTCCCACTCTTCTGATTACTTTCCACAAGGGAATGGATAGGCTGAATCAAGTAATAAGAACTTGGTGACTATCATCAAGAAGCTAGTGGATGACAACCAAAGGACATGGCATAAAGCATTGGTTGAGGCTCTATGGGTAGACATAATTACACCTAAGAGAGCAATTGGTATGTCTCCTTTCCAACTTCTTTATGGTATCAATGCTGAGATACCAATCACCTTAGAATTGCCAGCATTGAAATTAGCTAAGGCAATTGAAGATCAAATGCATGAAAGCGCCCTTGATAAGAGGATCATGTGCCTAACTGAGCTGGATGAGTAGAGAAATATAGTGGTGGACCGAATTGCTACCCATCAAGATCTGGTGAAGAAGGTCTTTGACTAGAAAGCAAAGAAATGTGATTTTTAGATTGGAGATCAAGTCTTGCTGTGGGACAAGAGAAGAGAACCAAAGGGGATGCATGGAAAGTTTGATTCCCTATAGAGGGGCCCTTTTATTATTCATCAGATCAATAGAAAAAATAGTTTCCTATTGAAGTATCAAGATGGCACTCTCTTTTCTCTACCTCATAATGGGTAGCATCTAAAGTACTTCAACTCTTGAAGTATCAGATGAGTTCAACAGGTTTAACAAGTTCACAGGTTCAAAGGCAACCTCAGTCAAGGAAATGAGCAGGAAAAAGAAAAGGATGAGTGGAAAGTGCCAAGTGTTGATGGCGGAAGGTTTTAATATGATGCAGTGGAAGATACCATGTGTCCCTGGTAAGGATCGGTGGAAGTCGACAAGTGTCATCATCCACATATACCAGAAATGAGTCCTAACTATTTTTGTATGAGCTCCTATGAATTAGGTGGATGCTTCCACATGTCCTCACTTATTTCAATGAAAGATGCCATGTGTCACTTGTTTGAAGTAGTAGAACATGCCACATGTCAAAGACAAAGCACTCTCAAATGTAGGGACACAAAGCCAAAGAAAGGTTTCCTTCAAATAAATTATCTAAAGGAATTCCTTCGAATATTTTATCTGAAAGAAATAAAGGGACGATAGTCCTCTGAAGAAATAAGATCTTGAAGGCCACCTAGAGATTCTCGAAGGGTAGGTACCCTTTTAGGGGGACACTTGACACTCAAAAATGGACCCTGTTCAAGACCTCGAAGGGCAAGTTCCCTTTGGGAAAGGTTGAGACTTAAAGTTCAGTAGAAGCTGCCAAGTGTCACAAGCTAAGACATAGTCTCTACCAATTTTGAAGAAGTGAAACTCACCATGTGTCCCATCCTAGTGCAATGGAAGCTACCAAGTGTCTGCATCCATGCTTCTAGCCTCTAACAAGTTTCAAAGCTTATTCTAATAAGCTTATTTCAAAGCCACAGATTCTGCCACATGTCCTCACTTGCACCACAGTGGAAAGCAGCCATATCAAGTGAGAAAGACACAAAGAAGTTTCTAAGGAGGATGATAGGCCTGTGAACATCAAATTTAGGGTGACCGACTAGCCGTTAACCTTCAAAAGATGAAAGACCCATAGACGTCAAATTTGTAGCAATAAAGTGTCTGATTAATATTTGCAGGCTTAGAAGGCAGACCTGAATGCATTCAAAGACCTTAAGGCCAGGGCCAAAAGGAAGAAGAGACAAAGAGGGAAACTCAGTAGGAGTTATTTCTAGTAGGTGGAATAGTCCACCAAGTAGGTATCTGGGGCCTGCCAGCATTAAAAGTGCAACCTATTTGTCTCCTTTGGCATAAAGGCCACATTGACAGCTATGTGGGTAGTAAATGATGGAATGAGTAATTCAGGCTTGAGAGAAGACAATGGAGATGAATCAACATGCCACAGTTAAGGTAACTACCCTGCTCCAGCATGACTCTCCCTGATAGAACCAAAAATGTATCCAAGGCATTAATGTACAACATGGGTCACTCCATGGGACTAAGTGCCAAGCCTCCCTTGGGCTCTATATAATGTCATCTCTTGTATCATTTTAAAAAGACCTTTTTGATCACATAAGCAAAAATTTGCCCAAATTGAAAGGTGAATACTGAGAATTTGAGTTCAGATTATTGTTCATATTATTTTATCTAAATGAGAAAGCAAGTTGTTTGCAGACTTTGTGCTGTCATATCTTGTATCATTTTAGAAGATTGTTCTTATGTCTATATTTAGAATGTATTCTTGTTTATTTAATATAACAAGTAGAATTAGTGGAAGTGATAAGGAAGGTGTCCTGAAGCCAACTACTTTCAGACTTTTTGCTATCATAGTTGTCTTTAGTGTGTGTTTTCTTTCTATTTCTGTGTAAGAGACCTTGGGATGACTTTGTGCCCTCATTGTATTTCGTATCTCACTCTTTGGGAAGATGAAGTGGAGACTTTGTGCTACACTTCATTCTGCTGGTTACTGCACCCTTTTGTCACCAGTTACTTTTACTACTTGAAAGAAACTCCTACTATTTCCTGCAAGAACACTTATGAAAGAAGAGAAGTGCCTTCAGTGTTTCCACCAGGATTTTCTCCTCTGTTTGTTAACATCATCTCTAAAAGAAGAGAGATGGATGATGTATCCTACCCCTGAGTGTTATTTTATGCTTATTTATATAGTATATAGCTCCTGCATATTTATAAGGAACCTCCCCTTCATGAGAGGAGAGATTAGTCCCCTTTTGATGTGGTAAACCTACACATTTGGCTGATCAATCTTCATGCTATGGTTGATCAGACCTATTTTGTTTATCAGTATGCTGATTGACAAAATATTCACCCAACATAATGGTGGAGGAATATTTTCCAAGCCTCATTCTCTTCAATGTCCTAAATAACCCATTTAACACTTAAGGCCATACTTTATCGATAAGTGTCAATTATGCCCATGCCACATTTGTCATGAGGAAGGAATCAAATATCTCAGGCCACTTGATAAAACCTTGAGCCTTATTATAATTATCCAAGAAGAAATCATGAAGAAGCTTGTTTAGACTTTCATAAGAGGCTTTAGAGGGGTCCCAACAAGAGGGGTAGTATTAATGAGTGGCCACCAAAATATTGGTGTAGATTTGGAACTTGCCTACTAGAGAGAGGGGATTAGTGATCTAGTAGTCAATTTAAATTTTAATCTTATTGAGAACATACTACCAAAGCTCAGAAGGTGAGCTATCAAATGCAAAGGGAATGCCCAAGAACTTGAATTATTCCCCTTGAGTGATCTACTACCAATTAATTTTTTTAAGCCACTTAGGTACCAACATCATGCTTCATAAAAAACAATGTGTTTGCTTGCATTGAAGGCTTGAGCCCAAAGCCAAATGAAAGGTGTCAAGACACTTCATAGCTTTATTGAAGGTGGCCTCTTGATCTTCAAGTGTGAGAAAGGTGTCATCTACAAAGTGACCATTGATAAGTTGAGAG
Source organism: Torreya grandis (assembly GCA_037957365.1). Lineage (NCBI taxonomy): Eukaryota > Viridiplantae > Streptophyta > Pinopsida > Cupressales > Taxaceae > Torreya > Torreya grandis. The sequence goes on along the minus strand of JARHVA010001907.1, from coordinate 1,536,220 downwards.
GTGCAGTTATGATCTGTAAACTGAAAATACAAGTGTAGTATATTTGAAAATCACTTGTTCACATTTAAGAGATCCTTCAATTTCTCACTTTTTTTGCTTAATTTTGTATAAAGAAATTAAAACTAGATATAAAATGAAGATCAAAACTAAATAATAATTAGAGAAAATTCAAAGAATTCACCAGCAAATTGATAACAGAGTTGGCTTCAATAGCCTACGTCTCCGGATCCATTCAAAGTGAGGACTATTCTCACTAATTTTGTGCAACAAATGGCTTCCAAAATCAATACAAGTCTTTAATTCACCTTCTCTGATCTTTGTTTGCCTGTAAAAATATCTCTCAGACCTAAAAATAATGGCCCAAGGCCATACAAAGCAATAACAAGACTCTAACCTTCTTAAATCTCTTTACACAGTCTGCTTTCTGTCCCTGTTCAAGTAGAAATTAGTCTCTTTTATAACACTTTGACCTTCGTGGCTGAAGTGGTCAAGGCATTAACCTTTTAGGTGATAGGTCAGGAGTTCAAAACTACCTCCCACCTTTCTAGGCACTTTGGAAGGGTGAAAAGGTCAGCCTTAGGTTCTTATCATGGAATTTTGAATGTTTTACCTCCTTTTTGGCACCCTTGACTTGGTTTTGTCCCACATTTGATGGGAAAGATAGTTTTTATGCTATAAATAGACAAGTTTGACCCATTTAAAAAATGATACAGGTGGATCCATGTACCATTCAATTTTAAAAAGTATTCAAATTCTATTTGAATCATTTGCACATTATAGTATTTGTCAAGAGCTTTCTATCACTTTTTGCGGTTTGAGAAACAGAGTCTCAATGCTCAAGATATGGCTAGTTGAATAAATCTTACTACAGGGGGTGTCGAAAGTGACGTGGCACTATTGAAAACATGCCAAGTGAACCAATAGCCACTTGACACGTGGAAAAATAATTTTGTGCAAAAAAATGTTGGTCTGTTGTTTTTATTCACTTGTTATTTGAAAATTTCAAACTTTGAAACAAGGCGCCAAAGAAACTGCCACATCACCCATCCCACGAAACATGCTTTGACCAAGCTTAAGCACAGCCTATGATGGCGCCTAAGCCTTATGAATTTGAAATTTTTTAAAAATAATATGACTTAAGCATCCATTATCTATATACCAATTTTTGTTTTCATCTTCTTGAGTATGCAAGGTAGTTTGAACAAACATTGTTTCTTCCTTTGGTAAACTATATAAATCCTGATTCTTATTTTCTTCAATCTTGGATTTGTATTTCTTGAACCATTTAATGGTGTAAATTAATTGAATGTCCTTTTTACAAAAATCCCTCCATTACTTGGCTAATGTCCCTTTTGATTGTAGTTGTAGAATAAAATCTATTTTCTACTTCTTGAAGAGTAAGTACAATCCCTATATCTATGACCATATTCATTATAGGTATACTGATATCCATTGAAAATATATCTATAGTTGTTCATGTTAGTCATACCCTTAGCTTGACCATCATTCACCCAAGACTTCTCATCCTTGAAATATTTGGTAGAGCTAGAATTCTACTTATCTTTAGATAAAAATACATCTATATATGTCATAGTTTTCCCTTCCAAATCATTCATCCTTTGGTTCATGCCTTTGTCCATCATGTCCTACTAATTCTTAACTATTGATGTTAGTTTATATATTTGTGTCTTCACACCATTAATGCTTGAAATAATCTCATGATATATTGAGGAAGTCAGATCTGAATTCTTACTCCCTTTCTTAGTCTTCAATCTCTCAATCTCTTCCTCTAGACATTAATTTACTTCCTTTAGACATTTGATCTATGATAAGACACATACTATTTCACCTTGAAGAAATATTTTATCCTCTTTGTCATACATTGTACCTATGATCACCTTTAAGTGGTTAAACTTGTGAAGAAGGTATGGCTCTTATATCAATTATTAGAGGTACAATCACTAAGAGGGGGGTGAATCGATGATGAAAGATAATCCAAACTTTAATTCCAATACTTTCAAAACACTTAATAAATCATCACAAGCATTCATAAAGCATATAAGTCATTCATAACAATGAACAAGAAAGATGATGCAAGATCAAACACACAACACATGAATTATGTGAGAACCCTTCATGGGGAATAAAATGCACTCTCAATCCTGCAAACACATGGAATAATTATCCTATAATATGATCAAAAACATGAAACCTTTTAGTGAAGCACCCACTTCACAATGAATACCCACTCTTGAGCATAAATAAGCACCAACTTGTTCTAGATCTTGACCACCCACACAAAACTTATGAAAATCAACAAATGAAAAACTTTGATTTCCTTTTAATCTAATGGATAAATAATGTATAACACCTCTCTCAACCCTTGAAAATCTCTCAAGCTTACACACATAAGTAATGCATCCAAAAAACCCTTTTGGATCACTCTAGACTTATTTGCTCATTATCAATATTAAAAAATGCATGATCACTATTATGAAATCAAAATTATGATCTATAGGTCATATACACAATACTCAACTTGTTCTAATTTTCAATCCATCCACTGGGCACATTCACTCTCCTGTACATTTTCCTCACAAAACTCTTCTTCAGAAACCATGACCTTTGATTTCACTCTTTATAGATCCTTCATGAATATCATTTTTTTGGTCAGAAATAAGACTTGCCTTAACCATTAAGTATTATATCACTCTAAGACATACCTTAATACCACCCTTATAGGTTGGCCATAGCATCCATTGGTCACTCTTAAATATCTACACCTTTCAAATAGGCCTTAGTAGCCCTTATAAGTTTCATGGAGACCTATTCACCCCTTTAGTACTTCATGAATAAAATTAGGAACACAAGACCTTTTAAAAATAAATAGGTCCACTCCACATGACCCCCAAGACACTTTCAAGGGATTAAATTAATCACTACACTCCTCTGCATATGCACAATCTACTCAAACATTAGTCTTGTACACAAGAACACCATGAATGAACAATCAATAAATTTATGGGCATTTGTTCATACTGAAGATGGATTGTTCGAACCTCCAAAATCCACATACATGGTCCTTATGGAGTCTAAAACAATCTTCAATAGCTAATTCACCATAGAACATCCAAAACTCATTAATAATGTCTCAAACATCCTTCTCAGGTCATTTGTAAAAGATGGTCAAACACATAGTCAATTTTGGAGATCAATAAATACAATTGTATGGATAGTCAAAGATAACCCTTGGTGTCCTTTTCAAAAGATATAGCTCAAATAATATAGATTGGATTTCTTTTGTTAATTTTAATATTCAAGTTACAATGGTCACTATGTAATGCAAAAACTTTAGACACATGTTTTCATCTTGTGCCCCCTAGAAATTAGATCAAAAATGTTTTGTCAATCTCCTTAGGAGTCAACTCATTTTTACTTTAAATTAATGGCCATTGATCTTTGATCGATGCTTCTAAGATTGTGACACTTGGTAGCCCAATGTGCATTCTAGGCATATTGACTTGTTGACTTGATTCGATCCATCAATCTACCATTAAATCATCATGTTTATGACACATGCCACCATCATGTTCATTCTCAGGATCCTTTGACTTATTGACCTCATGCTCACCATTAGGTCTTCATCTGCATGATTGAACATTTTCCATTATATTTTTATCTACATGATCACCCACATGCCATTGATCCTTGATCCAAATTATTGATCTAATTGAGCTAGATTTCAACACTTGGCAGCCTTGTAAAAATTTTACTCGATATTACAAATTTGGCTATGTATGAAAACTATGCAATCTACCTGGGAGGCCAACTTTGAACCTTGATATCATTTTTTATACACCACCTCATGTCCTAAAACTTGGACCATAGAAACTAGGGACAAAAATGAATATAACCATTTGACCAAATCCTTCTGATACTACCACATGTGTGAATGCTAATGCCATCAATCTGCCTACTTAGCTTGATTTACAATATGACTAGGAGAACCTAGACATTCATATGACTTATCTGATGAATTCATTTTGCTTCTACAATCACTTCAAGCACTCATAACACCCCATAGGGTCTCCACAACATGATCATATCATCAATATCATCCATCAACTACCTATCCAAGCACATACTAAATATTCATGTATGAACACTAAAGAATACTAAAGTACACTTTGTCATTATCATTATAACACATATGACACTTAATCAACATCATTGGCCTCCTTGAGGACATCATTGACAACTCTCCAACATGGAAGACTTGGAAGTTTGACCTAGATAGGGATATGAAGGGTGACATTGTTAGAAACCTTAAAATCCTAGGACGATGGAGACAAAATCATAAGTTGGCTATGAAAGAACCAAACATTGGACTTCATGATAATCGACTAAGTTTTAGAGGGATATTTAAAGGTAAAAAAAACCTTTGGTAAGGTTATTAATTCTATATACATGTACCCCTAGTGGCTTCTAGTGGTTGTGAAGCTAGTTGTGGAGGTAATCCTCTGAGGGGCTATGACCAACAAAATAAGAAATAATAGAACAATTTTCATACCACTTGAAACATTGTTCAATAGTATCAATAGGAAAACTTACCTTTATAAGGGAGGAAGCAGAGGGACTACCTCATTTTAAACTTTTGAAACAAACTTGTGAGCTCATTTGGGTTTCATTAGCTCTGTCTCCTACATCAACAAATGCAATAGAGCATGGATAATTCATAAATATAGGGCTTGCCTACCTAAAGGGTGGTGTATCGAGCATAGTTAATGCATTGTATCTCTAATATATCTGATGGTATTTATAGTGTGACACAAGGGGGCCAAAAATGCAAATAGGTAGATGCAAATCATGAAAAAACTCTAGTAGAGTGAATTCTCTAGCAGAATCCCTTATTTGAAAATTGATCACTAGAAAGATATCTACCCAAAATAATTCTTGCTTATTATATTATTTCACCACCCTTGTGTAAAATTTAATCTAATATTATTAACCCTAGATACCCCCATTATATAAATTTAGTGTTAAACATTTGGTGAACCCAATGCACATAAGATATATTTACACACAATTCTAACTAGTTTTGTTTCACCCAAGTTCACATTTATGATGGCAAGGGTGATATTGAACATCATCTCCTATCTTTCTATGTGGCATGCCTTGATTATGCTTCCATTGATAAAATTTTGACTAAAATATTTCAAAGAGCCTTAAGGACTATGTTCTAAGATAGTTCTATGATTTACCAATCCAATCAATAAAATTATTCAAACCTCTTATAGATTAGTTTTTGGCACACTTCTCTATCAACATTAAATAAAAGGTATCTTATGCCCAAATTACCAATACCAAACAAAGAACCAATGAACCTATAAATGAATATGTATTAAGGTACAAGATAATTTTAGCCAAAATGACAAATCAAATGGTAGATAAATAGCTTCAAGACATCTTCAAGTAAAGTTTGCTTGCCCCATTACATGAGTCCATTATTTTCAAAAATTCCAAATCTCTTGATGACTTATACCATATCATTCAAGATCATGGAATGAAAATTATTACATTGAACAAGATTAAGTATGTAGTAAAAACATTAACTTTATCTAATACCAAGTTTCATATCAAACCAAACTACAAGGTAAAACCTACATAATTTAAAAAGGAAATAACTACAACTATTAATTTAGTGTCACTAAAACCTAATTAGCTTGTCTTATCTAATGCACCAAGGAGACAATTTACATGATCACCTAAATCTCCATCCTAGCTACTTAAAAAGCTTTTAGATTGTCATATTATATCTCTCCCTCATCCTATATAGGTTGATATTAGTAGATATATACCTTGTGGATATGATGCCAATGTTTATTGTGACTATCACTAGGGCCCTAAGTATTGTAATAATGATGTTATACCTTGAAGCATAAAATACAAGACCTTATCAATAACCAACAACTTACATTTGATTATCCTCCAAAGAATTTAGGGTCACAACTTGGTGACCATTAGAACCTAAATATTTTTAGTGATCAATTACAAGATAATTCTCAAGAGAATCCATAAGTGAAAATGGAATATAATTCACATCCTCTTATACCACATTATGGTCACCCATCAGATGGGATTATTATAACTTATACATGACATATACCTCATATGGTTCAGAGGCCTACTATTAATTTTGATGACAGTGAGATTATGGATGATGACTATGAGATTCATTATTGTTTATTCAATAAGACCTTGATCACTAGTATTTTCATAATGTTATGATTTATAATGGTGCTAGAGATAATGTTTGCACCATGATGTTACTTGCACATTTGGGATATACACATGATGATTTTTATTCTTCTACCAAAATTGTTAATAGTATTTGATGGGACCTCATAAAACATTCTTGGTGAGATTGACTTACCTTTACACATTGGACCAAAAAATATGGTCACTACCTTCTCAATTATACCATACACAAGAGTCTTTGATTTGTTATTGGGATGACCTTCGATACACAAACTCTACACATTACCTTCTGTAGTGCATGGGTGTATTAAATACATTCATACCAACATGGTAGTCATTGTTCTTAGATTTACTAATTATCAAACCTACTAAAGTTAATCTTATGCGAAAGGGTAGACAAAAAGCAATCCCTTTTCATAGGTGGCCCATACTAGAGAGACCATTGCATCATATATATAGAGTGTGTTCCACATAATACTCATCTACTACTATGTAACATATTTAGTTATCTAGAGTAAGTAAACATGTTCTTATTATTTCTACTTTAAATAAATCATAAATCACAAAATAGAGGGTTCCATGAACCCCTACCCAAACTATTACCTCTTAGAGACCATAAAGTCTTATGATACATGTGCAAAACATCATAGAGCCTATAATGTTAGATATTACACCTATACATGCTCCTCGATAGTACCTTTAGTTTGATATATGATATTTAGATCTTAGATATACCTATGAGCATCACTTAGATAGGATCATAGGTGCCAAAAATTCAAAAAAATCAAATATTCCAAAAAATACAAAAACATTCAAATAAATTAAAAAATACCACAAATTTTAAGTATGTTTCATGTTGTACCATTTCTTATAGTTTTGTTGTTTGATCCATGTTAGTAGATATCATATCATTCCTTTCCATATATACATGTTTATTGCATCATTTGAGTGTGATACATGCATACTGAGATACATGATATATGCACATACATATGTTGGGCCTTACCTCTACTCACATCATAAGTATGTTAGGGGAATTTGCTTATTTGATCATGATACACCTAGGTTATATGGTTCTATTATCACTTTCCATTATCATGTTTGAGCTTATATACTTACACATGCCTATATCCATGATTATACATTTCATAGTATACTTGATATGATATGTACTTAACATTTTTTACAAACACATATTTGTAGGAACTAGTACGTTATGTTCATATTGGTTGCCTATATTCCATGATTTTATTTATGCACTTCTTTGAGTGTATTACTTTATTGATATTATATTGCATTGTATTACATTTTGAATATTTGAATATGATCCATTGATTATGGTCCCCATTGTTTTATTTTCCTATTTGGACATTTGAACATGTCATTATTTTTTGTATGGATATTTTAATGTCATTATATGCTTTATGGACATTTGAATAAGTCATACCACTTTGATTGTGCAGCTTTTGAATATGCCCCTTGTTTGAGGTTTTCTTGGACCATTTCTTTCTACTTTGTTTATGAGTTCTCTTGTGTGTGTACTTCATTATTTGCTATGTCTATATTGTTAATCTCTAGATGTTGTCATGATCTATATCATGCATATTAGGACTTGATATGATCACATAATACATGATTTAGTCATATATCTACCCAGACATGTTATTCCAATATATACAATTATATTCTAGGTTATTCCAATATATATCTACCTAGTCATATGCTACATAATCCATACATAACTTATACAATTATATTATCATTTTGAGGTAAGTTAACTACTAGATTATATTTCACCTCACCTTGAAAGGGGGGAATATAAATGGAGGAATGTCATAGAGGCATGAATTCCACATTTTCATAGTTTCATATTTCTATGGGGGTATGTCAAAAAGGCATAACCTCTAGTACTCAACATTATTAGGGTGAACACCAAGATCTCTAGATGAAATGGATACACAGATTCAATGAAATCACATGTCATGAAAAGTGGTCAAAGAGAAAAGAATAGAAGATTAAATCCCATACCATAATATTTGGTTAAGGGAGTTACTTCCTATTCATCGAGTCAAATTATAACTCTAAATACACCTAAGAAAGCTTAGCCATAAAATTAGGAAAAGTCCAAGTGATGAAAAAAATCCCAAAATAAATAAATATACAAAAATAATATACCCATACTCTAATACCCACCATAAATATAACTTAAGTGGGTAAAAGAGATGGGTCCCAAAAACAAGCCTTAATATGGTACCCATGTACAAATCAATCTCTCATAAAGTAGATAAAATGAGAAAACCTGTAGAAAAATTTCTCCCCAAAAGAGAGATAGAAATGATAGGCTAGAAGCCCCCCAAGAAGATGATGTCATTGTATCCCAGACCTCAAGAAGATCCTACAAGTAAAGATACTTTATCTTCATGAAAGGTTTGGTGAAGATGTATGCTATCTTCTCTATTGTCTGATAATATATTAAATCAATGATTTTCCTAGGAATGAGCTCCCAAATGAAGTGTATGCTAATCTCTATGTATTTAGTTTATTGATGCTGGACTAGATTCCTTGTAATATACCTAGGGAGGGGTAGATTAGTAGCATAAATAGTAGTTTAGTACTACATGCATTAGAATGAAGAGTTAGATAGATTAGAATAGTATAAATAAGAGGGCATAGGCCATTGTAATGCATCCAAGAAAATAAAAATTCAATTATAGTATTAATCTGATAAGGAGGTAGCCCCCTCAAAGAGGAAAGTGATTTGTGGAGTGATTCCTTCCCTAAAAGGAATAAAATATTAATATATTCAGTATTTATGTGTATTCTAATATATAAGTTCTTAACATTTGGCATCAGAACTCTTTCTAGGGCCAATTTTTTCTCGTTGTAGTTGAATTTGAGATTAAAGAGATAGTTTTTAGTTATTTGCAGTATTTTAGTTTTAGTAATTTTGTTTACTATGTGCTTATAGTCTATATGGGTGTGTTCATTAGTTGTTAGCTATGAGGTATTTCAATGTCTTTTATAGATCTATAGTTTTTATCAATCACTATTATATTCAATAACGAGTTGTTAGTTGTGAGATCTAGTTATATGAGAGGTTAATTTGTATGTAAGTGTGAGTTCTATTGAGGTGAGGGAAATATTTTGCATTATTTTATGCATTGAGTCATTTATCATTTTGAGGTTCCTCATAATTTTTCATTTTCCTTAGCATTTGTAGTTTTTAATAGTTAGATCCTATAGGTTTAATGTATTTGTTTTAAATATTTGCTACATTTAAGGCATTTGATTTCAATATTTTCATCTGGGGTGTACTTTATATCTAGTTGCATTCATCAAAGGTTTTCAATTTATGAATTGAAGACATTGCATATCTAATCTGAGTATTTTTTGGGTTGCATTGAGATGCTTAACTTTCCATTGGTGGATCTCTTGTGATCTCAACTTAGCATGGGGATTTTTGCTTCATCATTTTTAAAAATCTTCACTCAATATCTTGTTTAATTTTGATACTTTGCTCCATGTTGTTCTATTATATATTGAGGAATCATTTGGCCTTTGATTTAATGATGTGATGGTAATGGATACCCAACTGATCTAAAGGAAACAAATTTTGAAGGCCTTTATAGATCCAACATTATTTTTGTTATTACCATGATATAGAATATCTAAATATCACAACTATGTATAACACTTTTCTATAATAATAATAGGCAAATTTATCTCCACATTGACTGGCTCTCCATCTGATTGATGCTTCACCTTAGCTTGGATTTAAAATGGCTCTTGCCATTACCAAGCATATAGATCTCATCAAGGCTTACATCAATAATTTTTCTCTCCTCCACTTTGCCTAGGACCACGTAGTATTCTATCTAAACATATTTTCACATGTTTGATTTAGATCAAACTACCTTAGATCTTGTACCAAGATCCATCTAAATATTCTAATTGCATAAAAAATATTATCCTTGGATTGGATGATCTAATCACCATTCAACGCTCAACATGGCTTGCAACTGCATCGACCCTACTCTTTGGATCTAGTTCTTATCATTTGGATCTACCTTGCACACTAGTAAAATAAACTTAACTTCTATATTAGCTCTTTCCTTTTCTATGGATGAACTAGATCTCCTAACTTATGACATTTGATACGCTTAGATTGTATTGAAGGCTCTGAATTAGATAAAAATTTAGATCTTAATGTCAACCCACCTCTCAAAGGGTATAATCTCTATGACTCCACCACTCTACTAACATCTAGTCTCAGCTTCTTAAACCCAATAATGGCTGTAATTGTTTTCCCTCTTTGAAACCAATCTAACATACTAACCATGAATTTATCACTTCCATTTATGGTTTTTCATTATTTTGATGTTTTAGGTTTAGGTTTAGGTTTAGGTTTATGTTTTAGATATGGTTATCCTTCTATGTTGGACATTTAGTATGTTGATAAAATCTAGTTTATCAAAGCTAATTACAACTTAATTGGTATTTAGTTGGTGTAATTTTTTAAGATTGGTATATAGTCTTAGGTGTCATTACTTTTAAAGATTTAGATCATAATGATTCCATCATTATTTTTAATATTCCATGTTGTTTATTAGCATCATATGAAGGAATAACTCTGTATCACTGACCTATAGGGGTAGTATTAGGTGTATGCATGTATGTATGTCATGTACCTAAGGATAACATATTATAATTCTTATTATATTAGAGGATAGTGAGTGGAAGATATTATATAGTGAGTGGAGTGTTAGTGCTTATAAAATATGTTAGTGGGGTTAGGATCCACTCATCACTATTAGTGGGGAGAATAGTGTCCATTGAATAGTGCTTGGCCATTGTATAAATAAGGGCATTGGGTTGAGTATTTATTAACCAAAGAAGAAACATTTATAATTAGAGATTAATATAATAAGAGGTTTCCCCCTAAAAGAGGCCAATGATACAGAGTTTTTCCTTTCATAAAAGGAATTATGTGTATATAATGTGTGTGTTTGTTCAATATATGAGTCATTTTTAGTTATTTAATTAGTGTGTGAGTATGAGGTCCCTAAAATTTGGTATTAGAGCTCTTTCCAAGGCCATTTACATGTATTTTTTGTTTTGTAGGAAGTTGAGCAAGTTAATTTTTGTGATTATGTACATTGTATGCTCTTACCTTGCCTTAACGAGATCCTAGTGATTAAAAAGTGGATAGAGTAGAATATTATAATTGTAAAAGTTCAAGTTTTGTGGTATTATGAAGTCATTTGGATCTTTCATTTAATTATAGTTTCAAGTTATCATAGTTATCACAGTTTTAGTATTTTAAAATTTATCATAGTTTTAGTAACTATTGATGTTTTAAAAAAAAAGGTCTATTTCTATGGAAGTCTTTATGTAAGGATGGGATTTTGGTTAAAGCTAAAATCCAATCAATTATAATCATTGGACTTCACATTTTATCTAGAACATTGATTCAACTTAGTCAAACTAACATATTTGGAGAATACCAGATAGAGTTAAACAAACTCATCAATCCACTTGATGACCTATATGATGATTTCTACTGAAGATGCTTCATCGATAGACTTTAGGATGAAATTCAAGCATAGGTTATAGTGTTCCAACCTAAATACTTGATAGAAACACATGGATTATCTATGCTTGTATAAGATTGCATTGATTGGCACTGTCAGCACTAGACACCTGATGAGCCCAAACAAGCCCTAGAAATAGCCCATCAGACTCCCAAAGAACATAAGTAAACAAAACCAACACCTAAGCTAGCACACAAAACACTAGAGCAATAACTTTATGTGCCCAAGCAAGTAATAGAAGATCCCAATCAGGCACTTGTAAAGCCTATGAAAGTAACAATAATGCCCCAAAAGGCTACTAATGAGCTCAATTAGGCAACTGACATGCCTAAGATGGCCACCACAAATCCCATGCAGGGAACTACAACTTGAAATCCCTTAGAGAATAATGCTAAGGGGGATGGAAAGTATCCTCTATTGTCTCACAAGGATGACTGTTTTTATCACCCTTATTGTAAATTTGAGGTGATGATCATCATGCTTCAACTTTTGGTGCTTGACTCTAACCTCATTTTTCAAGCTAAGGTTATTCTATCCATATATCTCTATGCACTTCAACCTCATGTTGTAGCACTTGAGTTCACATTATTATTATACATGCTCATATCTTAGCCCCATAGGAAGAAATGGAAACCTAAAGGAATGCATGGTCATTCCTCTATTTAGTCAACATCTTATTTTATTATGTAATTCTTATCATGTTTCAAGGGAATTTTTTTTAAGGGGGATGAAATGTAATATACATATGGAGGGGAAAAATAGTAGCACAAATAGTAGAATAGTAGTTTAGTACCACATGCATTAGAATGAAGAGTTAGATAAATTGTAATAGTATAAATAAGAGGGCATAGGCCATTGTAATGCATCTAAGTAAATAACAATTCAATTAGAATATTACTATGATAAGGAGGTAGCCCCCTCGAAGTAACAAGCAATTTTTAGAGTGATTCCTTCCCTAAAAGGAATAAAATATTAATATATTTAGCATTTGTGTATTTTGTGTATTCTAGTATATAGGTTCTTAACATTCTTATAAATTTGAATAGTACTCTAGCTGTCATAATAGATGATTTGAGGTCATTTGAACTAGATACCAAACTCGTGAGAATCCCCTAAAGCCAAATAGCCTCAATAGTAGCATTGACATCCCCTTTGTATTTTACCTTAGTAGATGTTAAAGTAATAGCATTATTCTTCTTGTTTGACCAACTAATTAGACCTAAACCAATGGACTATAATGTAAAATGGACTTACCATTATGAATATTACCAACCTAGTTTGATTCAATATAAAAAATCAAGTATATGTCAATTATAAATCTATAATGAATCTCAAATCTATGTGTAACCTAAATATAGTGCATGATCCTCTTAGCTATTTTATATTACAAATCATGGGGTTCTTACATGAATTTGGAGACTAGGCCCAATGCATATGATATGTTAGGTATGGTATGTGTCAAGTAAATAAGGCTTCCAAAAAATTATTAATACAAGGTAGCATCAACCAAAGGTGAAGTACAATATGCCTCAAGATTAAATCCAAATAAAAGGGATTCAGAGTTAGCTTAAAATCAGCCATGTGAAATCAAGTAATAAGATTGAGAGTATACTTAGGCTATGCAAGAGTGATTCCTGAGTCAGACTAAGAAATTTGGATTCCAAGGAAGTAATGTAATAAGCCCAAGTATTTCATGGAAAATCTATCTTGAAGATCCTCTTTCATTATTGCAATGGATGAAGAAGAGCCCCCAGTGATCAAAATATCATCAACATAAATAACCATAATCAAAAGTGAATCATCCTATTATAAGAGATAGTCATTCATATTTTAATGGCACCAAGTGAACCCTACAAAAAGAAGGAAATACTCCATCTTGGCATACCAAGCCCAATTGGCCTGTTTGAGGCCATAGATAGATTTTTGAAGTCTACACACAAAGGAAGAATATTTTACAATTCTTAGTGGCTATTCCATGTAAATATCCTCCTCAAGGTCACTATGAATAAAAAAACTCTTCACATCCATGTGATGAACATTCTAATGATTGGATGTGACAATAGCAAGTGTGAGTCTAAAAAATTTCATTTTGGTGACTGGTGTAAAGGTTTCAATATAGTCAACATCAAGCACATATGAGAAACCTTTTGTAACCAGCCACACCTTAAACTTGTCAATAATACCATCTAATACATACTTGGTTTGATATATTCATCTACATCAAACCATTTTTATTCCCTTAATAAGAAGACTCAAATCCCAAGTATGATTCCTAATTAAGGAATTATACTCCTCATGCATGGAAGAATCCCACTTAAGAATACCTGATGCCTCCTGAAAGATATGTGGATCTAAGGTAGAGGCATAAAAATCATGTGGACCAATTCGAAACTCTAAATGTGTCCACCTATCATTTCAATAATCCCCATCCCATATGCCTACACTCTATAGTGTCTGCATAGCCCAAAGAGGACCAGAAGTGGATGAGTCAGGAAGAAAAACATAATCCTATGAAGTGTGTCTAGATGTGGATGGAGATGAGTCCCCATCACTACTCTTACTATCAGAACTAGAATAAGTGTTTTAAACCTCTGAAATGTGCTTAAGCTAATTTAAACCATCTGAATGAATCCAAGTGAGTCTAATGAAGTGGGAGAAGTGTCAAGTGTTGATTTTATGGGATTATATTGAAAGTGAACACTTAACTTGATGAATAACTCATGTATGGTCAGATGAAGAAGGTGTTACCCCCTGACACCATATAGATAACTTATGAATATATAAGGATTATTTTAAGGTTCTATAGCCTTGCATTTCTTATTAGGTATATGGGATATAACTAGAGATCTGAAGACTTTGAAATGTTCAACTATGAGTTTCCTACTGCACCAAGCTTCAAATGGAGTTATGCATTTTAAATATTTATGGACAACCCTATTCTAAATGTAATAATCATAATTGATTGCTTTGGCCTATTACTATGGGTGTAAGTGACTTAGAGTGAATCATATAGATAGACATATTTTTCAAGGACCTATTTTTACATTTTGTAACTCCATTTTGTTGGGGGATTGTATGGAATTGTACACTCTAAATTAATCCCATTTTCTATGCAAAACTTCTCAAATCTATTACTGACATATTCACCTTCATTATCAATTATAAGAACCTTGATGCCTTTATCATATTATTTATTTGAAATAAATTCTAAGTCTAAAAAATTGTAAAAACTTTAGCTTTATATCTAAGGATGTGGACCCATGTGTACCTTGAAAAATCATCAATAAAGTTGAGAACATACTTAGACATTGTGAAAGATGGACTGGGGAAAATCCCAGATACATCACTATGTACTAAATCTAATTCTTGTGAAACCCTCAGCTTTTAATTTGTCAAATTTATATTTGGGATGCTTCCCAAGGGTGAAACCCTCACAAAAATCCTTAGATAAATGGACTCAAGGTAATCCTATGACCATGTCATTTTTGATGAGTTGCTCTAGGTAGTGATAGTTGAGGTGGCCAAACCACTCATGCCATATTTTGATAAATCCATATGAATGAGTCAACAATGGAGTCAATGAAGAATCAGGTGTAAAATGTGAACAGTTATATAACTTACCTTGGTGATCTAACCTGCCCTCTACTACTATAAAACCATTATGTAACTCTATGATGATAAATGAATATGGTAAAAACTCTACCCTCATGCTCTTACTAATATGAGTGATTTGGTACACTAATAGGAAATTAGTTAAAATAGATGGAACATTTAAAACATTATTGAATGTTCCTCCCATTTCAATAGACCCTCTCATTGAAACTAATATAAATGTGTCATCAAACAAAGTGATTAAACACATGCTACAAGGCTATAATGAATAAAACTCAACTTGTGAAGAACCCATGTGGTGGGAAGCACTCGAGTCAATAACCCATGAAGATGTTGGATCTGAAACTATTATAAAAGCCTTACCCTTTTATTTATATTTTCCTTTTATTTTTGCCTTAGAATAATCTCGAGTTGATGAATTCTACTTGATAGACTCAGGAAAACCTATGTTACATAGCTATTTATGGGAAAAAACTATGTGAAATTTTGATGCTCAATGTTTCGAATCCTCTTCTATGATCCTTCATTAGGAGATAAAAATAATGTGGAACAACAGGATCAAACAATACTTAAAAGCATAAAGAAAATAACTATTGTAAAAAATTTCTAAAAATAAAATAAAAATAAAAATATATTTTTTTATTTTTTTACAATAGCTATTTTCTTTATTCTTTTAAGTACTGTTGGGTCCTTATATTCCACATTATTCTTGTCTCTTGATGAAGGATCATAGAAGAGGATCCTAAACATTATGGATCAAAATTTCACACAGATTTTTCCCAGAAATCACAATGTAATGTTATGGACTGTGAAAGTGTAAAATCATTAACACCTATATTGTTGTTTTATAGAATATGAGTTAGGTGGTCAATCTATTTATTCATGTACTTGTGTTCATAATACCTATTTTTATTTTAATAAGCACACTTAACCAAAAGTCTTGATTACTCATGTCTCGAATAGGCTCCTCTCTTCCTTTCTCTCTCCTTATTTTCTCTCATCTCTTTCTGCTATATATACAAGATTTTGAGTATAAAAAAGGATCCCTCAATTGGTGATAGAGTTACTTTGTCAAAATTGCCTTGTAACACTCTCTTGAAACAATGAGATGAATTTTTCAATTCTGGTTTGAAGTCAAGTATACATTATTGGAGATGAACTTGTAGATGTATGTCCCTTCTCATCATCTATAGATTTTCTATGTATCTTGTTTTAATTCTTTTGGTTCCTTACAGGTTGTGTGAAGTGTTAGACATTAATATTTTTTTTGAAGTGTCACAAGTTTATAGTGTCTCATACAGACCAATTTATTTTTGCCCTTTAAATTGTAGGGTCTCCCTTCGACCTCCACACAAAACACTTATGCTTGTGGCCTTGAGATAGGATCAAAGTAGTCTATGTCTTGGTTAGGTTCATTAGTAGTTGTTAAGGTTTCTAGGTTGAAAGTGGATCATTTCATATTTTGGTGCATCACCATCCTTAGCTTAGATTTCCCCTTTATGTTATCTTTCTTTCCCTTTTCCTGAGTCAACAATAGCTTTTAGTGTGGGAATCAAGTTGAAGTGAAGCATCTGAGGAGCTAGCCTCATTAAAAAGCCTAAAGGTTCAACCTCATTACAAGATACCCATAGCTTGAGGTTGTTCCAATATTGTAGATAGAAGTGAGAAAGCCTAAAAAATTATCCCACAAGGGTGAAATTTTAGCCAATAATAGTTTTTGGCATGCCCGATAGGACCACTTTCAAGGAAGATTGGTCAAGTTTGATGTTGTTTTGATCAATTTTTAGTGGTTATAGCTTTCATCTTTTAGTATCTAGAGACTTTGAAGAACACTCAACAATCTAGTGGTAGAATAGTAACTATCTTTCATACCAAGGGTGACTACAAGATCAGCTTCTAGAGGTATACCTTTTGAGTTTATTGAACTACCCTTAAATTCAGCCAAAAGGTTAAGGTTCACCCATACTCACCCATATGTAGGAAACAATTTTTCTGAACTAGTCGTGAGGTGTACCTACATAAGAAGACCTTTGTTATCCCCTTTTGTTACCATGATTCTCCAAAGAGCTTTTGTAGGCTTCAATGGCCAAAGTCCTTTGAATCTACCATAATACGATCCTATGCCAATAGCATCTCTCAAAAGCATCCCATATTTTATAGGAAATTAAGCCATAAACCCTTTTGAACACATCAATGACATAGCCAATTTTTGTAATATCCATAATGTTTTTGCAAAAAATATAGCTATTATATTGTTAGTGTAGACACTTAAATCTGGCCACCGATAACCTCCAACCAGGATTTTGACCAATTTCTACCTAAAATGTATAATTTGGCCTTAAAACACTAAATTTTTTAAAATGATGTGAAACTAACATATTCAAGTGCCAATTTTAGCTAGAGTATCCCTAAATGGAACAATGCAATTTATGGGCCAACTAAATTTGATCAGATAATTTCAAGTCAAAATGCCAATTTTGTACCTAAGTGCTCTGGATTACTCTTTCCTATCAAATATTTTGCACAAGATGTGTACCTTCATTATTTGTTGTTGGTAAAATTTTAAATTTGATAATGGATCCAATGCATCTGACATTACCTTCTAATTCCAATCCAGTCAAGTTTTGGACCAATAACAAGGCATTCTGATCAACTTGAGTAATTTGTGACAAAGTGCTTAATCATGCTTAAGAGCTAATTAATCCAAATCAATGAATAATTAATAATTCCATAGAAACTTGTTGAAAACTTATTTTTGGAAATGACTATTGAATATCTGCATCATCAGGTGACCTCATATCTTAGGAAGACATCCCTAGGTCATAAATGCCATAAATATCAGGATTCATGCCCTCCATGCCTCATCAATGCCTTCCATGATGCCATCCATGCCTCTTAATTTCCACTTCTTCCAATGTCATGATGAGGATAATTATAAAATTAATTCTAAAAATTGATTTAATCCTCAACCACACATCTCAATCTCAGGATGGATGATTCAATTTGATTCTAGACATTCTAAAAAATCTGTAAATAGAGAGGCTATGAACATCATTTCTAAGCTATTTTGGTGCAAAGTTATAATGCACAAATATCTTCAAGAAGCTATTGCAATTAGTGTTATCAAGCCAAATTGATTCCAAGCCAAGCCAAGCCATAAACCAAAGGTGCCAAGGAGAGATGGAGGTAGACAAGCTTCCATTGCCAAGGACTTTATGAGCACAAGCTGAGCAAGCCACTACAAGAAGTATTTTGGAGCATCCAAGGAAGGTAAAAGAGGGTTTCTTTTTCATTTTAGTTGTCTATTTTATTCATGTTTGTTAATGAAGCTCTCCCTAGTGTCTAAGCTTAGAGATGTAATGCTAGTTAGTGTGTTTATTTTATTTTATTTTCATTTTAGAACTAACACCATACTAACCATCCTCTCTTGAATCAAAGTCCTAAATTCACATATGGCACGCTCGGTGGGACTAGATGAATCTGACACATGAATAAGATCATTTTTAGCCTTAAAATATTTATTTGAACCATTAAAACTCTTACAAATTGATTTTATAACTTTATTTTTCCATTTTTTGTTTGCTACAAGTTTACACAGTAATCGACATCAGTTAGTAAGACCGACATCAGTAAGATATCTTAACCGATGTTGGTTGATAAAACCAACATTGGCTGGATACCTATCATCGGTCACATTTGTATAATTGATGTCGATTAGATAATCATCATCGGTTATAAATTGTAACCATCATCAGTTATATAACCGACGTGGATCACTATGTTTTTCTTAAAACATAGACCTGAGAGCTCTATTTTTGAAGTTCATTATTTCAAACCTAAAAGAGCTTCAAGTATAAAGGACATGATACCATTTTTGTTGTAGGACCAAGCTTGAAATTTGTTAAAAACATGTTTAGATTACCTTTTGCATGCTTAAAAATCAATTAGAAACCTTGTTTTGGTGTTTAACAAAAAACAAATTTTAGATGTTTATGGTAAATGTTTTCAAAGTTTGAAAATAAGACCAAGGGGTCATATGAACACCACCTCATTTTACTTTTGGGCTTAACAATGAACTCACCTTTTCAAAGCTTTTTTTTTCACTTGGTTATTTAGATTAATTTTTTGTTTGGAAAAAGAGAGGGATGTCACGTGTATGCTCTTCTATTTGTCCCCTTTAGGGAACCCTTGGAATCAAAAGCACCATTCCTATTACAAGTAGCCTAGTCCAAGGATTATAAATAAATTAATCTAAATCACTCCCCAAAAACTCATCAAAGTTTGGGTGACATTAAAAATGACCCTAAAGTCTTTCTACTTTCACGCTTTATTTATTTTTATGTAAACTTGGCTTATGAGGGGGGATTCATCACCTCCTACAAGTTCTTTAGGGAAGCTTTGACCCAGGGTTTCACCTCCTGACATTGACTTCATTTGGCTCCTAATTAGAGTTGCACATGGGATGTATCTACATTTAGACATCTCATTACACTTAGCGAAC
Source organism: Torreya grandis (assembly GCA_037957365.1). Lineage (NCBI taxonomy): Eukaryota > Viridiplantae > Streptophyta > Pinopsida > Cupressales > Taxaceae > Torreya > Torreya grandis. The sequence continues at coordinate 1,516,258 of JARHVA010001907.1, read as the reverse complement.
AACAAGATGTAGTGGTTGTAAAAAGGACTAGACCTTTTTACAACTAGCCAATACCGTGGTGACCCAATTTTTGTGTTTTGTTTTTGCAGTGTTTGACATGAAAGTGCTATGTACCTAGGGATATGATATATTAATGTATATGGGTTGATGGAGATGCTGATATGTGGCACACATCCCCTTAGTTATCTATATGGGTACAATATATTAGGATAATGGAGTAACTTGTGGAATTAGTACATTGGGTAATGGTCGGCCTACATTGAGATTAGGAGGTTACCCATCCATGGGTTAGATAGATGTCTATATATAGGAGATGATTATCATGGTAAAGATATCAAGTAAGTATTGAGTCTTCTATTGCAAGAGGATATTGGAGGTTGTCCCCTCAAAGAGACATTGTGGAGTTATTCCTTCCTAAAGGAGTATTATATGGTGTTTCCCTACCTTAAGGGTATTTCTACATATATTGAATATCAAGATCTTATCAAGTGGTATCAGAGCTTCGATTTGGGCAATTTATGTGGAGTGAAACCCTAGTTTTGTGAATCGTCAATAACTTTTTATTGGTTGTGAATTTTTCCACAATTGTTTTACTAGATATGGAGAATATTTAAAATAAGTCACAGTAAAAAAATAGAGATTTTTTGATTCGTTTTGTGGGAGTTATTTTTATTTTAGGATTTATACTAATTTCACTTTATCTTCCAAAATATAAGGAATTTCTATTCAAAATTTATACTGGAGATATATGAAGATATAAGAGAAGTAAATTAAAAATTTTAGAATTTTTTGAGTTGTTTTGAGTGATTTATTGCGATTTTAAGAAGAGGAAAAAATAATGATGATAAAGAAGAAGAAGAAGAAGAAGAAGAAGAAGAAGAAGAAGAAGAAGAGAAGGGTTCAAATAATTTGGATCCAAAGAAAAAATACTATGGCACATGGAATGAATGGAGAAATCACTATGACTATGCATGGAAGAATACCTATTATGATCATGAAAGAAATCAGAGGAGCACAATGGAATTTGGAAACAAGCTTGGAGAGATATCACTTGCCAAGATCACATATGGATGGATAGATGATTGATATTGGAGACAAGTGTGTGATGATTTGAAGCACACTCATTATTTGGTTTCTTCTTATGTTTGAGGGACAAAACATGTCAAGGAGGGAAGTAATGTTATGTACCTAGGGACATGATATATTAATGTATGTGGGTTGATGGAGATGTCGACATGTGGCACACATCCCATTATTTATCTATATGGGTACAATATATTAGGATAATGGAGTTACTTGTGGAATTAGTACATTGGGTAATGATCGGCATACATTGGGATTAGGAGGTTACCCATCCATGGGTTAAATAGATGTCTAAATATAGGAGATGATTATCATGGTAAAGATATCAAGTAAGCATTGAGTCTTTTATTGTAAGAGGATATTGGAAGTTGTCCCCTCGAAGAGACATTGTGGAGTTATTCCTTCTTAAATGAGTATTATATGGTGTTGCCCTACCTTAAGGGTATTTCTACATATATTGAATATCAAGATCTTATCAAAAATTCATTATATGATTGATTCCCATAGAATGATCAAAACCTTGCTAGCTTTAGTCAACCCTATTTTTCCATACCCTTGCTAGGATTTGGACGATTATACTTAGTGTATTTTGGTCATTTTTGCTTGGTATGTTTTGAGACTAAAACTTGTTTGTTTGTTCATAAGCCATGTCAAAACCTATTTGTCTATACATCACTCTTTTGTCTAAAGAGGCATTATGCTAGCCATTTTACACGACACTTGTACCTTGAAATATTTTAAACTTATTTGGGTGTGTGTCATTTGAGTTGAGGAGGGTAGTGTTATGTTGCCCAAATCATGTCAAAATATTTTGAGCCTTTTTGAGTCTTTGAAACATAACATAGATCACATCATTCAAGCATGATTACACCATTAGGCTGCTCAATTTTTTTCAAAAAAAGTTTACCTTACACTAAAAACCATTTGTTCAAACCATGTCATGTATACCATTTGATCCTTTATGTTGTGCTGTCATGCTGTCTAATCTTATCTAGCCTATTTGGTCAAATTCTAGTTTTCAACATTGAGTTTTCAATTACCCTTTTCAAGTTTAGATTCAAACATTTATTGATTTCTATTTAGGCCTTAATTCATGGGGCTAATACATAGATCTTTCTCTTTTGGGTTGCATAACTTGGGTTAATTGATTACCTAAACTTGAAAAATATTCATGGTTTGTTTGTTTAAAGCCTATCCTCATCATTGTTTGTACCTTTATTTGGGAGAATACAACCTTTCTCAAAGAGCCTTTTATCTTATGCCTTATGCCAACTGATCATGTTTATGTTTGATTCTGTGTGTTAAGGTTATGTCAAAGTTATTTTCATACTTGTTAGATTAAATCAAATCACGTGATAGCTTTGTTTCAAGTCAAGATTTTAATGTTGTTTGGCCAAAAGTCCTAGCATGCGCCTATTTGTTTGAGCCTATCTTTTGACTCTACATTTGGATAAAAGACATAGTAACTCAACTTTTCCTTTTCCTAGTTTAGACCTTGTTTGGAACACTTTGACCTAGACCTTTGACATGTTGATTTTTATTCAGACACTTGACCTTTTGTACGTATGATATTTGACATTAGACATTTAATGTTAGGCTATTTTATTCCAAGTCTTAACACAAATAATTTTATAGATATAGCTCTACTTTCAAACTATATTGGAGATACAACTCCACCCCTTCGACTAAGTTAGACCAAATTTGAACCATTTATCCTTTGGATAGTTTTTTGTAGTTTGTAGAACTCTAAGCCTTTTTATTTCAAAGCTTTCATCATTTACATGGATATGTCTCGCTACACTTATGGTGGAGTCATGTAAAATCCAACTTATGATAGAATGGATGCACAAAATTCCACTAGGAACCCTATAGAGAAATATTTTCTAAGGAGTTTTATTATTCTCCCTACAATACTCCATATGGGGAACATAGTCAAAATCCATTAAATCTAAATCAAGACCTTGATTGGCATGAAGAGGCTTGTGAGGATGACTTTGAAGACCCAAATACAAATAATGTTGTTTGGAATATGAATCTACACCCTCTTTTCAATAATTAGTATGTGGAACATAGTCAAGAACCAACTTATGAACCAACTCATGACTGTGATGATATGGTTTATGAGGAAGACTTGGATGCTTTGGCTTATATGAGTAATAAGGTTCCACCACATTGTACCATTTTTATTCTAGGACCATAATGTCACACTATTCCCATACCAAGACCTCATCCTTTAGTTTGTGTGAGCAACCAAGCTCCACAATGCCCAACTATTTCTATATTAGGACCTTGTCCTTTGGTTTATGCAAATAATCAATCTCCACAATGCCCCTTCATCTATCTAGGACCTAGTCCTTTGGCTTATGTAAGCAATCAATCCCCATAATGCCCTATCATTACCATCTCAAGAATTTTTCCTTTGGCTCATGAAAGCAATCATGCTCCCCAATTCCCTATCATTATCCAACCATAGGTCATTTCTCATCTAGCACCAATCCCATCCAAACCTCAATCGATCCAATCATTCGAAGACCAAGCTATGTTTAAAATTGGTATCTTTCAACTCATTGAAAACCAAGGTCAACAGAACCAACCAATCTGAGATGATTCTATTGAATCAACCATTTGTGATAAGTTAGCCTATGATGAATCACCTATTGATCACATCTCAATTGTTTAGGAGTCTCACTCTGACAAGACAATCTTTGTTGAGTCACTTCTTAATGATTATAACCACCTTTGGGAAAATCATTACCTTGACCATGTGCCTATTTTTCAAAATCCTTCTATTGACAAGCTAGTCTCTTAGGAGTTGTCTCTTGACCTATTTCCCACCCTATAGGAGTATCACTTTGACAAACTAGATTTTGTGGAGCCCATTATGCCATTATAGGTTGTTACTTATCCAATACCAAGCATTCAATAAGATGTTACTATAATAGAGTATCCATCAGATGAAGAATTAGAGTTAGATTCAGGTTCTATTCTTGAACTAACATCACATTTACCATCAAAATCTGAATCAACATCAGTCTCAACATTAGATTTAGAGTCCCTTGAGTTAGAATTAGATTCAGAAGAAGAATATGTTCATGGTTGTTATAACATTGGTTATGTATGCCTCATAGATCAATTCAAATACATTTGTGATCCTTCAATAGTTTTTGAGGATGAGTAAATTAGCTTCGACATGAGTCATCCTAGTATCTTATATGAGGATTATATGGCCTTTCCCCATTCCATTACCATTCCATAGGCCATTACCATCAACTAAAATATCCATATCATTGACATTCCATCTCCCATAAGTGTCGATTGGGATTGATAGGATGACACTTTGTTGAGCTACATCCATGGTCACATAGTGATTGAAGAAGAGCAAGGAGGCCAAGACCACATTCATATAGTAGAAGAACACTCTCCTAGTGAAACTTTTCAAATATGCTAGGGGACAATCAAAGTCAAAACTCAACATCTTTTAGTGAAACTTTTTTAGAAGCACTAAAATAAAATCAAATTCAAAATCCAATGTTCATTAGTGAAACCTTCTTGGGGGCGCTATGGGAAAATCAAGACAAATTCATTGGTGAAAACCTCTTTGAGGAACCAATAGATGATCATAAATGTTCCTTACTACTTGATGAAGATAAAATCAAAGATCAAATCAAAATAGCTTCCTATCTACAACCTAATCAGATGGTAACTACTCTCAAGATCAAACAATAGAAAAATTTGGTGGTCCTATTGAGAGAACAAGTCTTCAACCTTGACACAACCAAATTTGTGTTGAATCTGACATCAACAACATTATGTGTGACTGAAAGTCCCGATCTTCATTTATTTCCCCACCATTACCCTTTCCATTATCATCTATCATTCCATTTCAATATCAAACCTACCATCCATTATTTGTCCTTGTTTACCATCCATGTCCACACTTTCCTTTATACAGGCTACAAAGATACCTTGTCTCGACACTTGAAGGAATCATAATCAATGACCAATGAAGATCACAAAAGCATTCTCAGCAACCAATTTGCAGTTAGTTCTTGATAGAGTAGTTGTTAAAATGAGGTGTGGGATAGTAATTAACATGATTGAGTATTTTTTTTGTATCATTTATTGATTATGACGTGTATCTCCCCATCAACGAGAGTAATAGAATCAAAAACCACACCTAGACCAGAAACATGTACCATGCCATTATCATTGTTACATATCCTTTTGTCATTGTCGTGTATCCTTCCATTCACCCCATCACTTGGGGGTCACCCTCCTACCATTTTAACCCAATTATCAGACCATAATTATCCTAAGCAAGACCATACCATCCTATCATTCCATTCCTATCTAGACCAAAGCCTATTTTTTCATCCTACCCAATCCTATTTTGATCTTGGTTACTTTGGTTCTTCTCACACCCTTTGTGAGGAGATTTTGATTAAGTTTCAACAATCAATCCAATCTATGTTTCAATGATATTCTATGAAAGTAGTGTGACAATTGATCTAACAAGATATCTTGCATCTTATCAAGTTTGTTTATGTGAGCCTGATTATAACTACCTATGGGCAAAACAATGTTTCACCAGTCTTGATACTAATTAAACCGCCTATGGGAAAATTAGTATCATTGACCTATGTAATTATATCCTAGTTATAATTGCATATGGAAAACTAGGGGCAATACTTGTTTACCATGCATTTCCGCATCACCTTGCCATTACTATTTTCATTTGATTGGCCATTTGCCAGTTTTGAGAACTTATTGGGACCTAGTTAGTTTTTCCTCACCTTTTGTGTGGATGGAATTAATATGACTTGAGGTCATTTTGGACCATGTAAGTCATGCTCAATTCATGTTGAGGTCACCTTAGTATCCCTTTTCATACGCTCTCACCATTTTGTGAGCAACCAAAGCCAAATTTTCTCACCATTTTGTGAGCAGGTATCTTGTCATTCTCGATTGAGTTAAGATACCTTAAAATGCCAAAAACATTCATAACATTTCAAAAATCCAAAAATATTTGTCCTATCTAAGCCTAGTTAGTTATCCTTTGATCCACCTTACTAGGGCATTTTCATTTTTAGGATGCTTTCTTTTTGCTTTTTTTTAGGCTTTCTATTTGTTTGTTTATTTTAGGTTGTTTTTTTGCTTGTTTGTTTTTCTATTTATTTGTTTGTTTATTCGCTTTCCTGTTTGTTTAATTTTAACATTGTTGCCTTGACTCAGTATATATGTGTTCATTGGGTCATTCCTTGAGCACATTATTCTTGAGTCCATCCATATTCATCCATCAACATTATTGTTGACCATTTTTGGTCCAACAGGCCAAAATTGGTCTCCTTCTTTCCCTACTGTTCTGAGCCAATTCATTTTTTGATTTTGCACAAGTCTTGTTTCTACGGACTCTGCAAGCTCATTTGTACAAACTCTATAGGCTGATTTATACAGACTTTGTAGGCTTGTTTCTACGGACTCTGCAGGCTGATTTCTACAGACTCTACAGGCTTGTTTTTACGAACTCTGCAGGCTGATTTCTACAGACTTTGCAGGCTGATTTCTATGGACTCTGCAGGAAAGAAACAAGTTCCCAACACTTAGGTGACAAAAGGACCTTTGAAACTTTTCTGAAAGGTAATTCATGAAGGACAAGTGCCCTTATAGAGGGTAGTCAAGTATAAAAGGGACCATTATAGTGCCCTTGTGGAGGGCAGTTCTGAACCCAAAAGTGCCCTTACGGAGGGAAGGGAACACTTGCAAAGAGATCAAAAAGAAGGCCTAAAGGGTAAGTTTTTCTTTAGAAAGGTGAAAAAGGAAAAAAAGTTGGAATTCATTCAGATTTGTTCAAGGCAAAGGATGATAGAATTTCTTCAGACAAAATGCCTGAAGGAATTCCTTCAAACATTTTGTCCGAAGAAATTCATAAGGCAAAGACAATGTCCTTTGGAAGAAAATCCTGCGGCAATAAAAAGACTAAGGCAAAAGTAGGAAATGATTTCCTTCAGATTTTTGTCTGAAGGAATTCCTTCGAATAAAAAGTCTGAATAAATTCAGAGAAAGAGCTGCAGGAAAGAAAACCCGTAAAAGGATTCTGAAGGCCGAAGTAAGTGATCGAAATAATTCTTGCAGACATTTTGTCTGTGGGAAAAATGGCCAAAATAAAAGCCGACAGAAAAAAGGAAAAAGCAGGAAAGACAAAAAGAAAAATCCTTTAGACAAAATGTCTAAAGGAATTCCTTCAGACATTTTGTCTGAAGGATTTGAGGAGCAAGGCCACTGAAGGACCCCAAAGAGCAAGTGCCCTTGCAGGGGACTCTCGACTGCTAAAAGGACCTTTGACAAAATCTTGAAGGAAAGGAAGCAAAAGGCCGAAGCCAAAAGCAAGAGCCACTAATAGAAGAGCCCAAGGAGCCAGCAAGTATGGGAAGATAGCCCCCAAGGGCCGAAGGAGCTAGAAAAGACAAAGCCAGGAAGAGACAAAGTGCAAAAATGGACAAAATAGTCCAAGTGGCAAAGGAAGGTGTTGACTCAAGGAGTTACTCCAGTGGTTGACATAGTATTGGCCAAGTGGTCATCAAGGGGTGCAAACAGTGAATGATGCAACCCATTTTATTCACTTTACATTAATGAGCAAACAAACCACATGAATATCTAGAAGGAGTAGTCTTGTTTTCAAAAAAAGAGGCACAACCCATGCTTTCACATTAATGTTTTAACACCAAAGTCAAGACCAGTGATTACATAGCATGGTTCTAGTAGGCCTCTTTTAGAAGGATGATATCAGCAACAGTGACTTCCTCTTCCTAATGCTCTCAACGCACATGGGCCAACTTGTAAAAGGGTGCCAAAGTATTTTCCAAAGGGATACCTTTACTTCTTCTCTCTTTATATATTATAAACTTCTCATTTAAGAAAGGGATCTCTGAGCTTGTAAGGCAGAACTCTACTAGGATCTCTTGGCTTGTAAGGCGGAGCTCTATTGAAATTTACCTTGAATTAAAGACATATAATTTTTACCTCCATTTGAGCTTGCACTTTTGTATATGTCTACATTTTCATTTTGTGTTAAGTAATTTTCCTTTATGCTTTCACAGAATGATTCCAACATGTCTAGTGTATTGTGAAGTTTCTTCTTTTGCAGGTCTGCCATAAGTGTCTACAATGGAGTATAGGCATATGTGAACAGGCTACCATAGTAAGTCTTTGAAAACCTCTGGTAGTTTTTCCTCCCTGTATCTCTATGGACCCCTAGCTCACTCATGTAGAAGAGTCCCTCATATCAAATGAAGTGTATGCCAGCTTGTTCTTGGTGGAAAGTGTAGGTTCAAGCTAAGTATATCAAACTTTTTTGGTGTATCACCATTTTAGTTTAGGTTCTATTTTCAACATCCTTCTCCCTTTTCACCCCCCAATTATTAGAAGTAGGAAATCTAGGACCTCAGAGATACATCAAAGGGAGCTAGCCCTTATCTAGAGACTCTCCCCTCAGTTTTTCCAGACCCACAGGCAAGAGGGTAGTTTCCATTTTGACGCATGGAAGACAGGAGCTCAGCCTCCTGTCAAGGGTGTAATCTACCATGTCAATATTTTTTGGCATGCCCAGTGGGACCAACTAGTTTTTATCCAAAGAGTTGAAGAATTTTGGTGTGTTTTTCAACCAACCAACCTTTGGAGGCTTTTTTATCAACACCAATGGTGACTCTGAGTTGAATCAGCTGGTTAAGCAGTCCAAGTGCCATCAAGAAATCTTATTTTTGTATGTATAATCCCAATTATAAGAATCATGGGCCTTGTATTCCTTCATATAACTTTGATCAAGCTCAGGTTGTTCATGGAATCACCTCAAGCAGCTCTCCTAGTTGCCCTTCAACAATAAGGGAAGTAGCACTGGAGTTTGAGAAGCAAGTGATGGAAATAGATAGATTAGATGAGTAGTATATATATCAACAAGAGCTTATGTACAAAGAGGAGTGTTTGTTTAGGCAAGCTTAGGCCTTGAAATCTATGGAGGAGGAGGTAGCAAAATGGAAAAGTCCATTCATTCAAGGTAGTCAGCCTTGTGTGCCCCCTCCTATTCTAAAGAAAGCCCCCTCTTGTGCACCAAATCCTTTCTACCAGATAGCACTTGCTCACTCTAACTCATCTGATGCATTAATCACTCCTATGCTTAACCCCTTGTGCCTTGCTTTCAAACATCAAAGGGCATTAGATAAACCTCTCATGGAGATGAACCTTCTCAATTCCTTCGATTGTGAATCCTCTTTTGAAGGGAACACCATGAACCAACACATCTCTCTTGAAGCAGCTCTTCCTGTGCATGAGCAGACCCTTTCTAGTCTTCCTCAACCTCTTTAGGCCTCTCAACATGATAACAAGATTCCAAGTTAGAAGAGAGAACATCATGAACCAACTTAGGACTATAAAGAGGATAAAGTTGCTACCTATTCATAGGGGCAAAGTTCCAATCCCAAGGTCATGAGTTGGAAGCAAACAATGGAATCATGGGGCAGGAAGGAGGAGGATAAAGGTTTTGCTCAAAACCTTGAAGAAGGTGAAGATGATCCTACTCATCATGATGATGCTTGTGACCTCCAAGAAAGGCTCTTCTAATAAGATATAGCCAGGTGAATTTTAGAGTTGGAATCTAGAGCAAGATTCCTTAGCTAATGTGTGATGGATGGTTTAGACCAAACAATAAATTCCATGTCTGAACACACCCCATATACACACCCCCAAGAAAGGTATCAGGCCACATCTAATATAGATTAAGTTCTAACCAAATGGAAGGAGGAAAATCATTCGATTCTAGCTCAGGGACTGCTTCCTCTTCCACATGGGTTTAATCTTTAGCCTTCCACTTCATCCCTTCTCAGAGAGGAACCTATTTTTTAGGAGGCAAGTGAAGAAGAGAAGATCTAATTTGTAGCTGCCCAAGAGGCTATCATGAGTGACAATGAAGATGAAATCATCATGGATGCTCCTTTTGAAGACATCATCAATAATGGAGAAGACACAGGTCATGCATACATGCATATGTTCCAGCAATACGAAGAGGAAAGTAAGCATGGTGACCTCTCTCCTCCCTTGTTTGATGAAATTCCTTGTTGCTTTGATGAGGAGGATGACCATGCCATGGAGCCTAAGTTAGATGAGGATCAGGAGGATGTCTTTGAATGACTAGAGACTCTGATCCTTGAGTAGGAAAAGGAGAGGCTTGTCCATCTTGAGGACAGCCTTGAAGAAGAGAGCTTTAAACAAAAAGGTGATGTTTTGTGGGATGAGCAATAAATTTTTTATTCCATTTCAAACATCACAACAATCACCCTTCTTAAGGAAAGCCATGAAGGAGCAAAAGGTGAGTTTAACAGGATCTTCAATGAAGCAGAAGGGAATGAGTCAAACCATGATGCACTGCAAAGGGACTATACACATCAAAGGGCTTATGGTGATGAGCCAACAACCATCAATTTCTTGGTGAAACACACCAGCATGAAGAGCCAACATTCGACAAGCTTCCAAGAACAAGAAGAGTACATATATGTTGGAAGCATGTTTGACTTTGATCCACTTGAATGCAAGCCAATCAAGGTGGCAAGCAAGAGGAGCATGTCACCAAATCTCCATTCTATTCAACCACTTGTCTAACATTATAAATTTTCTTGACAGGAAGGGAACTTAAGAAATCTTCCCTTTGATCCAGGAGGGAGGCAAATATACCTACTTAGTTATACATAGTAGTTTGCTTTCAGTTTTCTTTCCCTATTTTCTCTAAGTGTTATTTGTGCAAGTAGTGTTTTTAGCCTTGTGTGTGTTTTCCTTTGTGTTTGGGGTAAAATCTTCATGATTGATTCTTGGATCTATTAGGGTTATTTGTAACTTTTTCAAGTTGCATTCTGACTCTGTGCCCAATGGAATTTAAAGTAACTAGTTTCTAAGCATAACATGCATGCTTCCCCTAGGATTCACCAATTTGTTGACCATTTTTGGTCTAGCAGGCCAAAATTGGTCTCCTTCTTTCCCTGCTATTTTGAGCCAGTTCATTTTTTGATTTTGCATAAGTCTTGTTTCTATAGACTCTATAGGATAATTTCTACAGACTCTATAGGCTAATTTCTATGGACTTTGTAGGCTGATTTCTATAGACTCTGCACACTGATTTCTATAGACTTTGTAGGCTTGTTTCTATGGACTCTATAGGTTGATTTATATGGACTATGTAGGCTGATTTCTATAGACTCTGCAGGAAAGAAACAAGTTCCCAACACTTAGGCGACAAAATGACCTTTGTAACTTTTCTAAAAGGCAATTCTCGAAGGACAAGTGCCCTTAGGGAGGGCAGTCAAGTATAAAAGGGACCATTCCAGTGCCCTTGCAGAGGGTAGTTTTAAACCCAAAATTACCCTTGCAGAGGGTAGGGAACACTTGTAAAGAGATAAAAAAAGAAGGTCGAAAGGGTAATTTTTTCTTTGAAAAGGTGAACAAGGCAAAAAAATTAGAATTCCTTCAGATTTGTTCAAGGCAAAGGATGAGAGAATTTCTTCGGACAAAATGCCCGAAGGAATTCCTTCAGACATTTTGCTCGAAGAAATTCATAAGGCAAAGACAATGTCCTTCGAAAGAAAATCCTATGGCAATAAAAAGACTATGGTAAAAGTAGGAAATAATTTCCTTCAGATTCTTGTGTGAAGGAATTCCTTCGGATAAAAAGTCTGAAGAAATTTAGAGAAAGAGCCATGGGAAAGAAAAGTCGAAGAAGGATTCTGAAGGCTAAAGTAAGTGATCAAAATAATTCTTGTGGACATTTTGTTTGCGAGAAAAATGGCCGAAAGAAAAGTCAATGGAAAAAAGGAAAAAGCGAGAAAGACAAAAAGAAAAATCCTTCAGACAAAATGTCTGAAGGAATTCCTTCAGACATTTTGTTTGAAGGATTTGAAGATCAAGGCCGCCGAAGGACCCTGAAGGGAAGGTGCCCTTGCGGGGGACTCTCGGTTGCCAAAAGGACCTTTGACAAAAGCCCGAAGGAAAGGAAGCAAAATGCCAAAGCCAAAAGGAAGAGCCACTGATAGAAGAGCCCAAGGAGCTAGCAAGGCTAGGAAGATAGCCCCCAAGGGCCGAAGGAGCTAGAAAAGACAAAGCTAGGAAGAGACAAAGTGCAGAAATAGACAAAATAGTCCAAGTGTCAAAGGAAGGTGTTAACTCAAGGAGTTACTCCAATGGTTGACACAATATCAGCCAAGTGGTCATTAAGGGCGCAAATAGTGAACGGTGCGACCCATTTTCCTCACTTTACATTAATGAGCAGATAAACCACGTGAATATTTGGAAAGAGCAGTCTTGTTTGTAGAAAAAGAGGCACGGCCCATGATTTCACATTAATGTTTGAATGCCAAAGTCAAGACCGGTGATTACACAACATGGTTCTAGCAGGCCTCTTCTAGAAGGATGATATCAGCAACAGTGACTTCCTCTTCCAGATGCTCTCAATGCACATGGGCCAACTTGTAAAAAGGTGCCAAAGTCTTTTCCAAAGGGGTGCCTTTACTTCTTCTCTCTCTATATATTGTAAACTTCTCATTTGAGAAAGGGATCTCTGAGCTTGTAAGGTAGAACTCTGCCAGGATCTCTTGGCTTGTAAGGTGGAGCTCTGTTGAAATTTACCTTGAATTAAAGACATAATTTTTACCTCCATTTGAGCTTGCACTTTTGTATATGTCTATGTTTTCATTTTGTGTTAAGTCATTTTCCTTTATGCTTTCACAGAATGATTCTAGCATGTCTAGTGTATTGTGAAGTTTCTTCTTTTGTAGGTCTGCCATAAGTGTCTACAGTGGAGTATAGGCGTATGTGAACAGGCTACCATAGTGTGTCTTTGAACACCTCTGGTAGTTTTTCCTCCCTGTATCTCCACGGACCCTAATCTCACTCATGTAAAAGAGTCCCTAATATCAAATGAAGTGTATGCCAGCTTGTTCTTGGTGGAAAGTGTAGGTTCAAGCTAAGTAGATCAAACTTTTTTGGTGTATCACCATTTTAGTTTAGGTTCTATTTTTAGCATCCTTCTCCCTTTTCACCCCCCCATTGTTGGCAATAAGAAATCTAGGACCTCAGAGATACATCAAAGAGAGCTAGCTCTTATCTAGAGACTCTCCCCTCAGTTTTGTCAGACCCACAGGTAAGAGGGGAGTTTCCATTTTGACACATGGAAGACAGGAGCTCAGCCTCCTATCAAGGGTGAAATCTGCCACATCAACAATTATCATCATGGTTTTTATTGTTGGTGTATTATTTTTGAGTGTTTATTAAATCGAGAGTCGATCCTTATGCATATTTTGGGATAGTTTTCATGGTGTTCTATCATGATGCCTACCATCACATGCTATAGCAAAAATTAGCTTCAAGAAGGTCTACAATAAATGGAACCATAGAATTTTCTCCTTGGCACCTTGGTAAATCCTCCCATCCCACCCTTGATCAAGATAACTCATTTTACCATTCTAGTTGTATTATTTCAAGATGAGTATCTCCTTATTGATGGGTATAACTAGATCATTTACACTTATCAATATTATTATTCTATTCATCTATTTCATCACTTTGCACCTACTCATATTTAATCTATATTTGAGGTTATATCCTTGAGTTATGCTTGCTAATCAGACCTAACTGGGGTGCAATCATCTTTAGCCAATCTAGGTCCTCTTAATGACTATAACCACCTATGGGCAAATCATTATTTTTACTTTTAATCTTGATTATAACCACCTTTGGGTAAATCAATATCCTTTTTCCATCAATGCATGCAAGCATTTTCTCATTTGGATTAATCTCAACCATGGGTTAATTTACACCTTTCTTCTTATTTATTTTTGAGGGACCATCCATCCACAAATGTAATAACCACTCCCTTAAGGGGACATCATCTTAGGCTTCCCAAACATCATTTTGAGCTTTATTTTTCAATCATAATCTTCTTATTGGCATACAAACCATATCTCATTATTTGAGAAGGCATTGCTTTGCCTACGGTTTAAAACATCTTCTCAAATAGGGGCAAACTATAAACACCTAAATTTGGCCATCGATAACCTCCAACCAAACTTTTGACCAATTTCTACCCAAAATGCATAATTTGGCCAAAAAACACTTTAACACACTAAATGATGTGAAATTGACATATTCAAATGCCGATTTTGGCTAGGGTATCCCTAAATGGGGCAATGCAATTTATGGGCCAACTAACTTTGATTAGATCATTTTGAGTCAAAATACCAATTTTGCACCTGGGTGCTCTGGATTGCTTTTTCCTATCAAATATTCTACATAAGACATGTGCCTTCATTATTTTCTATTGGTAACATCCTAAATGGAATAACAGATCTAATGCATTTAACATTGCCTTTTAATTCCAATCCATTCAAATTTTGGACCAATAATAAGGCATTCTGATCAATTTGAGTAATTTGTGCACAAAGTACGTAATCATGCTTAAGAGCTAATTAATCCAAATCAAGGCTAAATTAATAATTCCATGAATAATTGTTGAAAAATTATTTTTGGAAATGAATATTGAATATCTACATCATTAGGTGACCTCATTTTTTGGGAAGACATCCCTACGCCTTAAATGCCATAAATATCAGGATTCATGGCCTCCATGCCTTATCAATGCCTTCCATGATGCCCTCCATGCCTCTTAATTGCCCCTTCTTCCAATGTCATGATGAGGATAATTATAAACTTAATTCCAAAAATTGAATTAATCCTCAACCACACATCTCAATCTCAGGATGGACAGTTTAGGTTGATTCTAGACATTCTCAAAAATCTATAAATATAGAGGCCATGAACATCATTTCTAAGCTATTTTGGTGCAAAGTTATAATGCAAAAATATCTTCAAGAAACCATTACAATTAGTGTTACCATGCCAAATTGATTCCAATCCAATCCAAGCCACAAGACAAAGGTGCCAAGGAGAGATGGAGGTAGACAAGCTTCCATTGCCAAGGACTTTATGAGCACAAGCCGAGCAAACCACTACAACAAGCATTTTAGAGCATCCAAAGAAGGTAAAAGAAGGTTTATTTCAAATTTTAATTGTGTGTTTTATTCATGTTTTTTTAACTAATCTCTCCCTAGTGTCTATGCCTAGAGATGTTATGCTAGTTAGTGTGTTTTTTTAATTTTGTTTTCATTTTAGAACTAACACCATACTAACCATCCTCTCTTGAGTCAAATTCCTAAATTCACAGTTAGCTATATCCCTTAAGGGAAAAGATTTAGATTGGTATAGAGGCTTAGCTCATCATTTTATTCAATCATGGAATCAACTAGGAGAGGCCTTGTGTAAAATATTTGCAGACAAGAGTGACCATTTGTCACTAGCAAAACAACTTACCACAATTAAGAGAGCCCCCCATGAAGTCATGCAAGATTTCAGCATAAGATTCCAAAAATATTGAGATAGAATTCTAACCTTTGTTAGACCATCCCATAACTTTGCATTCTTATACTATTTTAAGTATCTAAATAGTGATATAGTTGTAATGATCCAATCTATGGGACATGATATATTTCCAAATGCTTATGATGTGGGTATTAAAGCATAAAATTGCCTAGTTCAGGCTGACAAGCTTTCTCCTAGGCCCCCAATGCCTCTTTTCCCTAAAATAAAACCATCCCCTATAGTTATTCCCCCACTTGATGTTATTATTCTAACTCCAACAATTGCTGTTATACCTTCACCTAAGTAGGAAAAGGCCTCCACTAGTGGATCAAATGATTCCCAAGAGCAGAAAAACTACCTAGAACTTAAGAGCATGATCCAATCCTTGGGAAATGATATGGTAAATATTAAAAACTAGCAAGCTCAGTTCAATAAACCTTATCACGATCCATATTAGCCTCAACAACAATCTTATCAAGGGAATAGACCACCCTTCAAGGGAAATTTCCCAGGACAAGGTCAAGGATAGAGGCAACCTAGTTATGATAAAAAAAGTAACTAAAATCCAAATACCGTAGGCTCTTCCAACTCCTTGGTTCCTATTCAAAATAATATGGCTCAAGAGGCTAAAGGGACCATACCTTGGGATCAATCTTCTGGGAAATCTATTATCCCAACTAATGGTTTTAACTAGACATTCAATGACTAATGGCAGTAAGATATTGCTTATGGATACAATCACACCTTAATGGCTCAAAACATAGAGATCCACATGATGACAAAACCTAGACAGTCTTCACGAGACCAAGGACCTAATGAAGAACTGAACCAACTGGATGATACAATGAACATCAGTGAGCAAGAAAATACCTATACACTTAATCAACATGGTAGTTCTAGCCAAGCATAAATTATAGTGGTAGTTAATACAAGGTTCAAAAGAAGGAATATGGATGGTAATTAGGAGGCAGTCAAATATCCCCCTACTATTGCTCCATTACTATAAAATAAAAGTAGACCTACCACTACTCCAAAGGTTCCAATAGCTCTAAAAAATTATAATCAAGGGGCCTATTTTGATCCAATAAACTCATATATTCAATAAAAAACAATAGTGGCTCCCAAATCACAAGCAAAGGTTGGTGGTCCACCAATCAACATTATTGAGCAAATGAAGAAATCTAGTGTGAGTGTACCGATGTGGGACATGCTTTCCATGCCCAAACAAGTAGATATCCTTCAAGAAGGTTTGTCCAAGATAGGTGTTACAACAACTACAGGTAAACATCCAAGCAAAGAAACTAAGGTCCTCAATAATGCAATCTAATGTCATATGGGAGAAAGATCAAGTAAGATAGTCAAACCTCCTCAGTTCTACATTTCATTAATCATTGGTGATTCCTTGGTGCATAATTACTTGGTACATAGTGGAGCTAGCACTTCAGTAATGCCAAAGTCTATAGTTGATCAGCTGAACCTCAAATATGAGCCACATACTAAGGTAGTTCTGTAGCTTGACAGTTCTTTCATAAATCCATCTGGTATCATCAAGGAATTGAGCTTGACCTTTCATGTTTATCCTAATGTTTTAGTGATTCAGGATGTGTTGATTCTTGATGTAACTCCTCACTTTGCATTATGCCTCTCTAGAGAATTCATAGCCAAAATTAGGGGTTATGTAGTAGTAGATTGGTCCTACATGGATTTTAGGACAAGGTATGGGACCAAGGTATTAATCAAGGTTGAGCTCATGGCATAATTTTACATTGAGCCCCATCAACCAGATAACATAAAACAAAATTGTACTATCCTTGATGAGGATGAATTTATAATTGGTCAAGAACTAAATACATATCTTGAGGAGATTCCAAACTTATTCTTGGATGAGCTATGGGGGGATAATCAATTTCTCAACCCTTTGGAAGGTGTTGAATAAAGAGACATGGGTGTCTATTTTCTACACAAATAAAATCAACTCATGCCTTCCCTCATTGGACCTAAAGAAGACCTCAATGGTATGTGGAAGTTGTTCTTCGATGGTTTAAGGATAAAAAATGGAGTAGGTGCAGGGACAATGTAGGTTTCCCCTTTAGATGATAAGTGTTTCTCTTCTTATAGGTTCCATTTTAGTTGCTCCTCCAATGCAACAAAATATGAAAGCTTAATCCATGGCCTCTAATGGGCCAGTAAGAGGGGGATCAAGTAGTTACAATCATATGGAAACAGTGAGATTATAGTGAACCAAATTAGGGGCCTAAACATTACAAAGAATCCCTTGATGAAATCCTACAAAAATAGAGTATGGGACCTAATTGAAGATTTCAAAGCCTTTAACATTCAAGTTGTGCCAAGGAACTAAAATCAGCATGCTGACAGGTTGGTAGTTGTGGGAGCCTAGTTTGATATTCTAAGTAAGCTAAAAGAGGCCAAGGTTCAACCACATGTCAAGGTGGTGGTGAGGTCATAAGTACTAGATAATGAAGCCCACTAGCAGGTCTTCAAAAATGACAAATAAATTGTTTGTTTCTTGCAACAAGAAATAGAGTTTTCCTTGACAAACCAAGGTAAGTTTTGTTGGTTGAATGTTTTGTTGATCAACATACTGATAAACAAAATAGGTCTGATCAGCCAAAGTAGGAAGATTAGTCATCCAAATGTGTAGGTTTACCACATCAGAAGGGGACTGATCTCTCCTCTCATCAAGGGGAGGTTCCCTATAGGTATGCTTTATATATATTAACAGAAAATAATACTCAAGGGTAGGATAAACCATCCATCTCTCTTTCTTCAGAGATGATGCATGCAAATCAAAGGAAAAACTCAAGGGAAATGACACACAACACTCCTCTTATTTTAGAAGTACTATTCAAAAAACCACAAGAATACTCCTGGTAGTAAATGCAAAATGTAGCAAAGGATGTAATAACTAGCAAATCGAGATGTAGCACAAAGTCTTCACCTGAATTGCTCAAGAGTAAGATATGAAGGACAATGAGGGCACAAAGTCTTCCCAAAGTCCTTTACATAGAAATGAAAAGAAAACACACTAAAGGCAATTATGGGGGCACAAAGTCTCTCCACAGTTGACTCTTCAAGACACCTTCTTGATTGCTATCACTAATTCTGCTTGTTAAATTAAAAGAATAGAAGATATATTAAGGAAAAAGACATAATAACAGTTTCCTCAACAACAAAGATATTACAGCACAAAGTCTAAAAAATCACTTGCTTTCTTATTCCAATAACAAAATATGATAAACAAACTGAGTTCAAAGTCTCAGAAGTGCCTTTCAATTTGGGCAGAGTTTCGTTTTGATTGTCAAAAAAAGATATATTTACAATATAAGAGAGTCCCTTATATAGCTTCTTCAAGGACTCAAGAACATTAACACATCATGTTGCATTGAAATCTGTTAAGAATACAGGTTGGAACTTAGGAGTGTTTACCCATTTGATTTTATCAATGCAGAGAAACAAGTCACGTTATTGAAAGTTTGCAACTTTCAATGTCCACCTGGCGATCTGATCTTACCTTTATCATTCCTTCTTTTTTGGTTAATTGAATCGGGTCTTGAATTCAATTTGCTATTTTGTTCCTTCCTCACTTTTTGCTGGTCTTGGCCTTAAAGCCTGTGAATGCATTTGGGTCTGTAGTTTCAAAGGATCAACGACTATTTTGCTGTCTTGAATTTGATGTCTTCGGGTGCATCACCCCTTGGTTCTTCTTTGGCTTTTCTGTTTCATGTCTTCCTGAAGGGAAGATGACTTTTTGGCTTTAGGGAAGTGTCCTTCAATTTGGCAGTCGAGAGTCCCCCACAAGGGCAACTGCCCTTTGGGGTCCTTTAGCGGCCTTTTCCTTAGCAGACTGTTTCTCGAGTTTTCCTGCAGACAATTCCTGCAGGTATTTTCCTGTGGACAAAAAGTCCACAAAAATTTCTCGCAGACAAAAAGTCCACAAAAAATGTCTCGTTTAAAATATCTGTGAATTCCTTTAGGATTTACTCTTATGACTTCTCTGAATTCTTTTAGACTTTTTGTTTGAAGGAATTCCTTCAGACAAAAGTCTGAAGGAATTATGACTTAGTCTTTTTCAATTGCCTTAAACAAAAAATCCAAAAGAATTTACCTTTGCGATCTTCTTTGAAAATGACCCTTCCGAAGGGTACTGTTGTTGACTAAGTGCCCTCCATAAAGGCACTTGTCCTTCAGGAGGCTTCTTTAAACTAAGTTGATGATCCCTTTGATTGAACCGACTGAGTGAACCATTTGATTGAACCAAACGTTGAACCAATCCGTTGAACCACTCCATTGAACCGCTTCGTTGAACCAAGTCGATGAATCGAGCTTTGTTGAACCACTTCATTGAACCAAGGCAATGAACTGCTTGGTTGAACCAAACTTTGAACCACTTGGTTGAACCAAGTGTTGAACCAAGTCGATGAACCAAGCTTTGAACCAAAATGGTTCAATTTGATGGTTCAATTGAATGAACCAAGCCTTTGAACCAAGCAGATGAACTAACCGTTAAACCATTTGTTTGAACCAATCGTTGAACCAAGTTTTGGTTCAACAGTTCAAATAAAGCCTTGAATCTACTGACGAACCATTTGTTTGAACCAAAGGATGAATCAAAGTGTTGAAACAAAGCGGATGAACCACCCTAGTGAAACAAAGCGTTGAACTGCTTGGTTAAACCAAGCTATTGAACCGTTCCTTTGATTGAACCCGCCATTGAGCTGAAAGCGTTGAAACTTTTATACTTTGAACTCGTTGAACCTTTGAACCAAAGTGGTTCAATGGTTCAACATTTTAAGCCTTCTTTGCTTAGATGCTTGCTGATGAAGATTTTTGATTGAGCTAAGGCACTGCAGAGTCTGTAGAAACCAAGTCTGTAGTTTTCTCTAACCTTGAAAGAGTCCATATAAATTGACCTATGAAGCCCATTGAACTTGGTTTGCAGAGTCTATAGATTTATCTTCTTGCTGAGTTTGTAGATTCAAGCCTGCAGAGTCCGCAGATTCTTGCCTACAGAGTCCGTAGATTTTTGAGAAGCTTGAAAAATGAGGAATTTGAATGTTGAGGACAAATTTCAGAAAGGGAAGAGACAATTTTGGTCTGTAGGACCAAAATAGTTCAAATGTTGTCTAAAAAATGAGTGATATTTTTGGGGGACAACAGGTGGCTCCAATTGGGGAACTTCTGTCAATTGCAAAAAGAATTGAAGGGAGTAGAATCCAGAATTTCTAGTGTCTTTATGAGTATGACGCAGGAGCATCTGCAATGGCTACCTGAAGACAAGTCATGTTTAAATTCAAATTTCAAATTATTGTATTTTCCCTCCAAATGAGTAATTGTAAATAAAATAAAAGTAAAAAGAAAATAGTTGAGGCTGTTGAGGGAATAATGGAGGAATTGTTGAAATGGTTTCAACCTTAGTATGTTGTAATTGAAAAATTGTATTTTGTTTTCCTTAAGCCAAGTTTGGCGTAGAGGTTTGGAGGAGGTTTTTAATCCCAAAATATAGCAAAAACAAGAAAAAAAATTAAATATAGAGGAGAAGAAAGAGGAGAGGTACTAGAAGAGATGTAGAAGAGAAGGAGGAGGATCTCCAAGAAGAGGATGAGAAGAATGTAGCGAAGAAGAAAAGAAGAGAGAAGAAGGACCTCTCTTTAAAAGATAATTTGCTGTAAGAACAGGGGGACGCAGAGCAGAAGAGAATATATTTAAGATTAAGGAGGAGAGAGAGACAGACAACAGAGAAAGAGACGTGGGACAAGGTTTAAAATGAAAGCAGAAATTAGGGTGCATCAGTGAAATGTTCTTGGAAAGCGTCAATCCTTCAGTATGTTACTTTTAGTCTATCTTTCAAGCAATCATGGATACAGTCGGCTTTCTGAAGGTTCTTATACTTTCTGTTCCCTGTTAACATACATATTTGCCATTGTTGTGGTCTTATGGCAGTTAGTTTTAAAAATCATTTATATTTAAAGATTTTGCAAGTTTAAATATATATTCAGGCATGTTTGATACGGCGGTCTGATGACACTCACCCCAAAGCAGAAAGTGACAAATGCTATTGTTATGATGTAAGACAAAGGTTCAGGCGTAAGTAGATAACTAAGCAAAATATTGTGGAAACAAGAGTACATACCAAGTATAGTTCAATTACTATCAATTAAAAGGCCGCAAAACCCATGTATTTTGCATATAAGAAAGGCATACGTAAAGTTAAAAATATGAATAAGAGATTTCGAGGGAATAAGGATAAGTGATTGGATAATCAATTAAAAACTATATTGGTGTCAAAAGACCGACGAATACCTGTTTTGCATTAAGACATTGTGTGGCTGTATATTTACTTGCATACTGCCTGTGTATGTATGAAAACTTCTATTTGGTTAAGCCGAGCTAGATAGTTCCTAGGTGAATGGTGTGATTGAATGCTATTGTGTGGTATTTACCTTCAATTGAGACACTAAGGAACAATCTACAGTGAGTGATACCCTCACCACTTTATTAAATGATGATTTTTTTGCTTGGTGTCATGCAAATTACAGATCTTCCTTGAGATTGTAAATTTCATTGTCAACCGCTGAACCCAATATTGATATTGTTTATGCATGAGGATAATTATAAATTATAAACACAAGCTATAGTCTGTCTTTGTACCCTCGGTATTTGGTATCTGCACAGCTAACAGTTTTATTTCCATACATGGCCAATAGACAAGTAGACAGTCATAATTATCATAAAGGCTGTCATTCAAATGGAGGACTCATATAGAGAGAGGTTAAAGTGATAATTTAGAACCTCTGAAATAGAATGATAGCTTGGATTCTCTCTTAGAACCTATTAAATATTCATCCTATTTTTATCAATGCCTTTCAGCTGATAGCAATGTCTAGTGATCTTGACTTGTCTGGATGCTTTGAGAATGAGAATGATGGCAAGAATAAGAAGAGGTTTGATTCCTGATATTTTACCAATAGTGCAGTTTATGTAGCTTGGATGTTTTCATCATTTGGTATCAAAGCTTGAAGCTCTTGGGATTTGGCAAAGGGATCAACAGGAGACAGCACTAGAAGACTCTGCTGGAGAAAAGGTATGAATAATTTTGCTATTTGATTTGAGTTATTGTGCTAAGAAGCAATCAAGTGAAGGAGTTGCAGGTTCAAGGCAACCAAGACATTGAGGCTTAAAGAAGAAGCCAAGGAAGGCTTAGTGAAGATCCAAAGCAAGGTAAGCTTGGATTTATGATTTGTATTTGATGAAGTGTTGTATAAGAGTTGCTGCAGGATTGAGAGAAAATGATCAAAATACTAGGATGCAAAAGGCCTAGGTGAGATCAAAGGAGATTGTCAAAAGACCAGTCAAGGAAAAGGCTTGGGTGAGACAAGGGATCAAGAGACCAAGGTGGAAAAGACTTGGGTGAAGATCTCAGAGATGGAAGTGTTATTGAAGGCACTACAGAACAGCAAGGTATATGAGGGCAGCAAGAGGAAAGCAAGCATCAAAGGTATGGATAGTTTTGTACTTGATAAAGAGATTGTTAATTTGAAGAGAGAGTTAGCTAAGATTAAAGATGAGTATGAGTCTTGGATGCAGTTGAATAGGAAAGCATGGGTATGGCCAATAAAGAAAAGGATAAAGTGGCCAATAGATCTCCTAGTGAAAAGGAGAAGAAGGCAAAAGAAGATTGCCATGAAGAGGGAAGCCCAAAGAGGCAAGAAGATAAGTAGGTTGCCAAGTGAGCAACAAGAGGAAGAAGTTGTGAAGAAGGTTCTCATTGAGGAGGACAAGAGAAGAAAAGAAAGAAAAGATGAAGTGCCAGGAAGAGCACTTGAGAAGATGAGAATGTCCATTAAGAGGATACTCATGGAGACATTATGGTCTCTTGTTTTTGTATTTAATGCTGTTTTTGAGTGGGTAAATGCAGGTATGAGCAGCCTTATGAAGGTCAAGAGAAGGGCCTTTGAGAGTGAAGATATTGGTGCAAGAGAAGACACCAATTGCACAAGTGAATGTGCAGGAATGAGAAGAGAGTTTGCTGCTGTTGATAAAGAAGAAGAGATGCATTAGTTAATGCATAATGGAGGTGTTGAGAAACCTATACAAGCAAGGGAAGAAGTAGAAGATGAAGCTGAATTCCAAGATGCCATTGAATGCCAGGAAGAAGAAAGAGGACAGCCAAGCACAAAGGAAGAGAAAGATTGCTCCGTGGAACAAACTAGCAAAGAGGTAAATGAAGTGTTAAGTGCTGATTTTGATTGTTATTGTGAGCATGAAGATATTAATACACAGGTTAAAAGAGGCAAGAGGAAGATGAAGTCCTCACACAAAGCAGTCAATCATGGCTACATAATGCCTAAGTGGATGGTGAAGCACACAAGCAAGCAACAAGTAAGCAAGCAGGCAAGTTTATCTTATAAGATTGATTTTTCTCATATGAATGTGCAGGAAAAAAAAAGGACAAACAAAGTTGGTTTTTCAGTAGTATCACAAGAGCATGGTTATAGGATGCCTAAATGGCTTGTGAAGTCAATTGGTAAGAAAGAGAAACAAGTATGGGTGCCTAAGAAGGCTAAGAGTAAAGAAGATGTGAGTGTTGAAGCAACAACACCAAGAAATCAATGGAGGAAGGGGAAGGTTGACACAAGCAATCAAAGGCGTGAAGATGACACAAGTATATGGAAAGGTAAACCAATTGTTTCTGATGATGGTTTTGAATCATTTAATGATATTTTTATGGAAAATGAAGAATGGAAATTGGCTATGAGAACTAATATGCAGCAAGGAGAAAGTTTCAAGAGGATGGATGATGAAAGTAGAGATGTGAAATCAGTTCACATGTTTGAAAAGAGCAAGGAGACACAAGGTAATAGTGTTTCTATTGTATTTGATGAGTATATTGATGAAGAAATTGATTTATGTGAAGACAAGCTAAGAAAAGAAGAGATAAGAGGTGAAGGACAAGTAATCCTTAAGAAAGAAGGACCCAAGTTTGATGAAGACGGTGAGATAGATGAGATTTCACTAAAGGAAGAGTTGAGAATGTTAGAGGAGCTATTTGGTCATTCAAGAGAGATGAAGGAAGATACAAGCCATGATGAAGACACCATTGGGAAGATTAAAGCAAGAAAAGAGCAAAAATGTGAAGGCAGCCAATAGGCTTCATGGCCTCAATGTTTTTCTACTAAGGTTGCTTTTGATGTTTTGAATGCAGGTGTTAAAGTTGTGGAGATGAATGAAGTCCATAGTTCAATGGAAAAATTTTTGAACCAAGAAGATCAAGAAGATCTTGAAGACATGTATGAGAACGAAGCATGGAAGCAGGAGCTGGCAGCTGAGAAGGAGATGAGAAGAAGAACATACCAGAAGAGGAAGAACAGCAAGATGACAGACAGAGACTATCAAAGACAAGCATTGGCATTGACAAGAAGACCTTGGAATCCAGGTATACAAGTGAAGACTAAAGTGAAGAGAAAGCATGACATTTGAACTAAGGTTCAAATCTTTTCTAGAGGGAGAGTATGATGCAGGAGCATCTGCAATGGCTACCTGAAGACAAGTCATGTTTAAATTTGAATTTCAAATTATTGTATTTTCCCTCCAAATGAGTAATTGTAAATAAAATAAAAGTAAAAATAAAATAGTTGGGGCTGTTGAGGGAATAATGGAGGAATGGTTGAAATGGTTTCAACCTTAGTATGTTGTTGTAATTGAAAAACTGTATTTTGTTTTCCTTAAGCCAAGTTTGGCGTAGAGGTTTGGAGGAGATTTTTAATCCCAAAATATAACAAAAACAAGAAAAAAAATTAAATATAGAGGAGAAGAAAGAGGAGAGGTATGTAGAAGAGATGTAGAAGAGAAGGAGGAGGATCTCCAAGAAGAGGATGAGAAGAATGTAGCGAAGAAGAAAAGAAGAGAGAAGAAGGACCTCTCTTTAAAAGAGAATTTGCTGTAAGAACAGGGGGACGCAGAGTAGAAGAGAATATATTTAAGATTAAGGAGGAGAGAGAGACAGACAACAGAGAAAGAGACGTGGGACAAGGTTTAAAATGAAAGCAGAAATTAGGGTGCATCAGTGAAATGTTCTTGGAAAGCGTCAATCCTTCAGTATGTTACTTTTAGTCTATCTTTCAAGCAATCATGGATACAGTCGGCTTTCTGAAGGTTCTTATACTTTTTGTTCCCTGTTAACATACATATTTTCCATTGTTGTGGTCTTATGGCAGTTAGTTTTAAAAATCATTTATATTTAAAGATTTTGCAAGTTTAAATATATATTCAGGCATGTTTGATACGGCGGTCTGATGACACTCACCCCAAAGCAGAAAGTGACAAATGCTGTTGTTATGATGTAAGACAAAGGTTCAGGCGTAAGTAGATAACTAAGCAAAATATTGTGGAAACAAGAGTACATACCAAGTATAGTTCAATTACTATCAATTAAAAGGCTGCAGAACCCATGTATTTTGCATATAAGAAAGGCATACGTAAAGTTAAAAATATGAATAAGAGATTTCGAGGGAATAAGGATAAGTGATTGGATAATCAATTAAAAACTATATTGGTGTCAAAAGACCGACGAATACCTATTTTGCATTAAGACATTGCGTGGCTGTATATTTACTTGCATACTGCCTGTGTATGTATGAAAACTTCTATTTGGTTAAGCTGAGATGGATAGTTCCTAGGTGAATGGCGTGATTGAATGCTATTGTGCGGTCTTTACCTTCAATTGAGACACTAAGGAACAATCTACAGTGAGTGATACCCTGACCACTTTATTAAATGATGATTTTTTTGCTTGGTGTCATGCAAATTACAGATCTTCCTTGAGATTGTAAATTTCATTGTCAACTGCTGAACCCGATCTTGATATTGTTTATGCATGAGGATAATTATTAATTATAAACACAAGCTATAGTCTATATTTGTACCCTTGGTATCTGGTATCTGTACAGCTAACATGCTTATTTCCATACATGGCCAATAGACAAGCAAACAGTCATAATTATCATAAAGGCTGTCATTCAAATGGAGGACTCATATAGAGAGAGGTTCAAGTGATAATTTAGAACCTCTGCAACAGAATGATAGCTTGGATTCTCTCGTAGAACCTATTAAATATTCATCCTATTTTTATCAATGCCTTTCAGCTGATATCAATGTCCAGTGATCTTGACTTGTCTGGATGCTTTGAGAATGAGAATGATGGCAAGAATAAGAAGAGGTTTGATTCCTGATATTTTACCAATAGTGCAGTTTATGTAGCTTGGAAGTTTTCATCAGAGTACCATTGGGCTCTGGAGTCATGCTACCCAGAAATGGAAGGCATCAAAAATAGAAACAAACAAAACAAAATAGAATTAAAAATTGTACAAATATACATATATATAGATGCAATGATATGATACTTCAAGAGTTGAAGTGTTTCAGATGCTGCCCATTGTGAGGCAGAGAAAAGAGTGTGCCATCTTGATATTTCAACAAAAAGCTATTTTCACCAATGTGTTGATGAATTATAAATGGGCCTCTCCAATGGGAGTCAAACTTTCCATGCATTCCCTTTGGTTCTCTCCTTTTGTCCCATAGCAGGACTTGATCCCCAATCTGGAAATCATGATTTTTGGCCTTTTGGTCAAAGAGTTTCTTTACCAAACTTTGATGAGTAGAAATTCTGTCCACCACCATGGTTCTCTATTCCTCCAGCTCATTCAGGCACATGAATCTTTTATTAAGAGAACTTTCATATGTCTGATCTTCAATTGCCTTTGCCAATTTTAAGGCTAACAATTCTAAGGTGATTGGTATCTCAACATTTATACCATAAAGAAGTTGAAAAGGAGACATACCAATTACCCTCTTTGGTGTGATTCTGTCTACCCATAGAGCATCAACCAATACTTTATGCCATGTTCTTTGATTGTCATCTGCTAGCTTCTTGATGATACTTACCAAGTTCTTATTATTGGATTCAGCTTGTCCATTCCCTTGTGGAAAATAATTAGAAGAGTGAGAGAGTATAATTCCATAATGGAAACAGAATTGTGTAATCTCCTGGGAGGTGAAACAAGCTGCATTGTCAGTAACAATTTTAATTAGAACTCCAAACCTGGAAATGATATTCTATTTGAGAAAGTTGCATACTTCTGAAGTAGCATGCTTAGTTGGGATTGCTTCTACCCACTTGGTGAAATAGTCAGTTGCTGTAAGGACATAATCATGTCCAGCACTTGAAGATGTGTTTATAGTCCCAATAAAATCAAGTCCCCATTACTGGAAAGGTTCTTCTATGATCATTGGTTTGAGAGGCATAGCAACTAACTTAGGTCTTCCAACAAATTGTTGAAAGAGTTCACATTTCCTAACCCACTTATGTGCATCTTGGAAAAGAGTTGGCCAGTAATACCTAGCTCACAGAATTTTGTGAGCAGTCATAGGAGTAGAAAATGTCCTCCACAGGCCAGATTGTGAAAAGATTTCAAAATCTAGTTTTGTTGCTCTTTGTCTACACAACAAAGGAATAATCCATCTATGCTTCTCTTGTACAATCCGTTGTCCCAAAGAACAAAATTGGCAGCTTTCAACTTGATAGTCCTCCTTTCTTTGTATGAAAAATGAGCAAGACATTCACCATAAGTAAGGAAATGAATGATACTTGAATACCACTCATTGGTAGTGGAGACAAAAAGGACTGTTGGTGTCTTTTCCACTTCAGTTTCTTCATGCTGTGTGTCTTCTAGCATATTATTAGTAATTAATTGGCATAGGCCCTTACCCCTAACCAGCTTTGTCAGCTTGATGTCTAGATCAAACTCTTGGATCTTTGCAATCCAATTACCTATTTTCGTGACAAACTCCAGCTGAGTTAATATAGACTTGACTGTAGTGTCAAGAACTAAGGCAGTAGTGTGTGAATTTATAATATAGAAGCGAAAATGTTTGACTGCTTTCACCAATACATAAGCATGTCTCTCTACATTTGAATACTTCAACTCATGGGTTTTGAGAGAAAAAATCATGAAAGAGATAGGAGATTCCATACCTTCCTTGTTCTGTTGAACAAGAATTGTTGAAAGAGTGTGTTCAGACGCATAGTTGTATATGATGAAATATTTGTTGTAATCTGGACAAACTAAGGTAGGGTCGTGAGCAATGGCAGTCTTGATATCCTAAAATGCTGACTTGCCTTCTTTAGTCCAGCTAAAGATGGTCTCCCCTTTTATCATGTTCATAATGTGTCTAGTCTTCTCAACAAATTCGGGGATGAATCTCCATAAAAAATTCACCTTTTCGAAGAAAGAATGAATAGCATTTTTGCTTGTAAGAAGATTAAGCTCTTGAATAGACTTGACTTTGTTTGAGTCAATCTTTATTCCTTCTTTGGACACAATGTGTCCAAAGAATTTGCCTTTTGTTACTCCAAAAATAAACTTCTTAGGATTCAAAGAAATACCATTCTGGTGGCAGCGCTCCAGCACTTGTTGTAAGTGGCGTACATGATCAGATCGACGCTTTGAAAAGACAGTCAAGTCATCAAAGTATACCACTATAAATTTACCAATCTCATCTTTGAAAGCCAAATCCATTTCTCTCTGAAAGGTAGCACCAACATTTATCAAGCTGAAAGGCATTCTTCTATATGCAAATGTACCCCAAGGTATGGTGAATGCAGTCTTGTGTTGGTCTGCTTTACCAACTTCAACTTGATTATAGCCTGAGAAGCGATCCAGCATTGATGACATTTATGAGCTTGTCACTATTTGAAGCACTTGATCCATAATTGGCAAAGGATAATTATCCTTCAAAGATGCTTGATTCAGATTCTTGAAATCTACACAAATGCAAATTTTGCCATTTTTCTTCCTTACAGGTACTATGTTTGCAATCCATGTGGAATGATGGATTGGGAAGATGATTCTAGCATTTAACATTTTTTGTATCTTAAACATAATAGTACCTGATATTTTTGGATTATACTGTCTGGATTTTTGCTTGTATGGCATTGAGTCGGCCTTGAGAGGAATGTCATGGCAGATTTCATCTGATTTGAGAGACTTCAAGTCTTCATAAGAATATGCTAAGACATCCATGTATTGACGGAGTAAAGAATTGAACTTGAATATTTATTTAGGGGTGTAGCACTTACCAATGTTAACCATCTTGGGATTTTCTTCAGTGGTCAGATTCACTTGATCGAATTTCTGAGAGAAACTTGAATCTGTTTGTTGTTGTTTGATGAATCTATTATGCTTGTCAAACAACTTCTCAAGAGAAACCAAGCCTTTGGGAATTTTGTTTCCTTTCAGCTGTAAAAATTCTTCATTAATATCTGAACTAGATTCAGAGACTGATTCATACTTCTGAGATTCACTGCCTTCAAAACGTAGTTGTTCAAAATTGTCTTTTCATTTTAGGAAGGCAATGATTTGATGGTCATCATTGAATACTTGATAATAATCAGCATTGTCAAGAACACTTGGTCTATAGACTAGATCAATAGTATACCTGTCTTCTTTGAAATCTAAATGAGGAACTAAGAGAGTTCCTGAAATAGCAAGTGCATCAGCTCTGTCATTAGACTTTCTAGGTATGGCAGAAATGTTGAAAGCATCAAAGCTTTCAATTTGGTCCCAAAAAAAGTTACAGTAGTGGCATAATCTATTATTCTTGGTTTGGTAAAGATTTCTTACTTGAAAAACCATTAATTCAGCATCCCCTTTGGCATGAAGAAACTTGATGCCTTTTTCTTGAGCAACCTTCATTCCAAACAATAGAGATTTGTATTCAGCTGTATTGTTAGTGTTGCTAAACTGTAATTTGTATGATGAAAGAAACATATCTCCTTGAGGAGATATCAACACAATCCCATCTCCTAAACCGGTAGAGGAACAACTACCATCAAATTCCAAAGTCCATATCTCATCTGATACTAATTTTTCTTTAGACTTTCCTTCATCAGAGATGGAGGATCTTTCATCTGTATTACGGCCTACTAGTTCTTCTGCTGTTCTAGTTGAACTGATTTCTGAGTTGATCTTTTCAATAATTATATTTGATGTTTCATGTACTTCATCTGTAGATAGAAAATAGTTATCCATACCTGCGGATTCAAAAAATATTTGAGCTTCAGGGACTGATGTCTGGGTGACCACATATTTTGCTTCTTTTTCAGGGAGCAACCTCTTCATTACGCCCTATATAGGGATCCTTGCCTTAGATAAATCCATTCTTAGTTCTCCTCCCATGTCCTTGCAAAAATTTCATCTAATTAAAATGCCATAGGATTTTGGGACGTCAGCGACCAAGACAGTCATCTTGATTCGCTTGTCCAAAAAGGCTACAAATGCAAATTGGGCATCTTGATTTGCCCCAACAATGGTACTTGCTTGTTCTCCATGGAAAAACATCTCCCAAATGTCTTGGTCAATGTGAGACCAAGAGACTCAACTACTTTATCAGGCATGACTTTATCAAATGCACCTGAGTCTATAATATAGTTACTTAGCTTATGACCATTAATTAACAGGGAAACATAGAAAGGTTCTATTTTTCTAGGAGAAGTTAGAGGAGTAATGACCATATTATTTGGAATAGGCGTGTTCTTTAGAGAATTAGGAGTTACCTTTTTAGCTTTTTATCCTACAGGGACAGTTTGGTTCTTGACATATTGGACCAACTTATTCAATTGATCAGGGTTAGACTGAAAATATTCAAATTTAGACATTTGTATTTTTGTCTTTTTGACATGATCGATTATGTCAAATGGCTGAATTGAGCTAGGTATAGATAAAGGTACTTCAACTTTCTAAGTTTTAGGAGAGATGGGAGGTGAGCTAGTTTGTGAATTTGAATTAGAAGGGGAAGGTGAAATTGATGTATTTGCCTTTTGGGTGATTACCAGATCCTTTGACTGAAAAGGCAGAATGGTTCCATGCTTAGCAATCATGACTGTTGGCTGTGGTTGCTCTTCTGTCTTCTCTTTATTAGCTTGCTGGACTGATTGGTTCTTGGATCTGGTAAACATTGCATATGATCCATCAAAAGCTTCTCTTTTGCTTTTGAGTTCATCCTGGTAGTTCAAGAAACCAATGTGTGAGTCGCTAGCTAATTCTTCTTGATTTTCTTCAAGGAGATCAGTGTCATTTTATTGATTCAATTCAGGTTGGAAAGAGAACTCTAATTCTACTTCAAGATATCCCATTACTTAATTGGTTGGAGGAGCTTCCAGGGCAAGTTTCCCTTGTGGGGGAGGAAGGCAATTCTATTGCCCTTGATTCCTGGTAACATTGCCCTGATATGACTGATTTGGGAATGTCCTTCTATATGAAGAAACATAAGATATTCTTTGAGCCATTTGCTATTTGAGAGCAAGCAACTCATTTGTCAACTTCTACACCATTGGATCTGTGGTGTTTGTAGATGAATATTCAGAATATGATGAAGCTCTATTTTTATTTGGTTCTCTTCTTATCTTCCCTGATAAGATGAGATCATCTTCTACCTTAGTGGCCAAACGTTGAGTTACAGCAAGATCTATTTGACCAGCACATCTCAAAAGAAAACTTACTTCAGGTAATTGAGAATTAATGAAAAAGAATTTGAGATTCTTAGTTGTAGGTCAAGCAATTATAGGAATTTTATTTCTCAATTTGTCAAATTTGGCTATGAAGTCTCTCATAGGCTCATAAGGCTCTTTCTTCATCTGTGTAAGTTGAGCCAAAAGTGCATGTGCATCTTCTATAGGTTCAAATCTGGCTTCAAACGTATCTTTGAGAGTATTCCAATTAGTCACTGACCGAGCCTGTAGATGATAAAACCAATCTACAACAACACCTTGTAATGTTTCTACAAAAAGCCTAACTACTACATCTTAAAATTCTACTCTGATTACTCCACAAGCTATGCTGAAGGCTGCAATGTGTTCATTAGGATGAACTTTCCCATCACCATAGAATTTGAAAAAGTTTTTCCTTGAACTGCGTGGAAGCTCATGTAGAGGTGGAGTAAGATTGAGAGGACCAAAAACATTACCCTAGGGGCCTTGAACTGCCATTGTAGGATTATGAAAAGGAGGAATAACAAATCTCAGAGGGGTAATTATTGGCAAAGCTTTATCAACAGTAGAAGTAGATACTTCATCTAGCAATAGAGATCTGACTTTAGTGGGAGAAAAACTCTTGGTTCATTAGAGATGAGATGGTGAAGGAAATAGATCAAAATCACTTTGTTGTACCAACTCGAATACAAAGTCAATGATACCTTTAGCCCTTTGGCTTCGTGTATACCTTGAATCTGCCAGATTGTGAAACAAAAATAGAAAAGAATTGACCTTGCTTCAGTTTGAAGATTGAGGCTTTAAATTGTGTGTTCTTTTCTGATTGGTGTGGAGGTGAATGGATAGATTATAAATGGATAATGGGTATATCCCCAGCGGAGTCGCCAAAAACTGTTGGTTGAATATTTTGTTGATCAACGTACTGATAAACAAAATAGGTCTGATCAGCCAAAGTAAGAAGATTAATTGTCCAAATGTGTAGGTTTACCACATCGGAAGGGGACTGATCTCTCCTCTCATCAAGGGGAGGTTCCCTATAGGTATGCTCTATATATATATATTAACAAAAATAATACTCAAGGGTAGGACAAACCATCTATCTCTCTTTCTTCAGAGATGATGCATGCAAATCAAAGGAAAAACTCAAGGGAAATGATAGACAACACTCCTCTTCTTTCAAAAGTACTATTCAACAAACCACAAGAATACTCCTGGTAGTAAATGCAAAATGTAGCAAAGGATGTAATAACCAACAAATCGAGATGCAGCACAAAGTCTTCACCTGAATTTCTCAAGAGTAAGATACGAAGGACAATGAGGGCACAAAGTCTTCCCAAAGTCCTTTACACAGAAATGAAAAGAAAACACACTAAAAGAAATTATGGGGTCACAAAGTCTCTCCATAGTTGACTCTTCAGGACACCTTGACTGCTATCACTAATTTTGCTTGTTGAATTAAAAGAATAGAAGATATATTAAGGAAAAAGACATAAGAACAGTTTCCTCAACAACAAAGATATTACAGCACAAAGTCTGAAAAATCACTTGATTTCTTATTCCAATAACAAAATATGATAAACAAATTAATCTCAAAGTCTCAAAAGTGCCTTTCAATTTGGGCAGAGTTTCATTCTGATTGTCAAAAAAAGATATATTTACAATAGAAGAGAGTTCCTTATATAGCTTCTTCAAAAAGGACTCGAGAATAGTAACACATCATGTTGCATTGAAATCTGTTAAGAAGACAGGTTGGAACTTAGGAGCGTTTACCCATTTGATTTTATCAATGCAGAGAAATAAGTCACGCTATTGAAAGTTTGCAACTTTCAATGTCCACCTGGCAATTTGATCTTACCTTTATCATTCCTTCTTTTCTAGTTAATTAAATCTGGTCCTGGATTCAATTTGCTATTATGTTCCTTCCTCACTTTCTGTTGGTCTTGGCCTTAAAGCCTGTGAATGCATTCGGGTCTATAGTTTCAAAGGATCAATGGCTATTTTGCTATCTTGAATTTGACGTCTTCGGGCGCATCACCCCTTTGTTCTTCTTTGGCTTTTTTGTTTCATGTATTCCCAAAGGGAAGATGACCTTTTAGCTTCAGGGAAGTGTCCTTCAATTTGGCAGCTGAGAGTCCCCCGCAAGGGCACCTGCCCTTCGGGGTCCTTCGGCGGCCTTTTCCTTAGCAGACTATTTCTCGGGTTTTCCTGCGGACAATTCCTGCAGGTATTTTCTTGCGGACAAAAAGTCCATGGAAATTTTCCCCGTCAAAAAGTCCACAGAAAATGTCCCGTTTAAATTATCCATGAATTCCTTTAGGATTTCCTCCTGTGACTTCTCTGAATTCTTTCAGACTTTTTGTCCGAAGGAATTCCTTCAGATAAAAGTCTGACGGAATTATGACTTAGTCTTTTTCAATTGCCTTAAACAAAAAATCTAAAAGAATTTACCTTTGCGGCCTTCTTTGAAAATGATCCTTCTGAAGGGTACTGTTGTCGACCAAGTGCCCTCCGCAAGGGCACTTGTCCTTTGGGAGGCTTCTTTGAACTAAGTTGATGATCCATTTGATTGAACCAACTGAGTGAACTGTTTGATTGAACCAAACATTGAACCAATCCATTGAACCACTCCATTGAACCACTTCGTTGAACCAAGTCGATGAACTGAGCTTTGTTGAACCACTTCATTGAACCAAGGCAATGAACCACTTCATTGAACCAAGGCAATGAACCGCTTGGTTGAACCAAACGTTGAACCACTTGGTTGAACCAAGCGTTGAACCAAGTCAATGAACCAAGCTTTGAACCAAAATGGTTCAAGCTGATGGTTCAATTGAATGAACCAAGCCTTTGAACCAAGCGGATGAACTAACCGTTGAACCATTTGTTTGAACCAACCGTTGAACCAAGTTTTGGTTTAACAGTTAAAACGAAGCCTTAAACTGACTGACGAACCATTTGTTTGAACCAAAGGATGAACCAAAGCGTTGAAACAAAGTGGATGAACCACCCGAGTGAAATAAAGCGTTGAACCGCTTGGTTGAACCAAGCCATTGAACCGTTCCTTTGATTGAACCCATCATTAAACTGGAAGCATTGAACCTTTTGTATGTTGAACTCATTGAACCTTTGAACCAAAGTGGTTCAATGGTTCAATGGTTCAAGCCTTCTTTGCTTAGATGCTTGCCGATGAAGATTTTTGATTGAACCAAGGTACTCTAGAGTCTGTAGAAACCAAGTATGTAGTTTTCTCTAACCTTGAAAGAGTCCGTAGAAATCAACCTATGAAGCCCGTTGAACTTGGTCTGCAGAGTCCATAGATTTCTCTTCCTATTGAGTCCGTAGATTCAAGCTTGTAGAGTCCATAGATTTAAGCCTACAGAGTCCGTAGATTCTAGCCTGCAGAGTCCATAGATTTCTGAGAAGCTTGAAAAATGAGGAATTTGAATGTTCTGGCCAATTTTCAGAAAGGGAGAAGACAATTTTGGTCTATAGGACCAAAATAGTTCAAATGTTGTCCCAAAAATGAGTGATATTTTTGGGGAACAACAAATTTCAACATTAGTTTGGGGAACAAATTATCCAACTAAAGTCTAACAAATTTCCTAAAGGGCTAGTCACCCTTGAAAGTTTTTTCCATGAGGGAGACCATATAAGGAAAGACAAGGCAGTGATGTCAACTGATGAGGAGAACTATAAAAGAGTCCTTATTTTCAAGGACAATCTCCTCTAGCTTGGGAAGGTAAAAAGTAATGCAAAAAGGCATGCTTTCATTAAACTTTGTAAGGAATATTCAAACATCTTTTCTTAGGAATATAGTAACCTAAAAGGTTTTGATCCAAAGCTAGCCCAACATACTATAGAACTGGAGGTTAATGCTAAGCCTGTGAGGCAAAAAAAAAGGCTCATTAACCCCAAAATAGAAGAGTTTATAAGGAGAGAGCTGACCGAGTTAATTGAATCCAAGATCATCTTTCCCATCAAGCGCTCATCATGGGTAGCCAATTTGGTGCCTGTAAGGAAAAAGAGTGGGAAGATTAGAATGTGTGTTGACTTTAAAGATCTGAATAGGGTCTCTTTGAAGGACCATTACCCTCTACCATCGATGGAGCATCTTCTTCAAATAGTTTTAGGTTTAGAATGTTTTTCTCTTTTGGATGGATATTTAAGTTAAAACCAAGTATTAGTAAAGAAAGAATATTAGCACAAGACTGCCTTCACCACCAAATGGGGCACATATGTGTATCAAAAGATGCCTTTTGGCTTATCAAATGTTGGGGAAACTTTCCAAAGAGCCATATACATGGCTTTCTAAGGGCTGCTAAATCAAATGGTGCTGGTCTAATTGGATGACATCAGAGTTTTCTCCAAGGATGCCAACAAACACATGGACCACCTGAGGTTGATCTTTGAGAGATGTAGAGAGTATGGGATCTCTTTGAATCCCAAGAAGTGTGTGTTTTTTGTTCATAAAGGTAAGTTATTGGGTCACATTATTTCAAATCAAGGATTAACTATTGATCTTGATAGAATAAGTGCCATCTTGGCCTTATCCTTACCCAAGCATAAGAAGGGAATCCAAAGTTTCCTTGGGAAAATAAAATTTGTGAGAAGGTTTATACCTAGTTTCACAAACTTGGTCAAGCCCATCACTACCATGCTTAATAAGAACTGAGTGTTCACTTGGTCAAATAAAGGTAAATCAACATTTGAGGCTATCAAGCAAGCCATTCCCCAAGCACCTAAACTCATGAATCCTATTTTCTTAAGAGATTTCATATTATATACCTTTTCCAATATTGACAATATATCAACCATGCTGATGCAAAAGAATGGTGAAGGACTTGAGCAACCAATATCATTTTCTAGTCAGGGGCTTGAGGGGTATGAGGTGAGGTATACTTTCATAGAGAAGCAAGTCCTTACAGTGGTAAGAATCCTTAAAAATTTCAATCCAATGCTCTCTAATAGAAGAATCTATCTTATGGTGTCTCATCCCAAAGTGAGAGACTTCCTTCTTAACAAAGACTTGACTGAAAAGAGGGTTGGTTGGATTACCAAGGTCATAGAGTATGATGTGGAGATCAAGGTCATTAAGATAGTAAGAGGTAAAGGATTTTGTGAGCATATGTATGATGACTTTCATGAAGACAAAGAGGTTATCTTGGTAACACAAGATAACCCACAAATAGATGCACCTCCACCTCACACTAGTTGGCTCTAGGATATGACACATTTCTTGATAATGAGTGCCCACAAGGTATGGATTGGACAAAAATAATGTATTTTAGACTTCAATCCATACCTTATACATTGGTTTATGGGGTTTTATTCAAGAATGACCTCAATGGAGTGCTCCTAAGGTGCATAGATGATGACCAAGTGACAAGGCTCTTGGAGCAATTCCATGATGGACCTGCAAGAGGTCATTTTGCACCTAGAACCACATCAACAAAGATAATAAGAGCTGGTAATTATTGGACCAACCTCTTCAAATATGCTCATGCATGGGTTAGGAAGTGTCAAAAGTGCACCTTTTTTGTGGGTAAGCAAAGATTGATATCCCTTCCTCTCAATCCAATTCAAGTAGAACAACCCTTCATGCAATAGGAGATATATTTAATAGGAATGATCAACCCTCTATCAAGTGCATGACATAGATGGGTGCTTACTGCAATCGACTACTTCACCAGGTGGGTGGAAGCCATTACATTAAAAGAAGCTAATGAAGGTGCAGTCTTAGACTTCTATGACAACATTATGACCAGGTTTGGTGTTCCATCCACTATCATTTTTAATAATGCATTAGCATTCCTTGGTCTAAAAATGAGTGAATGGGCTCTCAAGATAGGTATCTATCTCATCACCTTTTCCAACTATTACCCTCAAATAAATGGACTGGCTAAGTCAATAAATTAAAATTTGCTAAGAATCATTAGGAGAACTATGGAAGAGAATTAGAGGACTTGACACACTAAACTAAAGACAACCTTGTGGGTTAATAGGGTGACTCCTAAAGTTGCTGTTGGCAATTTTCCATATGTCTTAGTATATGGAAAGGAGGCCAAGTTGCCTATTTCTCTTGAGCTACTTGAATTATAACTAGCCCATCAGTTGGAGTTGATAGAAGATGAGACCATGAATGTAAGACTAGCAAAACTCATGGAGCTTGAAGAAATAAGAGACCTTTTAATGAAAACACTAGAGTCACATCAAGCTCAAGTCAAGATATCCTTTCACAAGATATCCATAGCAAGAGAATTCAAGGAAGGGGATCTAGTCCTCAAGTGGGATTCAAATAAGTTTAAGCTAGGAAACCATACCAAATTTGACAGCTTGTGGAATGGTCCTTATTTGATCCATGGATGCCAAAAACATAATGCTTTTTAGCTAGCCCAACTAGATGGAGAGGTGCTATCCATCCCAGTCAATAGGATTCATATAAATCCTTGATATTATAAGAGTTTGTAGCCATCATATATATTGTACATTTTGTATAGTTTTTCATATTTTTATCCTAAGTACCTTGTGCACATATTTTTGGTTGTGTATTTCCCTCCCCTAAGTACCTTGGGCACAGTGTTTGTTTTGTTCTTGTTTTCCTTATTGATTCAAGAGGAAGTTCTAGAAAGGTTCAGCCTTGTATCTATTTTTAGATCAACTCAGTTGCAGAGGCTAATGACTCCATGCCCAATGTACTAGATAAGGCAACATGGTCTAGGTTCTCTTACATCGACATGCATGCAACCCCTATGAGCCACTAAAAATGTTGGCCATTTTTGGCCCACATATAAATTTATTGCATGGTTTGATGAAACAGTGGATCAAAGTTTTATAAATGGATCCAACATTTGCAAATAGAGAGGGTCCAAGTAAGGTTTTCTAAAGATCTAATTGTAGTGTTCAAGAATAAGCTTGCAAGCCAAAAACTAAGTGTAAAACCTTTTATTCATCTTAGTCTTTACTTGTTCATTCTTTCAAAATTTTTAGGGACCAAGTGTTTATTTTCAGACCCTTTTTGGCTAAGTGTTTAATTCTTTTGAACAAGTTTGCTGAAACAAAGTTTCCAAAGGGATAATTCTTTCAGACAAAATGTCTGAAGCAAAAGATAAAACCTTTTCTTTTGAGAAAGTTATCTAGGACAATTTTCTCAAAGGGTAACTCTTCAATAAAATGGTCCTTTTTAGAATTCCCAAGGGAATTCTTCTATAGAAAAGTGTCCTAAATACTTTTCCTAAAGGGTGCTTTTCTTTTAGACAGGGCACTTTTCAAAAATTCTAATAGATATCTTTTTCAAAGAAATGGCCTTTTTCAGCAAGCCGAAGGGCACTTTTCTTGGCAAAATAGTCCATTTCAAAAAATATGAAGGTTGTGTTCCTTTAGAGAAGATTTAATTTCAAAAAACCCAAAGGAATTTTCTAATGGACACTTTTTCTTCAAGAGAATTGATCGAGATAATTTTTCTGAAGGGAGATTTTCTTTCAAAACTTTTGTCCTGAAACAAAAGACTTTCAACAAGCCGCAAGGCACTTTCAAAAGCCAAAGGACCACTTAATTTTTTTCCAAGGGCACTTATCAAGAAGTTTGAAGGTACCTTTTTACAAAAAGTGCTTGAGGATAAAAGGCCAAAGGAAAAAATTCTGAAGGAATTCCTTCAAAAAAAGTGGCCGAAAAGACTTTTCTTTTGAAAAAGAAAAGCTCGAAGAAAAGGTGAAGGAATTCCTTTGAGATAAATAGGCACAAGGAAAAAGTATATGGAAAATACCAAACAAAGTACTAGAAATAAATTGGTCGAGGAAAATTAAGGTCAAACAATTAGTAAATTTGAGGGGTTAATTAATCAAAGACACATGGCTCAAGGGCATCCAATTGGCAAGGAGATCAACAATTCCTAGAGGTCCAAGATCAAGGAGATCAAAAAATGAGAAAAGGTCAAGTTTTTAAAAGATCTTAGTGGGACTTAGATCAGTGAATCAACAAAAGACAACAATGACTCCTCTTTTCAAACTCTAATGACATGGTCTACAACTCACATTCAGAACATGTAAAGTGGTCAAACTAAAAATAGTTGCATCTAAGTGGAGTAGTGGACATGCAAAGTGAAAGAACACACCAAGATTTAAATGAAAAAGATAAAATCATTTACACTTGGTGGGAACATGCAACTACCCTTAGACATGTTTTTATTAGTTTCAAAAAAGGGACTTGAATGCTAAGCAAACCTAAATTAGACTAGATGAATTAAAAGGAGATAATGTATGCAATTAATGGGGAGGATCTCATCCTTAAACATGGATATCATCTCCAACAAATAACTTATCAACATAGAAGCAACATGGCTCAATCCAGATTTAAATTTATGGGGTTTTTATCCTTATACATGTAGGATAAGTGAAAGATGATGTGGGGATGAAAAATGAAAGATCAGGTGATTAGAAAAGGTAGCTTGAGCATTAAAGACATTATTGGAGAGGTTATTGTCTCTAGCATGTTTGTTGATCAATGAGGAAGCTTGAGGTCATTATAAAAAAGAAAGTTTCATCTTTACAAAGCAAAATAGTGCCCTAATTAGCCAAAAAGATGGTGGAATATTCATTACAAAAAGGTAGCGGCTTAGTTGTCATTTATCGAATAGGATCCTCTCTTCTTTTCTCTCTTTATCTTTTAAATTATCCCTTTTTGATATATATATATATATATATATATATATATATATATATATATATATATATAGGCTTTTGAGTCTAAAAAAGGATCGCTCAATTGGTGATGGAGTTACTCTGTCAAAATTGCCTTGTAACACTCTCTTGAAGCAATGAGATGAATATTTTGATTCTGGTTTGAAGTCAAGTATAAATTATTGGAGTTTAACTTGTAGATGTATGTCCCTTCTCATCATCTATATATTCTCTATGTATCTTGCTTTAATTCTTTTGGTTCCTTGCAGGTTGTGTGAAGTGTTAGACATTGATCCCTTTCTTGAAGTGTCACAAGTTTGTAGTGTCTCATACAAACATATTTATTTCTTCCATTCAAATCATAGGGTCTCCCTTTGACCTCCATAAAAGATACTTATGCTTATGCCCATAAGATAGGATTAGAGTAGTCCGTGTCTTGGTTAGGTTCATTGGTAGTTGTTAAGGTTTCCAGGTTGAAAGTGGATCATTTCATATTTTGGTGCATCACCATCCTTAGCTTAGATTTCCCTTTTATGTTATCTTTCTCTCCCTTTTTCTTAGTTAGTAGTATATTTTAATGTGGGAATCAGGTTGAAGTGAAAAATCTAAGGAGCTAGCCTCATTAAAAAGACTAGATGTTCAACCTCATTACAGGATATCCACATGCTGAGGTTGTTCCAATATTGTAGCTGGAAGTGAGAGAGCCTAAAAAAACTCTCCCACAAGGGTGCAATTCTGGCCAACAACACCTCAATCAAACATGAAAGGATACATATCGATTTCATATTTTTTAGTCGCTTATAAACTTGTTATTGTAATATGACAATTTAATATAATTAAATATATTTAGATTAGTAGATAAACCTTTTGAACGTAGTTGTCAAATTGTAACTATAATACTTAAATACACTCTAACATTGATTATTACTTCTTCCTTAATTGAGCCTCATTGAATTATAAATATGATAATTAATTGTATCACATTTGTATATTCTAACATTAATTCACATTTTGCATCTTCTATATCATGTTATATATTATACCATATTAAAATGCTTAGATATGAGAATTCATATCATTAGTGAACATATCAAGACATTTTTTCTAATTCAATGTAGTGACTTACAAGTGCTTTGATTTCTACAAAAGTTGGGATTAACAAAAGGATTTTAAATCCTACAATTCTCTTCCAACATGTCCTTGAATGTTAGATTGTGTATACAAATAGTTTTTAAAATAAGTTAATAAGGGACTCCCATAATGTATATTATTATTTAGGTTGACATTCTTATATTTATAAATATAAAATGACCAAATACTTTATCAAATTACTTGTTCATATTATTCAATTTTCAACCTAAATTCCCAATTTAAGTTCCCACCAAAACATGGGGCTAATGCCCTTGGTAGAGCACTTATACAATTAGCTTATTTAACATATATTTAATGCTTAAAATTACTAATTCTAAAAATAATATAAAGTTAGAAGACAACTTAAGTGTTATACAAAGCTTCAAATATCTTATCTTAACAAAAGATTTAAAAGTATGTGTGATCCCATATGCAAAAGGATCAAGTTATACAATTACATAAAGTATTAGAAGAGGGATGTAGAAAATGTCTTGGCATTATTGTGTGTGGGTAGATAAGTTTGATGATTCACTGATTATACTCTTTTCTTGTAAGGATCAATATGTTGATGACATTTATGCCTCTTATGATAAAAGATTTAAAAATGTGTTGTTATTTAGCTACATGATCAATATTGAGGGTCTTTAGGTACTATCTTGATACAAGATGATTTGGAAAACTATACAACACCAATGTGCAGTCCTATCTAGGCTAGAATGCTGTTTTTAAAATCCAACTATTTTATGATTATAAATAGAGCCCCAAATATATAGTGATATCTATGCTAAGATTATTTTCATGAGTGCGAACTACTTTAGGGATATAAATGATAGTTTTATACTTAATTTTATAATCATTAGTCTAAATAAACATCAAATTTATGGTATAAACTACTATGACTGTAGAAAACTCATATGAACAAAAAAAAAATACAACTAGTTTTATTAACATCTTGTTTTAAAATTCATATGTTTTAAAATTTACTAATATATATTAATATTTTTATCAATTCATATTAAATTTATGAGGTTATTTCAATCTTAAATGATCTTCTATGTTTTAATCAATTAAAATTAAGTTCATGTATTGTCTTTGATTTTCATTATACTAAATTTTTTGTTTCATATTGCATGTTTTTTTCTTATATATATTTTAACAGTATGGAAATTAGGAGCCAAAAAATTGCAGTTATAATAAAGGAGACTCTTACGTGGTATTTGAATGTCAAAAAAATATAGTGAGACTAAAATTTAATATAAAACAAAGTGTGATTCACATTGTCCATCAAAAAATTACAAAAAATTCCATCCTGATATAAAGCAAAAGTTGATGGAGCGTTTTTCTATTGTAGACCCTCTTATAGTTTTCATCTCAGTATTTACAAATAATAAAACATATTATTGATGTGGGTTTTATACATGCCCTAGTAACCCTACAAAGTAGCCTACAACATTTTAGGATTAGTGAAGGATTTCACTCTAAGGTATGTGTTGTTAGGTATTTGGTTTTATAATAACCTGCTTGTGGACTAGAGGTGAACGATACAAATTATTTACCATGGGTGAGTTGACTATTGATAGAGATATATCTACTTGAAGTGATTAGAAGGATTATGGTTCTAACTAAAGTGGGAAATATTTCCAAAATAAACTCAAAAAATGAAGGAAGGGTAAGGCAAAAAAGAGGCCCATGGACTACACAAGATGAAAATCCTTCAAGACTAGCACTTGAACTAAGTTTGGACAAGAAAATAAAGGATCAATATTTGATACAATATGATATATCACACCAATAATTAAACATAATATAGAGTCAAAGGGCACTAGAACACAATATAATTAAACATGCATTAATTAAAGGTTACCACATTTTCTAGATTGCTATTGCACATATGTAAGGGGGGATTATAATTCACATGTAAAAGTCATTCAAATCAGTTGTAGCTTAAAATTAATAACTTAATTAAATAAAATAACTCATATATAATCAAAAAATTAATATATCAGAATGATAGCATGCCCATACACTCCACAGTATTGGAGAAGAATCAAAATTTACACATAAAGACCAAGTCAAGTAAAACTTATTAGAATGTCTTATTAATCTTAGTAGCCACAAAATCTCCTCCCATTGGAATTTGGAAGAT
Source organism: Torreya grandis (assembly GCA_037957365.1). NCBI lineage: Eukaryota > Viridiplantae > Streptophyta > Pinopsida > Cupressales > Taxaceae > Torreya > Torreya grandis. The sequence continues at coordinate 1,472,211 of JARHVA010001907.1, read as the reverse complement.
ATAGATTGGGATGGGTAAACCTCATCTATTCAAGCTTCATCTAAAATTACAAGTTCAAATTTAGAACTATGTGCTTAAGATCATGCAAAAGATGCATGTCTCCTGGCCATATTTATAACATCTTATTTAGCTAAAAATAAAGTATGCATGGATAGTAAATGGGTTGGGAACTAAATCTCCCATCAATAATAACATGAAAATACATATTTATTTTTGGTGTTGATGTGGCACCACTGACTGAAGAGGTTGGTGGGGAAAGTGCAGTTACAACCAAATTAACTATTGGAGGTCCCTATGGGATCAAAACTGGGCTTGTAGTAGTTTGTATGATAACAAATCTAGGGAAATTAGAGATTTGTGATGTTGGGGAGACAATGACAGCTGGTTGTGTATGTGGAAATGACCCCAAAATTGCTTCCTTACCTCTCAAATATTCAAATAATACATAAATTATATCAAAATACTTATTTATAATATCAAAGATTAATGAAGGATTCGAAATCTTAACAACCTCAACCATCAATCTTTCTTTCTCAACATCTGAGCTTTTGAATTCAGCTACTAAAGCCTATGCCTTCATTACTCTATCATTTGCAAAACTAACCACCTGTAAGATTTCTTAGTTAGTTTTATAGATGGTTCCCTCAACTTCTTCTTTGAAGTTGTTTGCATCCATCTGAAGAAGGTTTTTAAAATTAGGTCTATTGACCAATTCTCCTGTCAAGGTTATCACATTAGTAACCCTCATATCTACCAAAACATTTAATGTTTCACCCTCATGAGTGAGGAAATTCTCTAGTAAGGTCTTCATTTACTTATTCCATTTAAAGAAAGAATCCCTTGCCATTACATAGTTCAAGTACCAAGAAGCATCCAAACTAGACATACAATTCAATTTGTTAAAAGAATTAGTCTTGAAACATTGGACCAAAAAATTCAATATTCTTTCTACTTCTTTCATATGGTTCCAAAATGTAACTATAGCTACCCTATTTGATTGACTCCATGCCCTGGAAATCTTGCATTTATACAAAATACTGTACAACTTGGTTGCTACACTTTATACATCAGCAATAATTTATTGAGGTGCCTTTATGATTTGACTATGTTGTAACCTTTTTAAGGCATCTTAATTACTTTAAAACATTTATTTCATAATTGCCCCTGTAGAATCCACAAATCACCAAAATTATCAATATACTCATTGGGGTCATTTGGATTTCTTTTTGGTTTTTTAGCTAAAGGGAAAACATTTCCCTTTGTTCAAACTCCATTAATTCTTTAGTTCTTGTGTTCATGACCTTTCTCTTCCTTACCCTTTCAATACTCCCACTCTATTTATCAAAATGAATGGAGACTTTTGTAATTTTAGTCATAACTAAATTTTGCCTTTCATCTGTATCACTTTTCATTTCCCTTACCCATTGGGTAACAATGAATCCTCCTACTTTAATTTCTTGGTTTGATCCAAAAGACAGAGAAGATGGAGGATTCATAGGAGATGGTGTAATTATGGTGGGTTCCAAGGATACACTTATCTAAATAAGAAACTAGAGGGGTGTTTGAACAACCTTATCCCATGTATATGTGCCATTCATAGGTGTACATTTAGTCAAGAGTATAATTAAGATGGAGGTAATTTTCACAGTCATTGTAGTTGTTGGCATGGTCAATGGTTGTGGCATGAAAGTTCTAATTGGGATAATTTTTTATTTGATACTAGTGGAGTCTAAGGGTTAAAAATAAAAACAATGACCAAGTTTTCAAAATGGACTACTTTAGGAGTCCTTATTAACTTTGGATAAGAAGGAATAGTTGAATCAATAGTACTAATAGAACTAGATAAAATGACCCCAATTGTAGCTAGGGGTAGACTTGTAGTTGAGATTTAAATACCACAAATTAAATAAATAATAGAAGAGACTACATTATTAAGTCTCTAGCTCTATTCATGTGTGAGGACATAATATTTTGACATGTAGATCGAGGCTTCCTTCAGTCTTTATTCTCCTAGACTTAAGACTTTGGCCATTTCTAGTTCAACCTATTCATCATCTGATTCTTCATCTATAAGATAGTCAACTAAATATATTACATGCTTGAGCTCCTCTTATTTTGTTAGTTCTATTACATCTACTAATTAGTCTACTTCCTCCTCTTCCTGCTCTTATATGATTGGAAGACCAAGTTATGGTCTTTATTCTAGTTGCTTATCCTTGGAGGGGAGGGGAGAGTCTTTATGATTCCTATAGTAAGTGAAGATGGGTGGAGTGGAAGGTTAATAAAATTTGGGATTAACTGTAGGAATAATGGTGGTAGGAGGTATGACTAGATATGGTGGTGAAGGAGTAGTAGATATGATGAATGGTGTTGACATGGTTATGGAAGACATAGAGCTCGTCTAAGGAGACTTAGGGGATAGGGGAGAACCTAGAGTAGTAGGAACATATAGGAGAATCATTTGTAAATACTCTAGGAGACTCAACTAAGTAATTTTAATGAGGGTTGGAAAAATTGACATCACTAAAGAGCTTTTCTTTTATTCCCTTGAAGAAGTTGATGACTTGTGATTTATAGTGGATGTCTCTAAGGTTTGGACATTAGTTGTCACCAATGTAGAAGAGGCTTGGGGGACTAGGAGACCCCTTGAAATTTCACTCCTAATTTGAGGATCTTATTCTCTTTGAGTGCTAGAATCATCTGGTTGCACATTTGCAGGCTCCCCTAAAGGGGAAGGAGGTCTATCCTATAGCTAAGTGTCATGTGTTTGACTTGGAGGCCATTGATGGCTCCATGAATATTGTGCTTTTTCCTCAGTTACTTCAAGATCATACTGAAAGGCTTGAGCCTAAGCCATAGATATTGATTTGTTTCTCATTTCCATCCACACTTTAGTATCATCAGTGATATTTAGAAATACTTTGTCATGGTCATACTCCTCATGTCCATAATAAACATGTACTTTCTTATTCTCTTTGAGTTATAAGAGATACCCCCTCACCTTGTTCCTAGGGTCATATTCCCTAAAAGGTGAAACCTATAGATTGTGTTGAATCCTAACCTTACCATCATGAATAAAATGTGATATGATAACATATTGTTATTGTCGAATGATTAAAGGAGTTTTTAAATAGTAGGCCATATGCCTTTAACCCAATTCATCATCAATGCTATTATAAATTTGATATGCACTTTCATGTTATGATATGTGGTCTATAACATCATGTGGTAGTAGTACGGGAATGGTCTTTATTCCTTTTACCCTAATAATAGTGACATCTAGCTATACTAATAGTCTCCCACTTTATTCAGGCTTTTTCTTATAGTCTTGGATAATCTAGGCATTAATGTGCCCTGTATAGCTTGGAATATTTGGAGATAGACCTCCTCACATATTATCTTGATTTCATTCTTGTATCTATCCACAACATAAAAGAGTAGTCTTATCCTACCCTATTTTCTAAATATTCACTTAAGGGCTTCCATACTTGACCATAAGACTTACATACCATTCCCATGACTAAATACAATAGGTAGGACATCATGTAAAAGTTTTTATCAGTTTCCCTATGATTAGGGTGAAGCAATTTTGACTTTAACTTGACACTATAATTTCCCCAAGTGCCACTAACTTGTCTGATGTCAATAGTATATCTAACTGAGGAACCCACTCAACCTCGACATATGCAATACTAGGAAAACCATACAACCCATTAAACAAGGCCATAACTATCCTAATTCTAGGCATGAATTTGATGATATAATTGGATGAGATATCCCCCTCAGGATTCACCCTCTAGCCTTTAACAAGCCATTCTTTCAATTTGCCATCTACTGTATTATGTTCAAACCAAAAATTTACTGAGACCTATTATAAACAATTTTAGGGCATGGGAGTTTAAGGTATCTCTAAAATTCCGTACCTGAGATGTGTACAATGACATTTTAAACCTTCCTAACATGTAATATATCCCCATAAATAATTATATTAGCAAATATAACTCTGAGTAGGTCAATGCATGACATTACCTTAGGTTTAGTTGCCGCTTGGTAGAGGTCTTGATTTTTAATTGGTAGGAAGTCATCTACATATTGATTCTCTTTGGGAAAAACTTGATCCTTGATAGAATACATATTTACTCACTCTATGTCTTCCCAAAGCATTGAGGAGTGTAGGAAATTGAAATCTAATGCACTCTTTTTGAATATAGTATCCATGTATTCAAGTCTTCTTACAAATGATTAGGGAGAGGGAACTAGAGATTTGACCTATTTTGAAGAAGAAGCCAATTCTTTTTTATATCTAAAGTAATTCTATCTATGAACTATCTAGTTCATTATATGGTTGTTTATTGAAGAAACTAGGGATTTTGGGATGCTGGAGAGCTTAAAGACACAATCATTAGATTGAAAGAGTAATGTCAAAGTGAATCCCCCTTTAATTCAATTTTGTCATATATTATTCCCAAACATAAGTATTGAATGCATTCATGCACCATCAATACAAATAATGAACTTTTATTTTAATTCTTGTTTTGATTTGAACTTGTTACTTAGCTTTGGTAGGTTGGTTTGCTTTCCATATGGTAACATTTCATTAAGTCTATGTGTCTAGTCATCACTTTAGAGATAGTTTTTGATTACTCATTAACTATATATTTTTCCATGTTATCAACCTTTTCTATCTATACCTTGGCCATGTCCCCTTTTGGAAAATGACACTTGTCTAGATTTCATCCTGTTGTCTCTCTAGTTTCCCATCATTTTCATATGCTATGTAGTCATGGGTCAACATGATCTATCCATGTGAAATGATCTCAACATCTTAGGAGGTTAAAGGGATTGGATATATTAGACCATATATTTTGACAATGATTCAACCCTACCATAGTTAAGTTGGGGCATAAATGTGCCAAGTGTCAGTTGCTTAGAGCGTAAAAGCTTGGAGCCATTAGATTGTAGGCCAAATGTCTATTTTATCCTTCTGAGGTTCTATTTGACAGAAATCTTGTTAAGTGTTGAATCATTTGAAAATATGAAAGATCAAAATTATTAAACTATGGAGGCTTGGGACCATTAAAATTCATGGAGAAAAAGTGAAATCTCCATGTTTTTAGGTTCTCAAAATCACACCACATGGAAATTTACCAAAGCTCGATAACTTGAAAGACTTAGAATTTTATAATATCTCGAGGTTCTGGATGATGCAAGAGTGAGGCATGTGATAATTCTATGTAATTAAAGTGGAGCCCATTAATGGATGGTTAATGAATCTGAGTCAATGGTCTTACTATCACATAAAGCAAATACAAAACTAGGATGAGAAAAGATTAATATCGTTAGTTTGTAAACCATAACATTGACAAAAGAACTCATGAAAACACAAGGTGTAACATAACTTAAGATACTAGTTCAAGATTTTATTTTCATGGTTTGATTTCTTATAAAACATAACTTTTTGAGAATGACCTTAGATTGTGAATGAAGAAAAATTAAAATCATGGGCTTCTAAAGTGCATGGATTCCTCTATTAATGATTTTACCATATTGGGTACCCATTTTAAATTGATAAAATGGGGTGTGTGCGTTAGGGTCACAACAAAAGGCAACTTACAAGGAAAAATACTCCTAAGTATTTTGAGAACCCAAAATTTCAGTAATATACTATAAGAAAACTTAATTTTCACAAAGAAAAAATAAGGAAAACGAAAATCAAGAATAAAATTTTACTTCTTCATGCAACATACTAACCTTTCCATTTCTTGGATTCATTTGTGATACAATGAGATCAGTTTTTCTTAGTTGCAAAAATTTTAACAAAGAGATGAATAAACATTGTAGGTTTTATATTGAATTCTAATTGTACAAATAAAAATGAAACTTAGGTATTTCTATGCTACTAGCCAAGCATCCATAGCCTCAATAGAGATACCTCTGGTCTCACCCAAACCCTTTCTCTACTATCAGCCATGCATCTATAGCCCTAGTAGAGGGTACTCAAAACACCCTCCTTTTATTAGTTTATAGGGTTTTTATTTTTATTTTGATAAAAAAGATAAAAGAAGGGTTGGGGACCACCATTGGCTAGTTTTATGAATATTAAAACTCATTTATCAATATATCCCTATTAGTGTATACTAAGTCCTATGTTTATTATTTCATATCTAAGTTTTAACATGTAATAGTGCAATGAATCTTCATAAACAATTTTTTTTTCTAAACTTTACATGAATATATCAGAACAAGTCCCTTAAACTTAGTAAGCTTAATAGATCTAAGTAAGCATCTAAGTAAAACTCAGTTTAGTCACAATACATACCTCAATACCAAAAAATATTATACTTCCAGAATAGATCTCCCTGAAGACCAACAATGCTTTCTTCCATGTCATCCCTTTTTTTTGACACATCTTAATACTTACAGTTCAATAAATTGGTGAGACAAATGCATTTTAAGATTTTAACCTAAGCATAACAATTAATCTAATAAAAGCAAAATGTTGAAATAGGAATTCTATCCTAGAAATCATAAGGACTAATCTATTGAAAGTAATGAAATATAGCCTATTTATAATCTAAACTTTTAGTTACAGTTTACTATGATGCATCTCTAGTTGGAGAAGTCATGAAGTAATACTTCAAAAATTGACTATTGACTAGAAATGTGAGGTCATTACCTTGAAGGTCTTTTAATCGAAAGGCATTTTTACCAAAGATTTTTGATATATGATACAATCCAATCCACAAGGGAGTGAACTTGTCATGTTGTCTCTTCTTTTCATGAGATTTATCCCATAAGAGCACAAGGTCTGAAATCTTGAAGGTCTTGATCTTGGATCCTTTATCAAACCATCACTTGATAATATTCTAATGTTTAATAAATATGTGCAGGGCTTCAATTCTTATGTCTTCCATTTAGACTATATCCAATAGCCTAGATTATATTATTTCATCTTCATGCATATACTCTTGCATAAATTGATACATTGGTATATAAGAGTTATAGGGAAAACTGGTTGTTGTCCATATACTAGTAGAAAAGGTGAAGCTTTGAGAGCTTGTTTGTGTCTAGTTCTATTAGCCCACAATGCATATTTTATCAAGAGATGTCATTCTCATGGTTTGCCTTGTGCTGATTTATTAATGGCATCTACCAAATTTTTATTAGTGGATTCAGCTACTCCATTCTTTTATGGGTAAAAATTTGTCGATAATTTCATTATATAATATGATTGTCATAGGCCCATTTTGTGAATTTGGATGACTGAAAATCTAGACCATTTTCACAAACTAGGGAAAAGGAGGTGCCAAACTTGGTCACTATATTTTCCTCCAAAAATTTGATGATGTCAATTGATTTGAAAGTTTTTGTCGATACTACTTCTATCCACCTAGTGTAATAATCTGTAGTTGTAAGGATGAACTTGTGTCCTGTTCAAGAGTTTGGGTTTATTACCCCAATAAAATCAAGACCCCATTGGGCAAAGGGGTGTCCCTCAATAACTGACTTCAAAGGCATGGCATCATTCACTTTTCTTTTAGCAAATGTCTAGCATTCATGGCAGGTTCTGACGTGGTTATAAACATCTTTGAATATTGTGGGCAAGTAATAACCTATCCTTAAAATCTTATGAGCTATGGTATTACCTGAGGGGTGTCCACTACCTATCCTTTGGTACAAGTCATCCAGGATATCCTTAATTTCTTCTTTTGACACACATTTTAGATATATGCCTTCATAGTTTTTTTAATATAGGACTCCCTTTTTTTATCATGTAGTAGGATGATTTAATCCTGAGAGATCATCTCTATTCTCTATTTAATTCAGGAGGGCACATACCCATGAGTAAGTAATGGACAATCTAAGAGTAACATTCACCTCCAACTATTTGAATTTCATTGATTTTTTCTATGTTGATGTGTGGGTTGGTTTGAGCCATCAGATGGACAATACCCTACCCTCTTACCATTTTTACATGTTTGAACTCTATATCAAACTCATGTAACTTTTCCATCCACTTACCTCTCCTTTCACCTAATTCATTATGCCCCAACGTAAGCTTGATGACTGGGTAGGGAATAATGGCATATGTTTTATTTTACAAGATGTAATGCCTGAATTTATTAACAGCCTTAATTAAGGCATATATAAATTGTCTATCATGGAGTATATTAGTTCAACATCCTTCAGATTATTACTCATGAAAGCAATGGAATGCTCGTTACATTCTATAGAATTTATTAACCCTCCTCTTCTTCCTGGCTAATAATTCAACTTAATTCTTTTGAATATGCAATTCTAATTCTTTTTATTGTCTTTACATTTTATTTTATGTGACTTTCAAAGTTATTTTCATTGCACATTTTACATATCAAATGAATACAAAATTCTATGGGAATAAAATATATATTTTACTATAAAATAGGAATCTACTTTTTAAAAAGGGGAGCTACAAGTCTCCTTGCCAATTTATGGAGTATTTGTCTAAATAAAAATTTAAATGATATTTATTTTTAAATTTAAAAAAAAAATTATATGATTTTTTTCAACATAAAATATTTTTTAGACCACTAAACTTAGAAACATTTATAATTTCTTTCATTAAGATTTATCAATTTTTTTTAACAAGCATCCTCCATTGTATCGTAGGCCTATTATGTTGCTCTTTCAAGTTTTCATTATATCCTTGTTATTAAAATATATTAAACCAAAGCCTAAAAATTAATTTATAAAAATTATGATAATGTAATGTTAGGCCAAATTATTTATAAGTAAAATGTTTTAAACATTGATCTGGTGGATAAGACCCACTATAAAAGTTTATAGGGGGTAAGTTGATTTATGGCTTTAATAAGAGAGGTCTCATACACCATAATGGTGTCTTGCTTGGTGGTGATTAAAAGACTACCTTTACATACTTTAATTTATATTCATCCTTATAGAGTAGATATGCCTTCAACATCTTACCCATTCAAAATGTACAGTCACAAAAATTATGTAAGATATAGTAAACTATTTTTAATCTCCTTTCCATCATGCATCATTTTTAATATAGATAAATAAATTACAACTAAATTGTGACACAAAACTAATGACATTCACTAAGTATTGTAATACATGTACATGCCTAAAGATTTTACTACATGTGGACACCTATAAACAATCCTTAGACATTTATTAGTTGTTATTGTGATTTTTTAAGGTTATATATATAAATTCTTCTTTTTCTATACATGCATGTGTAAGTGTCAAAAAATCACAATAAATTCAATAAAATTGAAGTTATAAAAATAAGGTACCATCTAAAACATATTTAAATGTAATTGAAGTATGTCATGAAGTCAAATTAGTTAAATCACATCTTAACTATATGCCCTAAGTCATTGGGGATCTAACTTAGGCACCATGCCAATCTTGGCCCTCTAATCCTTTTATGATATATAGCTCTAATATAATAAAGTAAGTGTCTATATATATATATATATATATAATGAAGATAATATGACTCCTTTTTATAAAATTTGGGTAAGTCATTTTCATGATAATGTAAATTTTAAAAGAGGGACAAAATGATCAAGTAATAAATGAATATTGGGGAATTGATATATTTGTTCTAAGAACTTGGAAAATAAATATGAACTATATTTTTTATATTTATCTTTCAATTAATTCTTTTGTTAATTATGTTAAATATCTTAATTTTTATACTTTGATGAATTAATTTTCATTAAAAAAATCATTCAAATGTTTACACGATCATACAATTAAATCATCCCCCTTTGTATATAAATTAGGCCTATGCCTTCTAAGACAAAAACCATCCCTTATTAGGGCATAAATACCTAAAAACTAACCATAATAAAATTAAAATCCTCTTCTACAAATATCTAATACAAAGTTATAATCCATTTCTTTGTAATTATTTTATCACAATTGTAAACTAGTAATGAAGATTAGGTTGTCCTTAGTAAACAATCTTATTCATTGTTATATTCAATTAAATTTGGTGGCTATATGCAATCAGACATGCTTAAGTGTAGATTAGTGAATCAGTTGTATTATGCACATAAAAAGTGTCATATCAAATGAAAAAACACAGACACGAATAAAGCTACCAGACTAAACAACATCACTCATGTTTTCTATAAATCTATACGGGTTAGAACATCCATTTATCTCTATTAGTTTTTTATCGAATAGAAATGGTTTACCTTTTAAATTTTCACTAAGAAATTCATTAGTAAGTGTACCATGAATCATATTATGTCAAACATATACATAATTTGATAATACCTATAACTTCCATGTTATCAAAACACAATAAACTTCAAATTGATTTGGATCCAACTTTAACATCACATTGTAAAACAAAATAAATATCACAAGGATTACACATAATATATAATGGATGTATGGATGAAGGTGGTTTTAGTGGGTTAAATAGCATTTAAAGTTTGTGCTCTATATGCAAGCTGTAAACTTTGGTGAATAATTATATTTGAATTTCATTGTTAGATGTTTTTGATACGTGCTTGTGTTGGGTTGATATTTATGGTTGTTTTGGGAATGTTGTCTTGCTTCAAAACGTTCTTTTTCCATTCATAAATATTACATTTATAACATTATTTCCAATGTGTCTTTTATATACATTTATAACATTATTTCCAATGTGCCATTTATAACATTATTTACATCATGTAGACATTCATCCATTCTATGCATTTATCATCCACATTCTTTGTCAGCAGATCAAATCATTCATCCACCACAATCCACCTCACCTACCTGACATGTCATGAATTCATCGTCAATATTCGATCAAAGACATTATTATTTACATGACAGTTGTTTAGTCATATCATTAGTCAAGATGTTAGCTGATGTAAACAGAATCTTCAAAGAGTTCATCCCAATATAACACATTTGACATAAAAATATCAATGATATGTAAATCATGACCACATTACTTTATTACATTTTCACTCACGTCCAGAGTATTAATAATTTTTTTAATCAAAAAACACACTTTATTAATAATTTTAAGAAATCTGTCATATCATTCACCAAATTTACTCTATCACACAATCTCTCATTAGCACCTTTACAAGTGTTTTAGGAGTTCTTTTAAGTGTTTTTTTCAAAATAATATTTGAAAAAACTTTTTCAAAAAAATCCTCAACTGATCGAGAAGTTTTTTTTTAATTTTACTTCATTTAGTTCATCTATCATGGTTTTAGAGCACTAATGCATCTAACGATAGATTGGTGCACATAAATTGTTGTGTATGCATCATTATTGTAGAAAATATAAAAAATCGATACATGTATTATTATAAACCCACATCGATAGACCGTTATTTAGTGGTGCTTGTAAAAATACATTAGCACCTTTACAAGTGTTTTCAGATTTATTTTAAGTGTTTTTTTCAAAATAATATTTTAAAAAACTTTTTCAAAAAACATCCTCAACTGATCGAGAAGGTTTTTTTAATTTTACTTCATTTAGTTTGTCTATCATGGTTTTAGAGCACTAATGCATCTAACGATAGATTGGTGCACATAAATTGTTGTGTATGCATCATTATTGTAGAAAATATAAAAAATCGATACATGTATTATTATAAACCCACATCGATAGACCGTTATTTAGTGGTGCTTGTAAAAATACATTGACATGAAGTAGAACAACACTCGAATACAATATGATAGTTACCTATGCATCCATGCTCCAAGTTGCAATAAACATGATGTTAAGTTATGGATATCTTAATTTATATATAAAATAATGTATTGTAGGAATATGTGTTTTTTTGAAATATTGTGTGAGAGTTTTTTAATTTGATATTTTGGATTAGCGTCCATGATTAATCATCAGGAAAAAAGTAAGAGATATATATGAATAATAGGTCAAAGTTAATTTAAATAGAAAAAAACCATGATATCCATTAAGTCAAGAGTCAATAATAGTTACCTTAATGATCGTTATTTTGATCTCCAATAAGAACAAACCAAAATATCTATTGAACCAAGAGTTGGTAACGATTACCTCAATGATCATTATCTTGATCTCTAAATCACAAGTCCACCTTTTTACTTGGGCAACATGATAATATTCTACATACCAATAATCTAAACCAAAAAGCTTATTACCCATTAACAATTTAAGGTTTTAAAATTATAAAATTTTAAGATATTTTTTTATTAATTTCAAAGATATTAATCAGATTAAAATTTATGTAATTAAATTATAAACCATTATTACCTTATCAAAACATTAGTTATTATAAACTATATTAATTTTTTTAATTAAAAAATATCTTAAATTTTAATCAAATTGTGTTGAAATTTTAATGAAAGGATATCTTAAATTTTACTAATACGCACTTAATAAGCTAGGAGTTCAGTCTTATTAAAATGTGTATTAATAAAAAAATCTAATTAAAAAATATATTAATTTTTTATTAATACACACTTTAATAAGACTGAACTCCTAACTTATTAAGTGTGTATTAGTAAAATTTAAGATATCCTTTAATTAAAATTTCAACACAGTTTGATTAAAATTTAAGATATTTTTTAATTAAAAAATTTAATATAATTTGTAACAACTGATGTTTTGATAGAGGGTGATAATGGTTTACAATTTAATTATATAATTTTTAACTTGGTTTATATTTTTAAAACTATTTAACGATCTTTTTAAATTTTAAAATTTTAATTGGTCATAAGTTTATTGGTCTAAATCATTGGGAATATTATCACATTGTTCTAGTAAAAAGGTGGACTCGGGAACTTGGAGATCAAGATAATTGTCATTAATTGTTATCAAATCTTGGTTCAATAGATATCTTAGTTTTTTTCTATTTAAGTTAGCTTTGGTTTGATATTTGCACATATCTCTTTCTTTTCCTTAATGATGGATTCTGGATGTTGATCCAAAATGTTGAGTGGGAAAAAATCTGACATAATATTCCAAAATAGATTGTGAAAGCATCAAATCTCTAATATATTGTATGGTTTATTGTGTTCAATATATTTATATGATTTTTATTGTTAATTATTTATGTTGATTATTTTTTATATTAAAGGATACAAAAAAATATTAAGTTTATTTTCCTTTCAACACATCACAATAATTTAGACACACCAATTCGACATAACTTTTTTATGATGACAATGCACTGTTTTAAAAATATAACAATTTTTTCTTTTGACTAAAAAACACTTTATATTAATTTAAATGAAAACACATAGAACAACGCTAGTCTTACAATAAAATGGGTGGAAAAGTCATACTTTGAATGCCAAACTGAGTTATTAAAAGCATCAAGATAAACCATAATTCAAACAAACTGGCCACAGGTAGCCCAAAACCAAAGTTAAATTAACTCAAATATGTGATAATAAAAAAAAAGATAATATAAAAACACAAACATCAAGGACCAAACTAAGCATAATAGAAGGTGCAAACATGGTAGCCAAAGGAGAAAGTGGAGGTGGAGGGTCTTAAAGCTTCCCCCCCAACCATCTTGAGCCAAGGGATCATCATCTATAGGGAGGGGGTCCCAACCAATATCTTGCTAGTTAATGTTAGTTTTTACAAATCTTGGTAGGAGGAAGAGATGGTTAGCTCTAGATGTAGGAACTTGTTCTATGGAGGGGGTCTCTACCCCCCCATAACCACTGTCTCTACCTTTGTCTTTATTAGATCCTTTTAGAGGAGATGGCTAGTGAGAGCGAGGAGATGAGTTCCTCTAACTTCAAGACCTCTGAATGCGAGAATGGTGATGCCTCCCTCTACACATGTGACCCCTAGGAGGACAGTGGAAAGGTGGGGGATCAGGTGGCTCATGGTTCACTTCACAAGGAACATTCCCCCAATAGTCTAGGAGAAGTTGCAGATGATGAAGCTCAAGCCAAACCTTATTCTTTTGACTCTAAATCTAGAGGGTAACATTAGCTTTCAAAGCAACTTTGTTAGTTACAAAAAAGATTTTTTCCATAATCTCATTATTAAAACATTCTTGATTGCTAGATTTTCTAATATGAAATAAAATATCAGTACAAAAAATGTGTCAAAATTTGTTGTATCTTGCATGTAAAAGGGTGGAGTCCACTAGGAGAGCAATTTTCTAGGTGAACATCTTAGGCCTAAAGGGTTTGAAAAGAGTGTGAATCCATCTCTAGGCTGACTAAGCATGTGGGAAAAACTAGAAGAGATTGTTGATGGTTTTTGGATGTTGACAGGCCGAGCAAGTGAGATTAAGCACCCCCATGTGCTTGAGCCAATTCCCCATGGGCAAACCTTGGTAGAGAATACACCAAAGGAAGTGAGATTTTTTGGGTTCAATAGAAGTTGCCAAATGTGATCGAAATTCTTGGCCCAAACCTGATGAAGGGATTGGAGATACCAATGGTGATTAAGAGCCTATGTGTCAATGTGCTGAGGGGTTCATAAATTATAGCCCAATAGAGGAGAATAATGGTAGAATGGTATGGCCATAGGCCAAGAACACTCCTTCCACCACGGTGTGAGAGAGGAAACTTTGATCTTGTGTAAGTACTCATCATGTATGGAGATTTTAATTTAAATAATGGATTCTACATCTTCCTTGTTAAGCTAGAATATGGCCTTTAACATAGGCCAAAGAAGACAATCCCTAGAAACCGTATAGAACAAATCACCAATCACAAGAATACTCTTCTTAAATAACCTTAAGATTTTAATTTAAGGGACCATGGAAAGGGGACATTGTGAAAGGTCAACTGAGGAAACTACCACAATGACTAGGAATTTAAAGAAAGACTACATCTAAATCCCTCCCCCACCCCCAATAAGATGAGTTTTGAGATTTTCCTAGGACTTACAAATACTCTGCATGATAAATGTGCCCCCTACTTTGACAAACACTAGCAAAATAAGCACACTATGAAAGCCTATGCCTTGCCAGGCTTTTCTACTGAAAGGGAAGCCTTGAGATATGAAGTGTCACAGTAAAATTTTCTAGGCTTCATCACCTTCTAGACTTTGAATGATCCATTTAGTCCCAAGAGTGGTGCCCTGAAGCTTTATGTTAATAAGCCCCAACCCACCAACTTCTTTGGGGTGACAATAGGTGGTCCAGGAGACTCGATGAAATCCTTGGTGGCCTTCAAAGTTGGCTCAAAGAAAGTCTATCATAAGATTCTCAAGCTTATCATAGGATGAATTTGAAGGTGCCCAATAAGAAGAGTAGTAAACATGAGTGGTAGTAAGCACCTTAGAACAAATCTAGAATTTACCGATCAAGGTCAATGGATTAGTGATCCAGAAAGATATTTTTTTCTCCACTCTTTAGAACACATAGGACCACAACTCTGTAGGGGATCCTATGAAAGCAAAAGGAATGTCTAAAAATTTAAATTGGACCCTCTAAAGGATCCGTTGCACATATATCCCTCCAGCCAAGGAGGTTTGGGTGAACAAGGATTGGTGGTAGCACTAGGTCTTATACCATTGAATAGATGACCTAGAGGTAAAGCAACAAATATCTAGACATTCCATAGCATTCTTGACATAGATTTCATCCCCTTATAGGGTGAGAAAGGAGTCATCAATAAGGTTTCCATTGATTAATTGATGGTTTGATTGAGGCAGAGAGATCCCTTTAACTAGCCCTTTGGAAGTATAATTAGCCAAAATATAGCTAAACCCTTTAACATCTAACACATAAAGTGAAGGGCCCAGGAGGCACCCCTGTCTGATAGACCTATGAAGCTCAAAAGCTTGAGATTGTGAGCTGTTGATAGTGATACAAGCCCTAACATCCTAAAAAATAATATTGACAGTATGAATAAACTTGGGGCCAAACCCCAATGCCTATAACATGGCAATAATAAAAGACCATTCAATACGATCATAAGATTTCTCAAAATCTATCTTGATGAGCAAGTCCTTATGGTTGGAAAGTCTAGCCCATTCCATACCCTCCCAAACAATAATAACATTATCCAAAATAAACTGATGTTGAATGAACCCAATTTTCTTACTTTGCACAATTAAAAGAAGTGCTTAATTCTGAGATCTAGCGATTTAACAATGATTTTATAGGACACATTAAGCAAAGTCATGGATTTCTAGTTGGTAATTACCTCAAGATCCCCAACCTTGGGAATGAACTTGATGTTTCCCTGATTGATGAGGTGACCTAAGGAATTGGCCAAGACCACTTTAGAACAAACTCTATAGAGATCAAGCTTGACTGTGTCCCATTGGGTTTGATATAACTCACAGGGAAAGCCATCAACACCTAGGGCTCTATCAGAGGCCATTTGCATAACAACTTCCTTAAGGGCATTAATACTAAGTGGTCTATCATAGGAAACTCTCTGAGCTTTTGAGAGATTACAAGGGACCACATCAAGGCATTAGGTGAGGGAAGCCTCATGAGCATGTGATGAAGGTTGCACAACAAAGACACTATGGTAATGTTGGAAAAAGGCTTGAAGTATATCCAAAAGCCTAGTAATCATGTCTAAAGCACTTCTAATGGCTTTGATTTTGTTTGTAGCTTGCTTTGACTAAAGAGAGCAAAAACTTCTTTGGTCACTTTGTCTTCAACCTTCAACCAATGCATCGTGTCCTGGAGTTGTGATCCTTTGGCCTTGTAAACCTTCACAACTTGGGCCTTATGCCTCCATATGGAAGCCAAAGTCTGTAGATGATAGTTTAAAGGCACATCTTC
Organism: Torreya grandis; assembly: GCA_037957365.1. Taxonomy (NCBI): domain Eukaryota; kingdom Viridiplantae; phylum Streptophyta; class Pinopsida; order Cupressales; family Taxaceae; genus Torreya; species Torreya grandis. The sequence continues at coordinate 1,455,488 of JARHVA010001907.1, read as the reverse complement.
TAACTCCTGTGAGACCCTAAGATACTCACAGTGTGTAGCATTTTGGATGCATTGCTTGAATATAGACACTTATTTGTTATAAAATTTTAGGAAGACTATGGTGTAGGTTATAGTGCTAGACCACCACTCAATCCAACCAGTGTCCCCTATGGGTTTGGGGGTTGAAATCTAAATCCTAGTGATATGTTCCACAGTCCTCTCATGATTATAGTGGTTAGTGTTGAGGTAGAACTGGGAACTCTTGGGTTTCACCTAAGTAGAAGTCCAATGTATGTGAAAACAAATGGGGTGGTGGTCAGATGAAAAAGTGTTTGAAATGATAGCCACAAGTCATCCATTAACATGAGTGAAAAATAAAAGGTCTTGCTCAGCTAAGAGGGCACGATCAAGGCATTTGAGGACCCAGTCTTCTCCCTGATAGAAATTAGACTAGGTGAACATGGGGATTTGGCGTCACCCCATCTATGATGATTTAGGTCAAATAACCCTAGTTTATTATGAAGGTAGGACTAAGCTTCCTATTCTCCTACTCACCATCTCATGGGAAGGTGACCTTCCTTATTTTCCACAAATTCAATCATTTTAAAGTCACCACATATAATCTAATGCACATCTGGGAAGGAATTAACAAGCCATCTCCTAGAGAAGGGTGCACTCCATGACATAATTAGATGCATAAGGATTGATAAGGCCAATGATGTAGCTATCAAAGTCAAAAAGGATCCAGACCACCCCATGGGTGGGGTTGAAACCCCAAAAAATGATATTTGAATCCAAGTCAGGTGCCAACAGGGTGACAACTCCCCCCAGCCAGACTCGTGATAGGTGGCCTGACAGATGGCCCCATGCCAGATAGTGAAAGCTATAAAATGAAGTAAAAACCCAAATATTTTGCCTTCTTGCATGCAAAGAATTTTCATGTGAGTAAAATGATGAAAATTGTTCCTGACTGTATACTTACAAGTCAAATCAGTGAATCCTCAAACATTCCAAGAATAAACTATCATTGGGAAATATCTAAATTCATATCATTTCCATCAAAAACATCTTAGAGGGATACAAACTGATTGAAAGCTGAGCTTGGAAGAGAAAAATTTCCTAGATCGAAGGGCTGCCTTTTAGGCAACACATAATCCTCATCTATGGAGGGAGAGGGACTACATAAGTGGTACATGGTAGCCTTGCAGTTGAGGGTTATAAGCCCCAGATCTAAATCTGAATCATTCACCCTTGAAAGGGGTTGTGACAAAGGATCTATAGGGGTGGGTGATGGTGAAGACTTAAATTGAACAACCGCCTATGGTGACTGAGAAATGGGAGGTGGGGGTTTAACTTGAAGTGATGCTGAAGCTTTGGTAGAAGGGGCTAAGGAATTTGGACCTCCTAAGGGCTAGGATACATTTGGTTAAGGTCTGTTATTGCCATGGGCAATGGTATTATTCATGTTGGACATTGTGGTCTACCCATAAGAGGATGGGGGTTTTGGCTCAAACCCACTTTTATCCTAAGAGATTACAAGAGTGGGGACCATTAGGGGACATTCCCTAATCATGTGGTCAGAGGGTTAATTTAGAGGACACGTTGAGAGAAATAGTTTTTGCCAACTTGAATTTCAATGGATTCTTTAAGATCCTTAGCTATGTCAATCTCAACACAAACCCTTCTCTGGGGTCGAGATGCATAGAACTTTGGCTGCTCATGGTAGATGAAGTGACCTAGAGGCTTGATAAGTTGGTCGACAAAATTTCACAGAGGTAGAGGTAAGCCTAAAAACTCTACCCATATTGGGATTTTAAGTTTCACTTGTTCAAAGACTTGAAAGTCTCTAGTCTAGTGGAAAAAAACAATGGGGATATTATGAATGAATCAAGGGCCATGATTAACAATGGTTCTACAGTGTTCAGGGTTTGAAAATTGAAATAGGAAGAAACCCTTGGTTAAGTTTTGGACTCCTTCCAGTTTCACCCCATGGCCTTGCCAGTGGTTGTGAACCCATTGCTTTAGGAGGCTCTCCGAAGGGACTCAACCCACAAAATAAGCAACAATGGTAAAATTTCAAAGTGATTGCAAGCTTTATCAAACTCTGAAAGGTTTAGAACCACATTTAAAAGAGGAGTCTCAGAGTCAAAATCAATACCTCATGGTAAACTTTTGAGCTTGTTTTGGTGCCATGGCTACTTTGGATTCCACTAGTGGAAATCTGCATCAAATGATATAGGAAGAATGGTGACAACCATTTAACATAGGGGAAGGTGACTAATAGCCCAAGGGGTGGATGGGTAACCTGACTTAGTGCATTAAATGTGCTATCAATAGTTCCCACCTAGATTGGGCAGATCGATGGTGTGATGAAAGGTAGGGGAAACCCTAAAAGCTCATGACTATAAGCACTCTGTACTCTCCTCTCTCCTCTATCAACTCCCCACTCAACAATCATTTTCGATTGAAATTATTCTACAATACAACAATTTTTCTATCAATATGTTTGTAATTTACAGACACATCTGCACAATTGAACAACTTTGTATCAGTACATATAATTTAATATTAAATTTACCATAAAATCTAAAAATTATAAAATATAATTGTAATTACAATAATATATTCCACATATTATAAATAATATAATTTTTTTTTTTCATTTTAATGAAATTTTTTGATTATTTTTATTAGAAATAAAGCTACGAGATAAAATTTTAAATGCACACCTCTAATTAAATCTTTATACAAAATAAATTATTTTTATTTTAATTCAATAATTAAATCTTATATTTTTCAATATCCCATTATTAAATTAAACTATCGTTCAATATTATTATTTTACATGTCTTCTGTATCTTATTTCTTCATATTTAAAATGTCTTTTGTTTCTTTTCAATTTTATACTTGCACACTATTAATGGGTGACAACATAATAAAATATTATACATTTTTACATTTTAAGGTCACAAACATTTCAATCTCTTTTTCAATAAATTAAAATTAAAATTAAAATTAATAAAATATATATTAATTTATATATAAACACAATACATTCTTATTATTTCACAATATTTAATTTATTAAATATTTTAAAAAATTATTATTTTTTAAATATTTAAAAAAATATATTATTATTATTATTAAACTTCTTAATGCAATACACTAAATTATACTTTTAACCCATAAATATTATTAACGATGTGTCTTGATATAATTATGCTTTCTTACATTCACGTCTTATTCCCTCTCAAGTTAACTTTAAAAAGTCGGGGTACGAATCACTTTAAAAAAATAGAAAATGACCGATCACTTAAAGTTTGTTTTGTGGTATTCTTCACTTTTTATAAAAATAGAATCTTTTGATCCAATCTATTAGTTATTCGTTTTGTCATCAATATAAAAGTATGAAGCATATTTTTTGGCGCTTTTTGTATGGAAAAAAATAATGGAATTCGGTGTTATGTGATTTCTCTGTTATTTTTGGTTATAAGTTTAAATGAAAAGAGGTTCTTTTAAGGGTTAGATTACATGATAATGTTATCGCTGATAGTGTTAGACATGTTATTTTAATACATCTTTGGAGGAATAGATGCAAAATAGTATTTGATCACTATGATCATCAAGAGTTTGTAATTCTTCAGTGTTACTCTAATATATTCTTTTGTCTTGCTTCTTGTCTTCTTCATTTTTAGGGAAAATTAAAGAACATCGCAGTGGCTTTCCAGATCCAACATATTAAATATCAAATTAACTAATTGTTATGCAACAAGAAGATCAATATTGCTCAGGGGATAAAGAATTTGTTATCTGATGGTTGACTACTTCTCTATTGATGTAATGTTTCTATGTATTATGTTTTTGACTGTCTATGTTGACGCGAGTTACTACCAATACTGTTTTTGTAATGCTGCCAGAAATTCCTCCCTTTCAAGGACTCATATGAACACTGAATTCCTTATATAATTTATATTTTTTCAATTAAGAAAAAAAAAAAAACTCTTTTGAAATTTTTTACCAAAACATATCAACATTAATTTCATTCCTATTAATTATATTTATGTATGAATGATAATACCATCAATCTTATATATATATATATATATATGGATTATTATTTTTAATTAGTATTTATTATTAAAGTTTATATGGTAGTATGATTAATATAATTTGGTGCACCATTATTATAAAAGGTGTATTGGTTATCACCTTGTATTATATAGACTCAACACTTTCCTTGCATTCATTATATTCATGGATATATTAGTGTCACGATTTTATTGGTACTTTTCTTGCCATATGGAAAGTTTTATATGTTGTCAATAGTTTTTTTTACCATGTTCTTTTTGTCATTTTGAGTATCCATTAAGAACATGCATTAACAATCAAGACATGTTTGGAATGCTTGTGTAAAATTTTGGAAATTTGAGTGGTTTTTTTTGATAGAGTGTACTCATTTTTTTTATTTAGTTTTTTTCTTTACGAATGTTTGATGTTGATTTGTGTATTTATAAAGTTTTAATTTGAATATAATTTATGTAAAAAATCATAATTTATTTAGATAGGGAATTAAACTATCATTTATATGAAATGAAATATAGATCTTTTATTTATTGTTCACATTAATCTATTAAGCATTTACACAAATTTTAGAGGAAGTCAAGCAATCATTAAATTTTTTATTGAACCACATAAATTTATGCTAAATATAATGGTTTACATGATGTTGATCATTGAGTTTTGTTGTTTTCGATATTTTTATTTTTTAGGGACATGTTAAATATCAAGATAGTTAGACTATTTTCTAGTGTAACACAAACCCAAAAAATATATTGTTTTTCTTAAATTTTCAAATATTATTATCTAACTATAAAAAAAGAAGAATTCTTTTTCGTAAGTGATTAAAGTGAAAGGCCGTGAATATGAGTGAGGCTTTCAAGATCATAACGAAATAAACACAATCATTTTTTTTTTTGGACCTTGTCTCTAATTTTATCTAGAATAAAAGTGTATGGTCTTGTTAGAAAATAAAAGACATATAAAAACAGAAAATAGAACACACAAATTATAAAACACACTCAGATTGCTACAACAATCAGGGAACAAGATTTTTATTAATCTTCTTGAATCTTGCAGATCTTCTTGATCTTGATTATCTTTCTCAATTACAATACTGCCCCATGGGTCTATTAAATAGATTTGAAAAACTAACAATAATTAGAAAAAACAAACCAAAGACTAATTTTAGTCTTTACATGCAAACTGCAACTCTAACAGTTTAACTAACTGTTTTTTAACTCACTGATAGTTAACTGCTGCATGCATGAGGAGTGGAGAAATTAACAACAGTCTCCAACACTTCCCCTTAATTTCTACTAAAAACTATTTCAGCATTTACAATGCCTAAATTCAATTGCTCAATGAGCGTTCACTCAGCGTTTAAGACTGAGGAGTACCCTGTCGAAAGGCTATCAACGGACATGCTTATGTCCAACACTGCAAGCTTCCTGCTTGCTTACCTTTATTTCACCCGACGCGTAACTACTCAGGTTTCCTCCAAGGACTCTGCTAGGTTCTTTCTACGTTGGTCTAGATTTGCCAACGATCGGCCTGATTTTCAGACACTTTGACAGCTTCACTCGCTGTTCAACACACACACTTTCACAGCTTCACTCGCTGTGTAACACAAACACTTTGCGGAGCTTGTCTTTTCAAACACGACACTGCGGTCGTCCATGCTATAATCTGAAGACAATGAATGATTGCATTGATTTCATAACACGAAAAACATATGCCTTGTAAAACTGAATACAGACAACAGACAAGAAACAAAACAATAAACAAATAAAAAACTTTCGACGCCTTTTATCTTTGGCATTCGGATCAAGATCTTCGGAGCAATCTTCTATGTAATACGCCTCTAGCTTGGGCGCTCTTCTTTTTCTTTTATTTATTTATTTTTGGTTCTTCGTGCCTCATTGGCCTTGTCCAGCAGGGCCCGAAACGGCGCCAGTCAAACGTCTTCACAATAAACTGCGACTGCTGCGCTTTTCCTTTCACGGCTTGTTCTAACCTGCGCTTTACTCTTGCGCTCCTCCTTTCTTGTTGGTCGCCTCTCTGCTGGCTCATTGCCGATGGCTGTTTCGTAGTACTGTTGCATCCTTTTAATTTGAAACGCTTCCTTCTTTTATCTTATCGGCTGCTTAAAGTCTTATCTTGTTTTTATTTTCAAAAAAATATTAATTCTTTAACAGCACCTTATACGGCTGCCAATTCTGCATGTGTTGTTGGGCACTTGTCTTTGACTTCAGCACTTTCTTGCTATGCGCCTCTTCCTTGGCTCTTTCAGCGGGCTGCTTCTACCAGCTGCGCACTTAAGACTTCTGACTGCTGCGCCGACCAGTCTCTTCCGGTGCATTGACTGCGCTTTACCTAACTCCTTTGCGCTCCCTGCTAGCTCACTCCTTCACGCTTCCTGCACCAAATTCTGATGCATCGACCAGGCTCTCCCTGCGCTTTTCCTTAGCGCTTCAAATTACTGCGTCCTCCTTTCTTGCTGCAGACTGCGATCTCCTTTCTTCTCCTTTGTTTTGACTGTGCCTTGCCTGAGCGCTTCCTTCACTGCTGCGCGCTCTCTTCTTTGACTCTATGATTTCTTATAACCAGGCGCTTCTTCTCTTCATGTGACCTGCGACTGGTTGTTGTCGGCCTAGGGCGTCTACCACTTTGAAACCTACGATTTGACTGTTGCTGCGATTGCTGGCTATCCTTGGGTAGCGTGTCCGTTATTATTTCCTTGACCGATCAGAGTTTCTCTCCCTGGCGTTTTGGCTGCAACTCAGCTTGCGACACTTCTGCTGCGCGTTCTTCCTTTACACGACCTGCCTTTGGTGCCTCCTTGCTGGATGCTTTCCTAACCAGGCTCTGATACCATTTGTTAGAAAATAAAAGACATAAAAATAGAAAATAGAACACACAAATTATAAAACACACTCAGATTGCTACAACAATCAGGGAACAAGATTTTTATTAATCTTCTTGAATCTTGCAGATCTTTTTGATCTTGCTTATCTTGCTCAATTACAATACTACCCCATGGGTCTATTAAATAGATTTGAAAAACTAACAATAATTAGAAAAAACAAACCAAAGACTAATTTTAGTCTTTACATGCAAACTGCAACTCTAACAGTTTAACTAACTGATAGTTAACTGCTGCATGCATGAGGAGTGGAGAAATTAACTCCAGTCTCCAACAGGTCCAAACTCTTAATCTAATTTACATGTATAGACCAAATTATATAAGACGTATATGTATAATCCAAACAATTTTCTTTGTTAACTTCTAATAATTTATAAATATGTATTTCCACATAAACTTTTTAACAATTTCCATTAAATTATGAAATACAATCAAATAAACTTAAACTCTCTATACTTTTTATTTTTTTAATTCTAAACTTTAATTAACTTAATAACTTTTTTATTATTTAACTTGATTAATTATAATTAAATATTTATTTTTCAATTCTTTATTATAATAAGAATCTGTAAAGTAATAACATTATAAAAATTTAATGCTTCCAAACTAAGAAAAATAGATTCACCTTTAATACACAAACTTTATGCCCTCGAGGATTAGTTTGATTTGTTAAAACTCTTTTGTATGTTAGTGTTGGTTCAAGTTCAGATCCGGATTTATTCACAGAGGAGTGGGACATCTAGATCTCTGTTGGGATTATGGGAATAAACTAGAGAATGACTTTACTAATATGTTCTATTTAAAGTTAAACCCCATTAATGATTTTTTTCATTATTAAAAAAAAATACAAATTTAATAAAAAGAATAAATAAAAACATAAATTTTGTAAAAAGAATAAGAAAATCCACAAATATTAGAAATAAAAGAGGGATACGTATTAGAGTCATACTAAATGTAGAGAAGGATATATGATGTACCTTTAAAAATTATAAAAATTATATTAAAAATAATTACCCTAAAATAAGACCCTTCTCAAGAATGACTCTGCTAGAGTGGCTCTTCTCAAGTCTGTTATCCAGGGCGTTTCTGTCTACAGATGCTTTGTTCAAGTGGCCCCTCTGTATTTTCTTAGGGAATTTGATGCCCTCTCACGTCAATTTCTTTGGAGTGGTAACTTGCTGTCTACTAAGTGGAGCCTTGTTAAGTGGGATTATGTGTGCAGATCAAAGCAGGAGGACGGTCTTGGTTTATGCTTTGCTATTCTGAATGGGCAGGTTCTTGCTGCTAAGTTGTACTAGCATTGGTATTCTAATCAGCATTAGTTATGGGCCCGTATTCTCAACCATAAATATCTTATGGGTGTTGCTTATTTTGAGGTTCCTCGCTATCCTCTGGAGGGGAGTGGTTCTATGATTTAGAATACTTTGAAAGTTGGGGCTCAGTTGATTAAGCGTGTGCTTTTTTGGATTTGTCATTCGGGGTCATAGGCTCTTTTTTGGTTAGATTCTTGGGATGGTCACCCACCTATTCTCTCTTCTCTCCCTCACCTCCAATCACTTTCTGATGTTTTTACTGCGGCTGGCTGGGATACCGTTGAGCATTCTAAGTGTACACAACATTGTGGATCGGCTTTAAGCTTTCGTTGGAAGCTTCCTTCTGAGTGGCCACCTGGAGGGTCTGAGGAAGATAGGTGTGAGCTTGCTCAGTGTTTGGCTTCCTATGCTTGTAACTCTTTGAGGGGCCCTGGTGTCTTGGCTTGGGATGGATCTGATTTATCTGGAAAGTACTCTGTGTCTGCTAGATATAAGCAGCTGGGTAGGCAGTTGTTTGGTAATAATGAGGTCCCTTGGTGGAAGCATGTTTGGCACAAGTTGTCGTGGCCCAAATGCACTTTCTTCATGTGGTTAGTTGCTCAAAACCAGTGTCTTACTTGGGATAATCTGTGTAAGCATGGGTTCCAAGGCCCTTCTATGTGTGTTTTGTGTCGTAACTATGAGGAGAGTGTCTCTCATCTCTTCTTCCAATGTTCCTATGCTAGGGAGATTTGACATTTTTGGTGGAGGGTGTGGAATAATCCCTATTGGCATGTTCCCTCGCTGGCTAATTTTGTGGATCGGTGGGGCAGAGCTCCAGTTTCTACTTCCTTTCTTCAGGTAGCTTGGGCTATTGGCCCATCCTTTATTATCTGGAACCTTTGGTTGGAAAGAAATCGATGGATTTTTCAAGAGGAGATGGTGGTGGCCCCTCACTTGTGGTGGAAAATTTTGCATTCTTTGGGAGAAACTGTTGCGGCTAAGTGTGATCTTACTGCATCAGTGGATCCTTTTGATGTTGGATGTTATAATCGTCTTCATCTTCCGCCTCAGCAACGTTAACTCATGTGCAATAGATGTAGACATCCTACCCCGAAGGTGAATAGGGAGGGGAGATGGTCTCCTCCTCCTCAGGGTATCTTAAAAATCAACATGAATGGCTCTTCTCGAGGTAACCCTGGTCATGCTGGGATTGGTGGTGTTGGTCGGGATAGCTCTGGAGATGTTCAGTTTATCTTTTTTGTTTATAAGGGTCTTCATACTAATAATCTAATGGACGCTCAGGGTATTCTAACGGCTGTGGAGCATGGAAGTCAATTGGGCTGGGGAAGGATCATATGTGAGTCTGATTCCCAGGTTGTGGTGAATTTGTTGAATAGGTGGCATTTAGATGATGTCAACTGGCATTTGGCTTTGATTGTTGCTCAGATTTTTAACCTCTGTGGTTCTTTGGAGTTTGTTACTTTTACTCATATTCCTAGAGAGTGGAATGGTGTTGTTGATTGTTTGGCTAAATGGGCTTTTGAGCATATTCATGATTATAATTTGATGGACTGAGGTCATTTACCCCCGGATCTGTCTCAACAGTTGGATCACTTGGTGGAGCTTGATAGGACTATGTAATTCCCTTGATTTAATAAAATTTTACCCCTCCTTTATGTTAAAAAAATTACCCTAAAATAAGACACTAAAAATAAGGTAATTTCTTGAGTTTTTTATTTATAGAGGTAAGAAAGTTGAGGTAGTCTATTTATATGTATATTTCAAGATTTTTTTTTATCAACTATGGATTTGTTTGGTTTTAGTTATATATTTTAGAATGAATAAAGGATAAGCAACTCTCTCCATCTTTGAAAAATATTTTTTTTTCAATTTTAATTTTAAGATATTTAAACAAAGATTCATCTCTTTCATTTACTAGTCATTCTTACTTTATTTTATAGTTGTGAGGTTTGGGGACTAATATACTTAAAAGTTAAGGACAAAAATCTAAACATATTCATGTCAAGAATCGAACCCCTCATGCTATTATTCTTGTTAAATTTGGTACAAGTCCATTCATTATTTTAGTGATCTTTCGTATAATGATAATGATTCACAAACTTAGACAATTAAGTCACTTTCAGAATGGTTACCCTCAGTGTTCATATCTCGCTTTCAAATCTTTTATGAATCAGAAAAATCTTATAATTGATTCATATTGTTATGTGAGAGCCCTCTTATTACATCGTTTTATTTATTTTGATATTGACAAATCACTCCTACATGACTTACTTCTTATCTCACCAAAAAAAATTAAACAATAATATATTCATACATATTTATAGATCCTACCTCCAATCCACATCAGAGAAAGATTTGAAAAATATAAATTTTAAAAAAACTTAGGATTATAAACCTCCGATCCACATCAGAGAAAGATTTAAAAAATATAAATTTAAAAAAAAATTAGGATTATAAACCTTTCTTAAACTAATTCAACAACTTTGTGGAATGACAAGCTTAATATACTCATCTATTATTAGACACACTTTATTCAATATTTTTTAATTTTCCAATATGGTAAGCTGGCATGCTCATGTTTGTCCACAACAATTGGATCTCCCACCGACCATTAAAATTTGCATTATTGCCCCATATAGTCTAACAAAGTTAAACCACACATGAATAAAATAATTGCTGGAGACCCACAGACCATTCAATAGTCTCATAAAGTTGATAATAAAATAATTAACTCCCACTACTGCATCAACCCCAATACCATTAAACTATAAAAAGCAAGGTATCAAACAAATGAATAGAAAACCGAAAAAACAAAAAGGTTTTCTTGCCTGCGCCATACCTAATGATGCCTTCGATTATTGTCAAGTATAAATATTCTTAGACATTATACACAAGTCTTATCAGCCGGCCATTTTCTGTGTGTATTCCTCATCTCTTTCACAATGGTAAACACATTCTTTTGTTTTGCTTTTATGAATGAAAAAGCTGTAGAATTTGGGCTTGTTTGATCTTTTCACGTTTGTTTTACAGGATATGTTCAGAAAGCTTGGATTAGTTCTTGTTTTGATGCTTTGGACAAACATATCTGAATGTTCTCTGCATAAGCACATCCTAACTGCAAGGAAATCAGGAAATTCTCTCAATTTTCTTGTGGTTGGAGACTGGGGGAGAAAAGGATTGTACAACCAGTCCCAAGTTGCTCTCCAGGTTATAAAATTTCCACTGTTTATAATTGTTAAGAATTTGATGTCAGGTAAATTAATGATTTAATATATATATATTATAGCTTAAAAAGGTATGATTGGAATTGTGGTGCAGATGGGAAGGATAGGAGAGATGCTGGACATTGACTTTGTTATTTCCACTGGGGATAATTTCTATGAGAATGGATTGACTGGCACAGAGGACCCAAGTTTTGAACAGTCTTTCTCTGAAATCTATACTGCCAAAAGCTTGCAGACACCATGGTTTTCTGGTATGATTTATATACTTCAGGCAGTCAGCTGGTATTAATATAGGGATAACAATACACTATGTTGTTACCCTATGCTAATATTAGCTGAGTGATGGTTAATACCATCCCTGATCATTAAGTTTTTTTTAAGAAGTCTTTATTCATTTGAACATCATCCAGATGTAATGAATATTAAATAAATCATTCAAATTAGTAAAAATATGGTTTCCTTTGACTGGAAGTTACAGGAAAATTTATCCATCACTTAAAATTTGTGAATGCTGATTAAATTCAAGTCGAAACTACCATTGTAAAGTGATTCGAAATTATACATTCAATTGGAAGATACTATATCTTCCTATCTCGCTAATATGTTTAGTACTTTTAAACATATTTTTGTTTTTATTTTACCACTTTTGTGCATAATAATTGATTTAAAGCTTATAAAAAGTGTTGAATTGGATTGTGAACAGTGCTAGGAAACCATGACTACAGGGGAGATGCATTGGCTCAGCTGAGCCCCGCTCTGAGAAGCAGAGATCCTCGATGGTACTGTGAAAGATCTTTCATACTCAAGTATAGCATCCACCCATTATTTGGAGGTACGTAATTATGCTTTAACTTTGAAATAGTTTTTAAATTTGAAAATGGGTTTAACTCCATTGGACAATTAGCTTAAATACAAATGTGCCCACAAGTTTAATTTTGATAGGGGTTCTGTTATCTTAATCTGTTTTGTGTTGATTTGGTTTTTTGTTCAGATTTTGGTTCTGTAGATTTATTTTTCGTGGACACAACACCCTTTGTCGATAAATATTGGGAGCCAAGCGAGGATAAATATGATTGGAGAGGGATTGTTCCTCGAGAAAATTATATTAAGAATCAGTTACAGGTAAGATTATAGTTATAACAAATAAAGCTTATATTTAGGTCATAGCCAAGCTAGATATCAAAGTAGTATTTTTAATTTTTAATTTTATTATCCAAATTTAAAGTAAACCCAATTTCACCTATTTCTTTTTCCAAAACTTCTTCACCTTATGATATTAAATTTTTAGCTCTTAAAATTTTCTCTATTTTACTATTCTGTTTAAGTGATAGCCAAGGCAGATATTAAGGAAGAATTCTTAATTTTAAACTTCATTATCTAAATTAAAAGTAAACCCAATCTTATCTATTTTTATTTATTTTATTTCTTCATCTTATGATGTTAAACTCTTAATATTTAAAGATTCTTTTCTCATTCTTCTTTTTCGATTAATTTAGGATATAAACAACCTAAGATAGGGTTAAGGGTTTGTTATACTCACACCTTTAGGATTGATAGTTAGTTATGCTCACACTTGGATTAAGGGTTTGTTATGCTCGTATCTCTAGGAATAATTCTGGGTTAAAGGTTTGTTAGGCTTACACCTCCAGAATTAATAGTTAGCTATGCTCACACCTCAACTTAAGATATAAGAACTGAGGGTTTGCTATGCTTACACCTCCATTTGAGGTAGAATCAACTAACTGAAATAATTATCACGTACTTTTAAAGTTACAACTTATTATTCCGTTTTCTTTATAAAATTAACTGATGGAAAATAATTAATCCTCAATAAATAAACAAAATACAAACATGCTTGATAAATAAGCTTATCAGGTTTAATGCTCATACCTAAACCTATTGGCCATTCCATTCACTCCTAAATTTCTTTCTGAAAGAGGAATTCAACACCAATCATCCATTCTTATTAATGGCATGGTAGTGACTTATGAGTAGTAACAGGTTGAGATATGTATTACAATTAATGGTTTTAAAAATTGCAGGATCTCACAAATGCTTTGGAGGATTCAAAGGCTACATGGAAAATAGTAGTGGGCCACCATGCTATAAGAAGCATTGGATCACATGGGGATACAGCTGAACTTAATCAGCAGTTATTGCCAATTTTAGAGGTAATTAACCTTTTTTTTTCGCTATGTTATCACTGTTAGATTCTGAGAATATCACAAATAAGTTCTCATTGAATTTAACAGTCAAACAGTTAAATTGTGTAGATATTTAACACACAAAGTGTAGATATTTAACACTTTTGTGTGTTATAGTTTATGTTAACCCATGGACTGTCAAAAGGTGCAGATTATTTAGACTCCATACAATATTGAAGACAATTAAGTTTATTTATATTATGTGTTGTATTTTATTTCAGGCAAATGGAGTGGATGTGTACATGAATGGGCATGATCATTGCCTTGAGCACATTAGCAGCCTTAAAAGGTAGGCAATACCTTATCAAATATGCATGTATTCAGGTCTTGACCATTGTTGAACAGTAACCTCCCTGGTTCCTGGCAGCAACCCTTATTGCACTATTTTAAAGAGAATTCATAAGCCATTAGATCTAAGATTTTTATTTTTTAATTTTTAAACTATTTTTTAACTGATTTATTTGACTGTAATGGTTTAGTTCACTAGAGTTTTTGACAAGTGGAGGAGGATCCAAAGCATGGAGAGGAATTAGCAAATCAGCAGACATGGAAGGAGTTCGATTCTTTTACGATGGTCAAGGTTTCATGTCATTGCAAGTCACACCAGTGTCGTTGCATGTTACATTCCATGATGTTGATGGGAAGCCCATTCATCAACTGGATTTGTTAAAAAACAGATACATTTCTTATTGACAGTAAATTAAATTAAAGAATTGAGATTTTTGTCGCTCATAATATACTTTTGGATAAAATTATCAAAATTTTATTTATAAAAAATTAAAAGATTTACTGTTCATAATATATTTTTGGATAAAATTATTCAAAATTTATGAAAGAATTAAATTTTTTACTGTTCATTATATATTTTTAAATAAAATCACTTTAAATTTTATTAAAAAATTCAGACTTTTATCATCCATAATATTATCTTAAATTATATGTCCAACCTATTAAGAGGATGTATAATCTAAATTAGATTATTTTGAATATGTCCACTATGTTAATGGTGGACCATATTATATAATTAAAAATGTCCATCTTATCAATTCTGTTATCTGCATTGCACAATAATTGTATGGGTAAAAAATAATTGAAACTCGAATAAGAGTCGGAGTGATTAGTCGTAATCAATCACATTCATTGAAATGTGAAGCAGGGAAATTAAATCCAGGTGATATCTGGTAAAAAATGGACTGCGGGACCCTTTTCAAAAGTCATTGACATTTGACAAAACCAGGAATGGGACCATACATTTTGGTTGCTTCATAATTTTTTAAAAATATATGGTTTGAATTTAATGGCTTTATTTATATTTAATGATTTTTATTTATACATTTGAACTTGAAATAATGATTTTTAAGTAGTTTAATAATATAATATTTAAATGTAACATGTTTTTATAATTTATATGAATTAAATGTATTTGTTTGAAATAATTCTATTTTAGTTTATTATTCGATATTTCAGATTATTATTCATAATTTTTCATCATAATTTTTTTAATATAATATTTAAAATATTCAACAATAGAAATTATTTTAAAAAATTATAATTTTTTTTTGGATTTAAAAATTATAAAATGATGTGAATTTGATAAGAGATACTTATGCAATCTTTAAAAATATTCAGGAAATGTGAAAAAATAACCTATTTTATAGCTATAAATTTATTAGTTATTTTAGAGAGGAAAAAGTAGTACTACATGATAAAATAAAGTTCAACCTCATTTATGAGCATGAACAAAAAAACCTACATAGAGACAAAAATTAAATGGAGAATGAAGATGTACATCAATTTTGATGTGAGATGGGTAGGTGAAAGATCCCCCCAAAAAATGGGAAGAGGATATATCCTATGTGCACATCAAGTATAGTTGAAACAGAATGGCATTATCTCCTGGAATGCTTTGCATATGATGACATCCGAGCTAAATATCCGGGCAGCCTACATAGGGTATCTATGTTCAATATATTTGAAGTTGAAAATATTGATAGAAACAATAATTTTTGATCAAGATCCACAATAGGAGAGTGAACCTTCAAAGGTAGAACAACGATAAGTTGTGAACTACAGTCCTACAACTCAAATCTACACTCTTTTTTCGACGGTTCCTCCACTCCTTTAATTTTCTTTTTTTGGTTTTAGATCCTATATACTATTTTGAATCTCGTAAACGTTATTAAAATATCTATTTATCTTTATACTTACATACTATTAATGAATGATAATTCTTGACGCAGGAAATTGCACCCTTTGGTAGGAAGTCGAGCTCCTGCCTTCTCCTCGCAACATGGAAACTCTCCTCTCGCCTATGGGACTGGCGAAGCTGGAGGGGAGAGTCTCTAGATAAGGGCTAGCTCCCTTTGATGCATCATGTTTGTTCTAGCAAGTGCAAAACGCATATATATAGATAGATATAATGTGGGGAGGGCGGGGGGGCGGGGGGTGAAAAGGGAGAAAGATACAGGAAAAGAAACTACTCTAAGGAGGTGATGCACCAAAATGAAATGACCTTCTCACATCCACACTTAAAAACTAGACAAATGTATACATACGCTTCAGTCTTAGCAGAAAGACCAGGCTGCAAGAAACTGGTAGGGAGGCTTGAATGAAAATATAGAGAAAAGAGGTTCACCAAAGGTGCTGTGAGATGCACACTGCAAGTAACTTCCTTTGTTCTATACTTCTAAATAGAGCTCTTCTCCTGCCAGCTGCAGAAAATGGCGCCTTGTAGATAACTGGTGTGTTGGTGTTGAACCTGTGAGAGCATCAAAAGACAATGACTAAACACAAATTAACACTCAAGACATACGCAAAATATCCATCCAAGAAGAGGTAAAAAATTGCGTTTATTGATTCAAGTGGAAATTTTAGCAGGGCTACGCCTTGTAAAATATGGAAGATCCTTTTACAAATGACAATTTCGCAATATATATGAGAAACTAGGAAGCCCATTTGGCACTCCCTCTTTACAAGTGGCAATCGTGTCCCTTCATTGGAAAGAACAAGTCACTCAAAACAATAATGAGCAGTGTGCTTTGTCTGCTCGAAATCCGCCCTTTCAAGGTCAATACACGGTTTGTCCACCCATTAAATGTAAAATGGAGAAACCGGTTACTTTACTAGCTGTTTGTGTCCTCTCATGATCAATTCACAGGAACTGTTTCACTTGCTGGAGTCACTTCTCAAATTGGCGCCACTTGGACTAACTGCTTGCTCATTTCATGCTTGTCTCCTTGTCTTTTCTCAATTTTGTCTCTATCTGGCTCCTTTGGCCCTCAGGGGCGAACATCCTGGCGGGTCGCTGCATTCTGGCCCCTTGGTTAGCTCTCTCTCAGTTGCAAACAAACGGCCATTTCGCTTTATGAAAGTTGACGTTCATATGGCCGTCATATTTTGAAAACCAATGGCTAAACTGTTATGTTAATTTTGACGTCCTCCGGGACATCACTGTCCCCGTCAAAACATCATCGGGTCCATGTGGCTTCTCTTTGGGCACTTCTCTTTGTCCTGTCACCCTCCCGAAGGGAAGGTGACCCTTCGGCATTTGAAAGTGTTCCTCTTGTACTTGGCTAGAAGTCCCCCGCAAGGGCACCTGCCCTTCGGGGTCCTTCGGCGGGTCCCTTTGTTTTTTGGACTGCCTCCCGAGCTCCCACAGACAAATTGTCCGTGGACAATTTTCCCGAGTCAATTTTGCCTTGTGTATTTTTTGTGGACTTTTGTCCGCGGACAAAAAGTCCGCAAAAATTTTGTTTGCCTTTGCTTGAAGCTTTGGTGTATGCGGCCCGAATTCCTTCAGACTTTTGTCTGAAGGAATTCCTTCAGGCAAAAGTCCAAAGGAATTCGAGACTTAGTCTTTTTTAGCAAAATTAAACTTTAAACCAAACTGAACTTACTCGATCTTCATTCTTTGAAGTGCCTGCCCTCCGCTAGGGCATTTTGACCTTGAAGACTTCCCCTTTGGCTAAGGGCACAACCTTGAACCAAGTTGTTGAACCAAAAAGGTTCAACGGTTCAAGGGTTCAACTATTGCGCGTCGATGGACAAATTAAAAAAGCCGACGGACCCCTTGCCTTGAACTAAACCTGTTGAACCAAACCCATTGAACCAAAAAGGTTCAACAATTCAACAGTTCAACGCTTGAGCGCCGATGAACTTCTTTTGCCGATTGAACTGCCACGTTGAACCAAAAATGGTTCAACGGTTCAACGCTTGTTGAATCGAGATATTGAACCTGAAGATGGACTTTTGAACCAAAGGTCATTGAACCACTTGAACCAGGCCATGAACCAAACTCATTGAACTTGAAGATGGATGAACCACGTGCCGAAGAAACATGACATGAACCTGGGTAACCTGAAAATGACTGGCATTAAAAAGCAAGGGAAGAAGGAGACCAAAAAATTTGCCTGTGGGCAAAATTTGGTCAACAAATTGGCGACTCCCAAGGGAAGCATGCCTGCTATGCTTAGAAGCCAGTTGCCTTGCAGAATCCATTGGGCACGGAGTCGGATGGTAACTTTGAAAAAGTAGTAATAGCTCTGATAATCCTTAGAACCAGTCACACAGATCTACCTCCAAGGAAATGAAAGCACACACAAGACTAAGAAAACTACAACCTGTGCAACAACACTTAGGGAAAACAGGAAAGAAAACAAAGGAAAATATATACAGCTGAACGGAGACTCAGTGGCAATGCTTCAGATGTATCCCATTAACTGGGGTACACAGTTCTTCACTATCCAACCTGGAGAGTTGGAATGCATTATGTTGCTTGCACTGAGTGATTATGTAAGGACCACTCCAAAGGGCATCAAATTTTGCATGCTTTCCAGGCTTGGCTCAATCTTCATCCCACTTCAAGACAATGTCTCCTTCAGAGAAATCTTTTGACGAAGATTTCTTGTCGAAGTGTCTTTTTACTTGCTGTTGGTGACTGGGCATAGAAACCATAGCCCGATCCCTTACTTCTTGGAGCTCCATTAGCTCACAAAGCTTGACTTCCATACTACTTCCTTCCTCCAATTGTAATTGGTGAGCGAGGTCCAGTGCTAGCAATTCAAGTGAGATGGGAAGCCTAGCTTCCCTTCCATATACGAGCTGTCTTCAGCTTGGCATGCCAAGTCCTCTGATTTTCTTCCATGGTCCTCTTTATAATCCTGATCAAATTTTTGTTTGTGGACTCAACCAGCCCATTCCCCTGCGGGTAATAATTTGATGAAGTGCTGAGGTATATACCATACCTTAGCGCCCATTCACTTGTTCTGGTCCCCAAAAAAGCCAAAGTGTTATTTGAGATTATGGTGGCTGGGACCCCAAATCTTGTTACCAGGTCCTCATAAAACTCCAGGACTGCGCTTTCATTTGCCTCTTTTAGAGCAACAGCCTCCACCCACCTTGTGAAATAGTCCATAGCAGTCAAGACCCACTTGTGTCTAGCACTGGAGGGAGGATTGATCATCCTTATGAAGTCCAAGCCCCACTACATGAATGGTTGTTCCACCTGAATGGGTTGTAGAGGCATGGTAGCCAACCGTTGCTTTCCATCAAAAAGTGCACACTTCTGGCACTTTCTTACCCAGGCATGGGTGTCTTTGAAAAGAGTAGGCCAAAAATATCCAGCTCTCATTATCCTTGCTGCAGTAGCTCTAAGAGCGAAATGACCGCCTACTGGCCCATCATGGAACTCAGCCAGTACCTTATCAGCCTGATTTGGATCAATGCATCTTAGGACCCCAGAGAGATCCTTCCTAAAAAATACTTCATCAACCAAGACATAAGGGAGGGACTGGAGTTGAAATTACCTTCTTTCAGTCTAATCAAGACCCTGTGGGCACTCACCAATGAGAAGGAAACGTCTCAAGTCCAATGTCCAATCCTTTATGATAGTTGGTTCTTCTGCAGTGGTTGCATCGTGAATTAGCAAACTGTCTTCCCTTTTTTGCTTGAAGTCTGCAGACAGCTGTTCGCACAGGCCTCTTCCCCTCACCAGCTTGGTGATCTTGATGTCTACGTCATACTCCATCACCTTGGTGATCCACCTTGCTCTTTTCTCATTTAAGTCTCGATTGGTCAAGAAATCCTTGACACCAGGATGTGGGACCATGAGGTGAATCTTGCTGTTAGACAACATATGCTTGAATTTCTTTAGGCTCCATACTACTGCCAGTACTTGCTTTTCTACATACGTGTACCTTACTTTGAAGTCCTCTAACCCTTGGCCTAAAAAGGCAAGCAACTACTCGAGGTCATCACCATTTGCTTGGGTAAGCATGGCAGATATCACCTCTTCATTGCTGAAAGTGTAGAGGTTGAAGTCTTTGTTGAAGTCGGGGCTGATCAAAGTAGGAGCCTAGGTTACAGCTTGCTTGATGGCTTCAAAGATGTCTTTTCTTTGTATTGTCCACTTGAACTCCTCACCTTTCTTCAGCATAGAGGTCAGGGGCTTGACTATCTTAGCGAAATTCGAAATGAATCTCTGAATGAAATTTATCCTGCCAAAGAAACTTTGCAGGCCTTTCTTGTGCTTTGGTAGGGACATCTCTAGGATGGAGCAAACTCTCTCAAGGTCAATGGACAAGCCTTCCTTAGACACGATGTGGCCAAGGAGTTTCCCCTCATGAACAACAAACACACATTTCTTTGGATTAAGAGAGATGCCAAATTCCCTACACCTTTCAAAAATATGCCTGAGGTGTTCTATGTGTTGGCTCGCTTTCTTGGAGAATACCGTCACATCATCGAGGTAGACTAGCACGTTGTTGTTTATCAAGCCTCCAAATGCCATGTCCATGGCTCGCTAGAAGGTAGCACCAGCATTAGATAGCCTGAATGGCATCTTCTTGTAGGCGAACATTCCCCATTTAGTAGTGAAGGTTGTTTTGTGCTGATCACAGCCTTGCATTAGAATCTGATTATACCCTGAATAGCCATCCAAGAGGGAGAAATGATCGCTACCTGTTACCTTCTGAAGGATCCGCTCCATGCTTGGGAGGGGATAATGATCTTTTAAAGAGACTTTATTAAGGTCTCTGAAGTCGACACATAACTTGATCTCCCCATTTTTCTTTCTAATGGGAACAAGGTTGGCTAGCCATGAGGAATGTTTGATTGGAAATATAATTTCAGACTCAATCAAGTTGGCCAATTCCCTCTGCATAAGGGGCTCAATTTTTGGATTGACAGGTCTCTGCTTATGTGTGACTGGCCTGGTGCCTTCTTCTAATTCAATGGTGTGCTGGGCGAGTCTTGGGTCGAAGCCCTTCAGGTCACTGTAATCCCATGCAAAAACATCTACAAATTCTTGACACAGTGAAATGAAAGCTCATCTTTCTTGAGTCGTGCAGACTTTTCCAAGCGCAAGTAGCTTGTCCTTGAAGATCTCTACCCTTTCATAATTTTCCTCTTTGGTTTTGACACATGCCTTGTCATTTCTCAATTGGTCATCTCCGTTGAAGATGCTTTCTAGCGTGACCAAACCTTTAGGGAGTTTATTGTTCTTCAACTAAACAATCTGATTGCCATATTGCTGCTGCAATTTCGCCTGGTTGTGTGCTGTAAACTCAGATTCTTCCTGTAGGAAGAAAGCTATTTGATGGTCACTTTCAAAAACTTGCCAATTTACAATGTTTTCCGGGACAGAGGGCTGAACTACCACTTTCAAGTGGCGTGAACCACAATCTCGACTTATTTCCCTTGAAACATCAAACTGAGCACTAATTGCTACCAGCCTCTCCGCTTGTTTGTTTTGTTCTCTGGGAATGGAGGCGATGTTGAAAGCAAGGAAATATTCCACCAAGTCCCAAACCCTATGCTTGTAAGACTTCAGCAAGGAATTCTTGGTTAGATTTTGGCCTTTCACCTGATTTACAATCAGCTCACTGTCTCCCAAAACTTGCAGCTCCTTGATCCCTCTTTTTCTTGCCCATTCCAGCCCATGGATAAGGCACTCATATTTTGTAACATTACTTGTGCAAGAGAATTGGAAATGGAAAGCTGAAAAGTACCTTTCCTTTGAAGGGGAGACTAACATCGCCCACCACCAGCTCCCAACCTGCTTCTAGAACTGTCAAAATATAGCTGCCATAGACCAAGGTCGTCCTGGCTAGCCTTCATTAAATTTGGCATGAAGGTGCCCTCTTCATGCACACAGTAGACTCCAAGGTCTGCCTCCTCAATGAACTTGTAAGGATCATGTTCGAAGTTATCATTTCCCCACTCATCCAAGAGTAGGTCTGCGACTCCTTTGAGAGCAGAGGATGGAGATTGGTTTGCTTGGGATTTTTCTGGGTCGATAATGGTGTAACTGACGTTCACTGCCTTGGGTGAGTATGGTTCTGATTGGTCCTTGTAGAGTGGCTCAGACTCAATTTTTACCTTGGTCCCATACTTGGTTCTAAAAACCAGATATGACCAATTCACTGCTAGATAGCCACCTATCTTTGATGTGAAGTCTCTAGACAAGCAAATTGCGAAATAAGGAGGAACATCCGCTACCACTATATCATGGGGAATTGAGAAGGTTGGGCAAGCATGCAATGTCAAGCCTACACCCTTCAGAATCCCAATTATTTTTGTAAGTGTCCTATCTAGCTGTAGGACTCCTTTGTTCATCTCCTCATACTTCAGTCCCATCTTGTCAGCAATGCACTTGGGCATCACTGAGGTACTAGCCCCACTGTCAATTATGCAGTTGTGTACCAAGAAATCCCCTATGACTAGGGATACATAGAAAGGGGGATTTTTTTCTTCTTTCTTTACCTGACCTGAAGTGGAAGGCTACCCATTTGTCATTAAGACATTATCAGTGTTTGCTGGGACAGCTTGTCGGTCCAGCTCATGCAATTCCTTCTTCAATACGTCCTTCTGTCTTGGAAGAGACAAAGAATCCCATAGAGAGCTATTCATATGTAGCATCTTCATCTGGTCCACTATATTGATCTGGGGACTACCTCCCTTCAAGCTTTCTTTGGGGTTGATTCCAACCTGAGCTGCAGGCTGAGGGGCTGAAGATATAAATGGCTGCCTGAAGTTTGGGGCCTTTGAATTGGAGTGTGATGGAGAAGGTGCTGTTGTTTCTTGGGTGGTAGCCTGGGCTCCTCCCATTGCCCTTCTCTTAAATCTCGTGTTGGCTGCAACACATTTAGCTTGATTGTCTGCAGCGCCCACATAATTCACTGAATAAAATTTCCCTTCCATATGATTCATGAGAGTAGAATCTGGCTAAGCCTGATTGCCACTCTGCTGGGTTGCGTTGAAGGCTTGAAGACCTGAGATTGAGTGGCTATTTGGTTGTCTACATTTTGGAAATAATTCATCATCTCATTTGTGTAAATAGCCTGTTCTTGACCATATCCCATGGTCGAACAACTTGGATGCTCCTGTACTAGATTGTTCTAAGTAGGCACCATGACTTTAGATGACGAAAGGGGGCGTAAGTTGTAGTTTTGAAATGGCCTGGTCTGAGTGCGCTGACCTTGTCCTTGATTATAGCCTTGAAAAGGGGGTCTAGGGGCTTGACCATAATGCTGGTATCCCTGATTTGGTCTGTTACTTTGAGCTTGTTGCCTTTTGAGAGCTACAAGTTCGTTTGACATGCTCTGCAACAGACTTTTAACCTCATTAAGCTCATTGGTCGGAACAGCAGCTGGTTTCTCAATGGCAGGCAATGGAGCAATTGTGGGAGCAACAGTTTGAATTGGAGGCAACATTTATGGGAAAAGTCACATGTGAGGCCTATAGGCTATTTTCCCAGTTCAACCAAGCAATTTTTGGCTGCTATGGCTATGTCATAAGCAACAAGCAGTATATGCCCTCCCATAAATTGGATCATCACAACAATATCACTGTTTAATGCCTTTAAATAGTACAAGAAAGCATAGTTGGGAGTCGGTCTTACCAGGATGGGAATTCTATCCCAAGTCTTTTGAAAATGCGTGTTGAAGTCCTGCATATACTCGTGTGGAGCTCTCTTTATGGTCGTCAGCTGCTCAACAAGTGAGAGGTCATCGCTCTTTTCCCCAAAATGATCTGTTAATTGAGTGCCCAATTCATTCTAGGAATGTATTGAATTCACAGGCAAGGTCCCGTACCAGTTAAGGGCTTTGCCTTTCAGAGACAATGCTAGCAATCTGATGGCAATATTTTCTTCTGTTACATTGTGAATATTGCAAAGGTTGGCAATATTCCTAATATGCTCGACGACTGTAATAGGTCCCACTCCATCAAAAGAAGGTACATTTTTAGAGTTGTTCCCAGAATTGGATCATAGCATGGGAGATTCAAGGGGCTCTCACCACGAAAAAGTAGTAAAAGGCAATGCCATGGCTGGGATTGGTTATAACTGGGGTTCTGCCGCGACTGCGTCCCTTACAACAGGTCTAGGAGGATTGTTTGTTGGATAAGGATGGGTCCTCTCAAATCATAGTCTTTTAGCAGAGTTTAAAGGTAATTCAACGAAATCTAAAGGAATCCCTTTTGAAGTAGACCTCGTGGTGACTTTAGGCATAGAAAGTTAAGAAACTAGTCTTAAATTGAAAATTGGAACTCTTACCAGTGGAGTCGCCATATGCTGGAAATCTTAAAATGTTGTGACAAGACCAACATCAATCCTGAAACCTTTATGAGTTGTCAAACTGTAGTCCCACCGGGCATGCCAGAACTATTGACGTAGGAAATTGCACCCTTTGGCAGGAAGTCGAGCTCCTGCCTTCTCCTCGCAACATGGAAACTCCCCTCTCACCTGTGGGGCTAGTGAAGCTGGAGGGGAGAGTCTCTAGATAAGGGCTAGCTCCCTTTGATGCATCATGTTTGTTCCAGCAAGTGCAAAATGCATATATATAGATAGATATAATGGGGGGGTGAAAAGGGAGAAAGATACAGGAAAACAAACTAATCTAAGGAGGTGATGCACCAAAATGAAATGACCTTCTCACATCCACACTTAAAACCAGACAAATGTATACATACGCTAAAGTCTTGGCAGAAGGACTAGGCTGCAAGAAACTGGTAGGGAGGCTTGAATGAAAATACAGAGAAAAGAGGTTCACCAAAGGTGCTGTGAGATGCACACTGCAAGTAACTTCCTCTGTTCTATACTTCCAAATAGAGATCTTCTCCTGCCAGCTGTAGAAAATGGCGCCTTGTAGATAACTGGTGTGTTGGTGTTGAACCTGTGAGAGCATCAAAAGACAATGACTAAACATAAATTAACACTCAGGACATACACAGAATATCCATCTAAGAAGAGGTAAAAAATTGCGTTTATTGATTCAAGTGGAAATTTTAGCAGGGCTACGCCTTGTAAAATGTGGAAGATCCTTTTACAAATGACAAGTTCGCAATATATATGAGAAACTAGGAAGCCCATTTGGCACTCCCTCTTTACAAGTGGCAATTGCGTCCCTTCATTGGGAAGAACAAGTCGCTCAAAACATTAATGAGCCGTGTGCTTTATCTACTCGAAATCCGCCCTTTCAAGGTCAATACACGGTTTGTCCACCCATTAAATGTAAAATGGAGAAACTGATTGCTTTACTAGCTATTTGTGTCCTCTCATGATCAATTCACAGGAACTGTTTCACCCGCTAGAGTCACTTCTCAAATTGGCGCCACTTGGACTAATTGCTTGCTCATTTCATGCTTGTCTCCTTGTCTTTTCTCAATTTTGTCTCTATCTGGCTCCTTCGGCCCTCAGGGGCGAACATCCTGGTAGGTCGCTGCATTTTGGCCCCTTGGTTAGCTCTCTCTCAATTGCAAACAAACGGCCATTTCGCTTTATGAAAGTTGACGTTCATATGGCCATCATATTTTGAAAACCAATGGCTAAACTGTTTTGTTAATTTTGACGTCATCCGGGACGTCACCGTCCCCGTCAAAACATCATCGGGTCCATGTGGCTTCTCTTTTGGCACTTCTCTTTGTCTCGTCACCCTCCTGAAGGGAAGGTGACCCTTCGGCATTTGAAAGTGTTCCTCTTGTACTTGGCTGCAAGTCCCCCGCAAGGGCACCTGCCCTTCGGGGTCCTTCGACGGGTCCCTTTATTTTTGGACTGCCTCCCGGGCTCCCATGGACAAATTGTCCGCAGACAATTTCCTTGGGTCAATTTTGCCTTGTGTATTTTCCGCGGACAAAAAGTCCAAGGAAATTCTGCCCGTCTTTGCTTAAAGCTTTGGTGTATGCGGCCCAAATTCCTTCGGAGTTTTGTCCGAAGGAATTCCTTCGGGCAAAAGTTCGAAGGAATTTGAGACTTAGTCTTTTTTAGCAAAATTGAACTTTAAACCAAACTGAACTTACCCGATCTTCATTCTTTGAAGCCCCTGCCCTCCGCTAGGGCATTTTGACCTTGAAGACTTCCCCTTCGGCTAAGTGCATACCCTTGAACCAAGCCGTTGAACCAAAAAGGTTCAACGGTTCAAGGGTTCAACTATTGCGCACCGATGGACAAATGAAAAATAGCCGACGGACCCCTTGCCTTGAACCGAACCCGTTGAACCAAAAAAGGTTCAACGGTTCAACGCTTGAGCGCCGATGAACTTCTTTTGCTGATTGAATTGCCATGTTGAACCAAGAGATTGAACCATCCGCTTTGAACCATATTCGTTGAACCAAGCCGTTGAACCAAAAAAGGTTCAACGGTTCAATGGTTCAACGCTTGTTGAATCGAGATATTGAACCTGAAGATGGACTTTTGAACCAAAGGTCGTTGAACCACTTGAACCAGGCCATGAACCAAACTCATTGAACTTGAAGACGGATGAACCATGTGCTGAAGAAACATGACATGAACCTGGGTAACCTGAAAATGACTGGCATTAAAAAACAAAAGAAGGAGACCAAAAAATTTCCCTGTGGGCAAAATTTAGTCAACAATAATATAATAAAATACGATATATTTTAACATTTTGAAATGAAACATTTCAATCTCCTTAAGAAATTTAAAAGTTAATTAATTAAAATTAATAAAACATATATATTTTATTTTATATATACATAAACACAATATATTAATATTATTTTAAAATATTTAATTTATTAAATATTTAAAAAAACTATTAATTATTAATTAATTAAAAATTATTATTATTATTATTTTATTGTTATGTTTTATTTTGTTTAAAAACTACCTAATAAAATAGGTTAAATTATACTTTTAACCCATAAATATTATTAACGACCTAATATAATTATGCTTTTTTATATTTACGTCTTATTCCCTTTCAAGTTGGCTTTTGAAAAAAAAGAAAGAGACCGATAACTCTTTTATAAAAAAAAAAGAAGAGACCGACCACCTAAAATTTGTTTTGTGCTATTCTTCTCATCCTAGAAAAGTCGAATCCTTGGAGATTTCCCGGCAAAACATATCAGCAATATTAGTTTCATGTCTTTGTCCTGTTTTTGTGAGGTTCCATCAATTTTTAATATCAATTAAAAATATATATATTTTTTATTTTTATTTTTATATAAATATTTTTAATTAGTAATTGATATTTATTTTTAATGTTTATGTAACAATGTGATTAATACAGTTTAATATACAAATTTATGTTTATGAGGGTGAGTTCAATTGATTAAGATTTATTAGTTTGTTAGTGTTGGTTTAAGTTCAATTCTAAATTTATTTACGGAGGAGTGAGGCATCTAAACCTCTCTCAAGAATATAAGAACAAACTAGAAGATGCCTTTGACTTTACCATCTTATTCGATTCAAGGTTGAACATCGAAATGCTACTAAATCTATAGAAGGATATGTGATGTGTCGTTCATGGCTTTGAACATCTTTATAAATAAGGTAATACCTTGAATTTTTTGTTTATAGAGGTGAGAAAGTTGAGGCAGTCTTTTTATATGTATATTTCAAATTCTTCTTCTATAGATTGTAGATTTGTTTGGTTATAGGTATATATTCTAGATTGAATAAGGGATATGTAACTCTCTCCATCCTTGAAAAATACTTTTTCAATTTTAGTTTTAGGACATTCAAACGAAGATCCATCTCTTTCACTTATTGGGCATTCCTACTCTTTTTTATGATTGTGAGGTTTGGGGACTAATATACCTACAAGTTGAGAACCAAAAATGAATAGAAAAAAATATTGTCATAATGTTATCTAAACATACTCACGCCAAGAGTCCAATCCCTCATACCATCATTCTTGCAAAATTTGATACAAGTCCACTCATTGCTTTAGTGATCTTTTATGTGGTGTTAATGATTCACAAACTTAGACAATTGGTTTACTCTTACAGTAATTGCCTTAAGTATCCATATCTTGATTTCAGAACCTCTATAAAATAAAGAAACCTTGTAATAAGAACCTCTTATTATATCGTTTTATTGACTTTAATAGTGACACGCCACTCCCACGTAACTTACCCTCTATATTACCAAAAAAGTATTAACAATAATCTATTCATACATATTTATAGAGCCTATCTCCAATCTACATCAGAAAAAGATTTAGAAAATATAAATTTTTAAAAAACTTCTAAAACTTTTTTTAAAGAAAAAACATATAATTTAATTCATATATACAAATGTTTCTGGTGAATTCAACAACTCTATGAAATGATAACCTTGATAGACTCATCTATTGTTAGAGAAACTTTATTCAATATTTTTTAAATATTTATTTATTTTCCAATATGGATAAGCTTAATAGACTCATCTAATATCAGACAAACTTTATTCAATATTTTTTTAATATTCATTTATTTTCCAATATGGGAAGCTGGCATACTCATGTTTGTCCGCAACAATTGGATCCCCCGCTTACCATTAAAATTTGCATTAATGCTGCAGCCCCATATAGTCTAACAAAGTTAAAGGACACATGAATAAAATAATTGCTGGAGACCCACATATCATTCAATAGTCTCATAAAGTTGTTGAATAATATAATCAACTCCCACTGCTGCATCAGCCCTCGTACCATTAAACTATAAAAAAGCAAGGCATTAAAGTTTTCTTGCCTCCACCCTAGCCAGTGATGCCTCCAATTATTCGGGGGTGCCAAATCATTCCAAATATAAATATTCTTAGACATTAACACAAGTCTTCAGCCGGCCATTTTCTGTGTGTAATCCTCATCTCTTTCACAATGGTAAACACATTCTTTTGCTTTTATAAATGAAAAATCTGTAGAATTTGGGGTTGTTTGATCATTTCATGTTTCTTTTACAGGATATGTTCAGAAAGCTTGGATTGGTTCTTGTTTTGATGCTTTGCACAGACATATCTGATTGTTCTCTGCATGAGCACATCCTAACTGCAAGGAAATCAGGAAATTCTCTCAATTTTCTTGTGGTTGGAGACTGGGGGAGAAAAGGATTGTACAATCAGTCCCAAGTTGCTCTCCAGGTTATAAAATTTCCACTGTTTATAATGGTTAAGAATTTAATGTCAGGTGAATTAATGATTTAATAGCTTAAAAAGGTATGATTGGATTTGTGGTGCAGATGGGAAGGATAGGAGAGATGCTGGACATTGACTTTGTTATTTCCACCGGTGATAATTTCTATGAGAATGGATTGACTGGCACAGATGACCCAAGTTTTGAACAGTCTTTCTCTGAAATCTATACTGCCAAAAGCTTGCAGACACTATGGTTTTCTGGTATGATTTATATACTTCAGTCAGTCAGCAGGTATTAATATAGGTATAACAATACACTATGTTGTTACCCTATGTTAATAGTAGCTGAGTGATGGTCAACAGGGACGGTAACACGCCTGATCATTAAGTTTTGTTTATAGGCTTCATTCATGTGAACGTTACTCAGATGTAATGAATACTAAATAAATCATTCAAATTGGTAAAAGTATGGTTTCCTTTTTTCATAAATCACTGTAGATTGATAGATTGATTCAAAGTTACAGGAAAGTTATCCATCACTTAGAGTTTATGAGGGTTGGTTAAGTTCACGCTGAAATTACCATTGTAGATCAGTTTCTTTTTTTCATAAATCATTGTAGATTGATTTGAAGTTACTGACAAATTTATCCATCATTTAGAGTTTATGAGTGCTGGTTAAGTTCAGGTTGAAGTGATTATTGTAGATTAGTTTCCCTTTTACATAAATCATTGTAGATTGTTTCAAAACTATGGATAGACTTATCACTCACGTAAAATTTATGAGTATTAGTTAAGTTCAGGTCGAAGCTACCATTGTAGATTGGAAGCTATACATTCAATTGGAAGATACCATATCTTCTTATCTCATCAATATATTTAATACTTTTAAACATATCTATATTTTTTATTTTACCAATATATTTTACACTTTTGTGCATAATAATTGATTTAAAGGTTATAACAAGTGTTGAATTGGATTGTGAACAGTGTTAGGAAACCATGACTACAGGGGAGATGCATTGGCTCAGCTGAGCCCCGCTCTGAGAAGCAGAGATCCTCGATGGTACTGTGAAAGATCTTTCATACTCAAGTATAGCATCCACCCATTATTTAGAGGTACTTAATTATGCTTTAACTTTGAAATATTTTTTAAATTTTAAAATGGGTTTAAATCCACTGGACAATTATTTTAAATATAAATGTGCCCACAAATTTAATTTTGATAGGGGTTCTGTTATCTTAATTTGTTTTGTGTTGATTTGGTTTTTTGTTCAGATTTTGGTTCTGTAGATTTATTTTTCGTGGACACAACACCCTTTGTCGATAAATATTGGGAGGCAAGTGAGGATAAATATGATTGGAGAGGGATTGTTCCTCGAGAAAATTATATTAAGAACCAGTTACAGGTAAGATTACAGTTATAACAAATAAAGCTTATTTTTAGGTCATAGCCAAGCTAGATATCAAAATAGTATTCTTAATTTTGAATTTTATTATTTAAATTGAAAGTAAATTCAATTTCACTTATTTCTATTTTCAAAACTTCAACGCTTTATGATATTAAATTTTTAGCTCTTAAATATTTTTCTATTTTACTATTCCAATTTAAGTTATAGCCAAGGCAAATATCAAGGAAGAATTCTTAATTTTAAATTTTATTATCTATATGTAAAGTAAACTCAATCTTATGTATTTTTATTTATTTTATTTCTTCATCTTATGATGTTAAACTCTTAGTATTTAAAGATTCTTCTCTCATTCTCGTTTCTTATTAATTTACGATATAAATAACCTAAAATAGGGTTAAGGGTTTGTTATGCTCACACCTTTAAGATTAATAGTTAGCTATGCTCACATCTGGGTTAAGGGTTTGCTATGTTCACACCTCTAAGATTAATTCTGAGTTAAGGGTTTGTTATGCTCACACCTCTAGAACTAATAGTTAGCTATGCTCACACCAGAACTTAAGATATAAGGATTGAGGGCTTGCTATGCTCACACTTCCACTTGAGATAGAATCAACAAGCTAGAGTAATTATCACGTGCTTTTAAGATTACAACTTATTATTTCGTTTCTTTTATAAAATTGATTGATGGAAAATAATTAACCCCAATAAATAAGCAAAATACAAACATGCTTGATAAATAAGCTCATCAGGTTTAATGCTCATACCTAAACCTATTGGCCATTCCATTCACTTCTAAATTGCTTTCTGAAAAAAAGAATTCAACACCAAAAATACAAACATGCTTGATAAATAAGCTCATCAGGTTTAATGCTCATACCTAAACCTATTGGCCATTCCATTCACTCCTAAATTGCTTTCTGAAAAGAGGAATTCAACACCAAACATCCATTCTTATTAATGGCATGGTAGTGACTTATGAGTAGTAACACGTTGAGATATGTATTACCATTAATGGTTTTAAAAATTGCAGGATCTCACAAATGCTTTGGAGGATTCAAAGGCTACATGGAAAATAGTAGTGGGCCACCATACTATAAGAAGCATCGGTTCACATGGGGATACAGCTGAGCTTAATCAGCAGTTATTGCCAATTTTAGAGGTAATTAACATTTTTTCCCTATGCTATTACTGTTAGATTTCCAGAATATCACAAGTAGGTTCTCATTGAATTTAATAGTCAAACAGTTAATTGTGCACATATTTAACAGTTTTGTATGTTAGTTAATGTTAACCCATGGACTGTCAAAAGGTGCAGCTTATTTACACTCAGCAGTTAGACTCCATACAATATTTATATTATGTGTTTATTTTTATTTTAGGCATATGGAGTGGATGTGTACATGAATGGGCATGATCATTGTCTTGAGCACATTAGCAGCCTTAAAAGGTAGGCAATACCTTATCAAATATGCATGTGTTCAGGTATTGACTATTGTTGAACAGTAACCTCCCTGGTTCCTGGCAGCAGCCCTTACTGCATTATTTTTAAGAGAATTCAGATTCCATTAAATCTAAAGATGGTGGTGGATTTTTTTTTAATTTTTTTATTTTGGGGCGTAAAAAAAAACTATTTTCTAACTGATGTGTTTGATAAGGGTTGTACAGCTGATATATTTGAGTGTAATGGTGCAGTCCACTAGAGTTTTTGACGAGTGGAGGAGGATCCAAAGCATGGAGAGGAATTAGCAAAACAGCAGACATGGAAGGAGTTCGATTCTTTCACGATGGTCAAGGTTTCATGTCACTGCAAGTCACACCAATGTCGTTGCATGCTACATTTCATGATGTTGATGGGAAGCCCATTCATCAACTGGATTTGTTGAAAAACCAACACATTTCTTATTGACAGTAAATTGAATTAAAGAACTGAGATTTTTGCTATCCATAATATGCTTTTGAATAAAATTACTTAACATTTTATTAAAGAATTGAGAGTTTTACTGTTCATAATATTTTTTTAGATTAAATTATTTAAAATTTATTAAAGATTTGAGATTTTTTTATTTTTATAATATATTTTTGGATAAAATTATTTAAAAATTATGGAATAAAAGTATAATAATAAGACACTATGCTAAAAGAAGCACACTATAATTAGACAAATAGAAACAACCCCCCAAAAAAACCGCCTTATTCAATCAAAAGATAACACCACCACATTGACAGTAAACCATATTATGTGATTAGAAAGATGGATATAAATAATCTATCTTAGATTATATGTCCCCCATGATGATGGTGGACCATATTATGTGATTAGAAATGTCCATCTTATCAATTCTGTTGACAGATTTTCCTGAAAACTTTATCTGGATTGCACATAAACGTTAATAATTCTATGGTTGTGAATTGAAAGTTTGATGAATATGGATCCAATGCTTTTTTTATTGGGATAAAATAATTGAAACTCGAATAAGAATCAGAGTGATTAGTCGTAATCAATTGCATTCATTAAATCTGTTAAAAAAAGGGTATAGCCAGGCAAGAAATGGACTGGGGGACCCTTTTCAAAATTCATTGACATTTGACAAAACCAGGAATGGCACGATACATTTTGGTTGTTTCATCTTTTTTTTAAATATATGGCTGGAATTTAATGGCTTTATTTATATTTAATTATTTATATTTATACATTTAAATTTATAATATTAAGTTTTAAGCAGTTTAATAAAATAATATTTAAAGATTTTATGTTTTTATAATTTATATAAATTAATTATAATTTTTTAGAATAATTGTATTTTAATTATTTTTCAATGTTTCAGATCATCTTTCTTCATTAATCTTTTTTTTTATGATAGGTAGTGATCCCACATTGAACAATAAAAATTATTCGAAAAAATTATAAAATAATAGTTATTCTTTAATATTTTTGAGTAATTTTAAGAAAATAAATATTTATTATTTATATTAAATTTAATATCTTTTTTGAAAATAATTGTATAAATTTTTTCATGTTAAATAGGAAAGACGTTTTGAATCACTCTTATAATCTTTTATCAAGAAATATTTTTTTATATCTTTATTTTAAATAAAAAATTATAAAATAATAAAAATATTGATAAAAAATATTTACACCATAAATAACAACCCATTTTATAATTATATACTTATTAATTATTTGTTTGACCCTTTTAAAAACATAGATACCAAAATATACCTCTCCCAAAAGAAAACAAACCTAAATTTTTTTATTTAATTTGTTTGACCCTTGTAAAAACCATGATGAAATAGATACCAAAATATACCTCTACCAGAAGAAAACAACCCTGATTTTTTAAATTTAATCCCCAGCAACATTGAAAAGATGTTAAAAGTATTTGTCAATTGTGACATACAAGATAAAGATGCGGTGTCAATATGTGGTAATGAAAGAAAATTGTTATATGAAAATTTCAAATTTATAATATAAAATGTCTTGGAGTTTAAAAATCATTTTCAAAGAAAATTAAAAAAAAAAAAACGTTTGAAAAATATAAATAGATTAATGTGTTTTTTTTGGGTTATAAATTAATTTTTGATTTTATAAGTTT
Source organism: Torreya grandis (assembly GCA_037957365.1). Classification (NCBI taxonomy): domain Eukaryota; kingdom Viridiplantae; phylum Streptophyta; class Pinopsida; order Cupressales; family Taxaceae; genus Torreya; species Torreya grandis. The sequence goes on along the minus strand of JARHVA010001907.1, from coordinate 1,421,429 downwards.
AAATGGTATTGTTTATGATGTAGGGATGGTTAAGGGTTTAAATGAAAGATGACCTTTAGTTATATAGTATATAGATTTAATATAAATATTAGATTGACTTGTAAATTACTTGTACATGAATTAAAAAAATGCAATAACAATAATTTCTATTGATTTTAATAGAAGAAATTAAAACTTGCACATATTTATAGTTTAATTATAAACATTACAATCTAGAGTAATCTTATAGCAATTTTAAATGAGATGCATTACAATCGCACTACTTAGATCTATGCCATACACAAATTTATACTTGAATCAATCTTGGTTCTCTCTCTTTCTCTCTATTTACCTCTCCCTTTCCCAAATGTAGGGTTTTATTTATATATATGCTTGCTTATATTAATGCTCTCAACTCACTCACTTACCCACACCAATATCATTAAATGCATATAACCTACCTATGCCATAATCATTAAATGCATAATATAGTCCTAATGCTCCATAACACATCTCTATGTGACATTTAATCAACTCAACGTCTGCATTAGGAGATTCTTCAACTTCAATTAATTTTCGTCTTTGGTACTGACACTCAATATACTAGCATAAGGCTATCTTAGATTATGCATGTAATGTTGACAAGTCATTTCACAAATAATTTAACTCTTCACTCCATCAAATACACACTAGATACTCAAGGCCACATGATATTTTGATGGTTCAAAAAACATGGGTACTCTAAAGATAATGCATAAAGATTATACATCGCCAGCTAAAGTCATAAGATTCATAGAGACTTCCATTTGAACTTGCACAAAACTTCACAAATTTATATCAGCTCAAGTCTTGTTCCATTTAATGTTCTTAATCATATGCACCAAACTAGTTAAGTGGAAGTAGATTTGTGCATGCACAAATGTTGCGTAAAAAAAACCAAGAGACTTGTGCACAAATGGAGAACTCCACACAACACTAAAAACTACTTATATCTACTATAAACATTTTTTCTTGATGTAAGATCTCTTATGAATATAGGTGCTCCTTCATCAACTTGTCTTGTGCAAGGCCCTTTAATCTCCAAAATTGGTGTAGAGGAATTTGACTACAACACTAGAAATATGTGGATATCAATTAACAAAGGAACTTTACGTTCCAAGCTTTTTATAACAACTTGTTACTTCCCCTCAATTTACTCACCATATGATATGGAAGGGGATAGTGAATCACCATTAATTGATATTTATCTTAAGATATCCATGTTCTTGGCAATGGGAGATGTTATGCTCTCAGGAGACTTCAATGCCCATGTCAAGTTATCCTACAATGCTCACACTCTGATTCTAGTTCAAATCCATTTAGGTTACAAGAGATAAGGAAAAAAGTTGAACATTATAAATAGTCAATTGACCATTTCATTACACCTTATGGGAGATGTTGATCAGATTTGTAGGACATTCTAACCTATTAGTGCTAAATGGAATCTCTTATTTTTTTGATTTAGGTGACTTTATTTGCTATCCTTATGTTGGTAGAGCTAGTGTGGTAGACTATGCTTTGACCAAAAAATATTTGTGGTCATTAATTTCTCATTTTCTAGTGCCTACTCTTCCCCCACACCCCCTTCCCCTTGCCTCCCCTCCCATCCTCTCCTTGCCTTACAAGCCATGTACCGATTTAATTCTAGGTCAGATTCCTAAACTTAGAGATGCAACTACTTCCTCTCATATCCACCACTCCCCGACTCATATTTATTTTAACCATACTTTTGATTATTATTATTACATTTAAAATTTAAAATTCAACCTCGCATATATAAGTTATATTCATAACACATTTGAAAGAGATGATTTTATCTTTAAAATAAATCAGAATATAACACTTCAATCCTTCCTTCATTCTATTCATAATCACTCCATTATCCCTCCTCCCCTTCACTCCTCCCCCACCCTTTCCTTGCTACCCTGCCCCCTCCCAATGGTTATTGACGTTGTAGACATCTCTATAAGATTAGAAAACATATTACTCACCAACATTCCCACATGAATAAGGTCTTTAAAAAATGTTTATTGTCATATCCTTGGAAATAAAATGTTATATCTAAATAATAAAACAAGAGATGCACTCAACATGCTTAAGTCCAATGTTAAATAAGTTTGGAAAATATTCCTTCCAAAGAAAGCCTTATATGCCATATTTAACAAAAATACTTGGTCCAATTATACATCTTCTCTTTATGACATTCCAAACCAAGTCTCAATTTCAATGGGTAACAGATTATAGGGTAAGTCTATCTTCACAAAGTTTATAGTGTTGAAAGCTATTTTCAAATTCAATACATGTAATTCAACTAGCATATAACACCTAAGAGCATAATTTATTCATCATAATTGAATTCTCCTAAAAATATATATTATCGATCTCTTTAATATAGTGGTTTCTCATGGATTTCTACCTGCGTAGGCATTTCATCTTTTATGTCCCATATTTAAATTAGGAAACCAACACGATCTAAATAATTATAGAACCATCATGATTGGTGATATATTTAAAAAGCTATTTGTTGTACAATATTTGATAGTTTGATTTGTAGAGTCCAAAAAATTTACAAAAAAGGGCAAGGAAGTTTTAGATAGTATCATCAAATAATAGACCATAATATATTGATGCTTAGAGTTGTAATTAAAGAAACAAGAGCACATAAACGTAAAGATCATTATTATTTTATTATTTTTTAGAAGATGTTTAACACTATTCCCTGATAACTTTTAATCCAACAACTTCGATATCTACAAATTCCATAACATTTAGTTGTTCTTGTGATGAAAATTTATGAGAAGGTGGTTGGTCAAATACAAACTATTACTATTTTAAAAAAAACTATATCAATATCATCATTAGTGTTAAACAAGGATGTCTACTTTCTCTTACTTTATTTGGTTTGTACAGAAATAAATTAAAGGATATTATTACAAGTTCAGCGAAAGACATCTTGACATTCTAAGCTCATTTTATAATAATTATGGTTTACAAGTGAACTTGAGGAAAATACATGTCATAGTAGCCAACATAACTACACAAAAAACACAATATCTAATCTCATTTACAAAGGAAATTTAGTTGAACTATTTTTGTCCTATACTTACCTTGGTGTGCCTTTCAAAGAACCTCGCTTCAATATGCTTCCTACTACAAAAGAGATATTATGCAAAGGGTATGATGCATTTAGCACACTTGAGAGATAATGTCTCCTACTTTAGTTTTAGGGTGCCAAAGGAAAAATACATATATATCTCAAACTTTAGTGTGACTGGCAACATTGTATAGTTGTGAGATTTGGGGACCTAGACTTTAAAGTACTAGTTGATATGCGCTGATAGTGTTATTATTCTATGCTATCTAAAAACTTGTAAGAAAAAATAGTTAATTCCACATGCATTTTTTTTTTTGAATTTACCATCTATCCCCTTCATATTTTAGCTTTTTTCCATATAGTGATGTTGTTTCACTTATTAAGATATATGATAGATACAACTATTGGGCATAATATATATCCATTCAAGGCTCTTCAATCATCAATGAAGTTATGTGAACAAGTGATCAATAACACTTGGTATGCTCAATATACGTCTTTCTTATATGGAATTGATATGGATATCAATCGTTTGCCTCCTTCTACATTTTTTTTTATCAATGTTCTGGTATATGTTGAAAAGAGATATTCATAAAGGCATCAAGGATGAAATTTACAAAATTTGCATAAAATCAACTTGGGCATAACCATAAGAACTATTATCATCAAGAATGCGTCTCTACTTGAATAATTATATTTAAATACAAGATTGATGTATTGCTAATCCTAAGTACACTAGGGCCTCTTTTGGGTTAAGATTTCATTTAGGTCAATTGCAGGTATGTTCTCATAAAATTTGCATGGAGTCAAATCACTTTCTTCTATGACATCAACACATATGTAAATTTTGGAATATTGGATAAGGATCAAAGGAGCATTTTTTGTTTAAGTGTCTATTTTATTGTGAGATACATGGTGGGTTTTACTAACTATTTAGAGGAAATCAATGCTCACCATGAGATCATATTCACTACGAAGATCAAATATACATGGGTCTATTCATTAGAGAGATGACCCAACTACGGATTAGTCTTATTAAGAATTATTAGTGCACCTCTTTGTTTCGTGGTTCAACTTTAGAGTCCTTCTTAAACTTCAATTTCAGAGTTATATATAGACCCACTATTCTACTCAATAGTCACAAGTTTTTAGGAGAAAGATCTCAACAACTAAACTCTTATATTTTATGTTTTATTATTATTTTCTTTCAAATAATAATAATAATAATAATAATAATAATAATAATAATAATAATAATAATAATAATAATAATAATAATAATAATAATAAACCTATTATAGTTGGTATTGAACATTAATATATTCGTATTCACATTCCAATATATTAAATACAATCATTTTTATCATAAACAATAAGGAGGGGACATAGAGTATTATTTTACTACATTATTTTGAGTATCAAGAGGAAGATTAAAACTTCTTCAATAGGCAAAGATGAGTTAATTCATACACTTTCCATATTTCAACAAGGGCTGCATAGTGACCAGTCCTTACCTTTGTGTTGAATAGCAAGTTGCATTTGATCATTGTGTCATTGAAATTGAATTGTTAAAATGAAATAAATGACAACAATTTTTTCAATATTGAGTGGGACAATTAGTTTTGTATGTAAACTAATATAGAACTCAATAAAATCCAAATGATGATAGCACAACTTGTATATGGAAGAAATAAATGTGAAGTATAAAAACTTGTAGTAAGGTACATGTGTAGACAGTTGATTTATAAAAGTCATTGACTTTTGTTATACATCCTAAGAAAAAGGAAAACATAGTATAAGCTAGATAACTAAACATTATCGACAAATGAAAATATATTAAAGTATAGTCTAAATTTTTAAAAGTGAATCACATTTATATGCAAATTGGCAATAGATGGGAGATATTGTGTGACTCTGAGATATAATTCTTCCATAAGAAGAATAATTATATATCTGTGCTAGATGAGACAATGAGTAAAAATCAGTTAAAATCATGTAGTTTGAAATATTAAAAAAAGGTTTAAAATTAAATTACATACCTTAGTTTTTGTTCACTATTACAATGAGTCGACTATTGATTCCTCCCGTCAAAGTATTGACAATGCACATTCCTCTCCAAATAAGCATAATTGGATCTTTGTATGTAAATTTACAATGCAAGTTTATTGTAGCAATGAATGTAGGTAGGGAATGAAAAAAGTAAACAGAGAAAATACAATAATCTATGGGAAAAGAGTAGTAGAGCTAATGTTTGTAACTTCAAGATATTAAGTACATAAAAATTAAAAAAAAGTTGTTAATGTTTTGAATATGCTAAAATGCAAATGCGAAAAGTAAGCGATGAATAGAAAAGTCTACAAAAATCAAATTTAAAAGATAATAGAAATGGGCATAGGAGCTATATTAGGGACATAAAGGACATGAACAATGTTTCCTTGAAGTCGCTACATAGATTCAATTGCGAAGTTGCATTTGTATTACACAAATAAGTCAAACTATAAAAGTGCAATAAGCCATTGACAAGCTTATGTTGTTTTGTTGATATGCATGTTACACACGTGCAAGGTGTATGTTGATATGTATCTTACACGCGTGAAATATCTCTTGATATGTATCTTACACACATGCGAAGGGTTGGTGCTAGACAAGTATTTTGTTTTCAAGTTTATACATATGTAGATTGTTATTTTTTAATATTTTGATTGGTACCAAAAGCAATATGATTATATTTACATATTTCGAAAAAAAAACAAAAATTATAAAATAGAATTAAAATATTAAAAATTGTTTATGGTTAAATTTGCATATAAATTTGTAATGTAAGCTTAGTACAACATTGAATGATATGCAAGGATTAATTATTCTTAGTTATAGCCAAAGTATTATTGATTAGAGTGAAAGGTAAACTTTCCCAGCTTTGGTGGCCAATAATGAGATGTTTGTTAGCTTTTGTAGTTTGTCAACTAGCTAAAAAATGAATTTGAATGCAATTTGCATTTAGTTTCAAACTAAAAAATGGTACAATGTTAATTTTAAACAGGATAGATAAAATTATACATGTATTCAATTAAACATAGCAATTATAATTATATTTGAAAGCGATGATAATAGTCAAAATGTAGAGAATCTACATCAAAATCTATAAGATAATTGTTGGGCGATGAGTATGTAGGCCTCCATATATGATTATTATAGAATAGCTTTGTATTAGTTATAAATAAATTTTATAATGTTCATGACTTTTGAGAAGTTAAGGATCACATAATAATGAAAATTTAGTCCACACTAGTTAAAAGGGTACTAACAAATGGTAAATATGTCATAGATTGAGTTCTTGCTAAAAATTAGAATCACATAATACTGACTAGATATTCACATTCTCTATCTACCCTAACATTTAGGTAATGTAGTGAAATAATATTCAATTATATTTACTATTGTATATTTACAAATATATTAAATTTTAATATATTTTAAATTGCTCTATTTAATCAATTACTTGGCATTTTGATATGATATAAATTTTAATCATTATTGTACAAAGACTTGTCGACTAAGTTTAAAAAAATGGTGATGTGAAGTGGAAGTTATGTATTTCTACCAAAAGCATAGTAAAAGTTTTTATGGAAATCAACTTTTTTGTTAGACCATAATTGTGGCCCATTTACAACATGCGGATTAGTTAAATATATACACATTAAAAATGAACACTTGATTCAAAGCACATTAAATATATCCCATATTTTAATTATGTGGATTGAGGATGCATAATTAAGTTTAATAAATTTCAATATCGGACAAAATGACGTAAGCAATGTCCTAGATCATAATTGTTGCTTTCAAAATCTAACTAAATTAGCAAATTAAAACATTAAAAACCTTGAATATATTCCAATCCCTGTATTTGGTACAACAAACCCTATATACTAAACCCTACCATATGACAACTCAGAATGTGTTGTGCTGTGTAAACTAAACTAAAAATTATTTACACAAAAAACACCACCAAATATTAGAAAAAAGAGCATTCAATGAAGATATTTTTCTATCATATTCAATATACTGAAAATGATGATTTGGAAGATGTTCATACCAACTTTTTTTAAACAATTTTTTTTTTTCAGATACCCAGGATTTTGCTCACAACCAAACAAGTTTCACACTTGAGTTTTAAAAAGAACTGCAAAAATATGCAAAATGCCTTTTCTCCGTTGAGCATATCATGGTAGTGAGGTGGAGAAGATCCCAAGCTGAGCCTTGTTTCTCGACGCCACCATTGTTGGGCTCGGTGGAATGTATTGGAGTTGCAATCATAAGCCATTGAGAGATTTAAGAAAAGAAAGAATTTGTTGAATGAAAAGAGAAAAATATTCTCGATAGAATTTACAGTAACGCGAAAGTCGTATCATGTATGATGTACATATGGTGTTTACAAGAAGCTCAAAGAATTTGGTGGTCGTGTCTTTAATAAATTGACCTATTATGTGATCATACCAAGAGATCTGTCAATTGTACCTGTAAAGAAGATGGATGATGAAGAATATTAGAAAGTCAATTTTAATTATTTGGGCCAAATGTTCGAATTGAAGATAAAAAATGATGAGAAATATGAGAAAATAAATAAGCTGTGCATGAATGAGGAACATAAATATTATATAATAAATTAATTATGGCACTAAATTCTACACCTTAAGGAAGTGGCTTCTGAAAAGATAGTGTTTGTAAAAAATTATAAATAAATTTGGGAAGAAGTGGTGATGGGTTGTGTTATGAGCTTAGAAGAAGTGATTGATTCAGTGATTTTGGAGAACCACACAGTTACTCGTCTAGACCATGATTACTTTTTGCCTATTGATCTAACATTGCCAGAGGACAAAATGTTGAAGGTTTTGAACTTGATGTATAGACCAAGATTGTTCGTGGAGACATTAGAACGATCATAGTTGGAGGTGTAATAATTGTTAGAGGTACAAACCATTGAGAGGGGGAGTGGATTAGTGATGGCAAACAATCCAATTCAATTTCCAAACCCTTCAAACACTTAAACATTCAATACAACCATTCAAGATGTTTATAGCAATGAACAAATAGATAATGCAAGATTACACACACAACACAATATCTATGTGGGAAACCCTCTTGGGGAATAAAATCCACTCTCAATCTTGCAAAAACATGGAATACTTGTCCTATAATAAGTATGAAAACATGAAACTTTAGTGAAACACATGTTCCACAAGGAACACCTGCCCCTAGGATGGTCAAGCCCTTTTGACTAGAATTTAGTGAACACCTATCCCATAAGGATCACCTACCCCTAAGGATGGTCAAATACTTATGACCTAAATTTGGTGAAATACCTGTTTCACAAGTATCACCTTCCCCTAAGGATGGTCAAGTCCTTTTGAACTAGATGTTGAGCACCCTCCCAACACCTATGAGATGAACATCTCCACCTTTGAACTGATGTCTTCAATACCTAATGATGGACCTGTAATTTTATAACCCCTGTAAAATACCCTTTCTATGTCATACAAGCCTCTCACATAGGCATGCCACAATCTCTCTTCCTCTTCACTCAAACTGCCCTCATATACACACTTAAACCTGTAAATCTTTCTTTTATTCACTTCTCTTCCCAATATTAAAACCTACAAGAGCACTATATTTAACATTCTAAATATAACTTACAGGTCATACACACATTCATCAACCTACTCTGCTCTACAACCCATCCACTAGGCACACACCCTTTCTTCTTTCCTTTGTTCTTCAACTCTTACACACACCTCTTCTTGCAAGTCTATAAATCACCACCTTTGATTTCACCTTTTATAGAGCCATCATGGTTATTATCTTCTAGGTCATCCATAATACTTGTCTTATCCCTTAAGACATCTACCATAGCTCAATACCATCCATGCAGGTTGGCCATAACAACTATGGGTCACACTTAAGCAATTTGCCTTTTAAGTAGGCCTCATTAGCCCTTATAGGTCTCATAGAGACCCATCCATATCTTTCAGACTTCTCTGAGAAAATTAAGTATAAAATAAAAATTTCACATACATAAACCCATTCCAAATAACCTATAGGTCCTCTTTAGGTGATAACATCCATCACAACACCCTTCTGCTATAGCACAATTAGCCCAAGCATCAGTCTGTATATACAATCATCAAGAACAAACACACGATCAACTTCTAATCCTTTTATCATATATAATATAGATTGTTCAAACCTCCATAATACACACAGATGGTCCTCATGAAGTCTACAACATGCTCCAATACTTACTTCATATTAAAACATCAAAATACCATCAAGAACAACTCAATTACCCTTCTCGGGTTACTTTCAAAGCATGAACACATACACAGTAAAATTTGGAGCTTCATATCTTTGACTGTACAAACAATTAGACCTTCTAACTAGGTTCTATGGATGTGCCATGAAGTCCTCTACAACTTTGCCTTTTACACCATGACCAAATTTTGCATATATCAAAAGTTATAGTACAAAACCATTAGACTGGTCTTCCCTCATAAATTTGAATATTTGAATTCCAACATTTATTGAGCAAATGTTAAACTTCAAACATGTTGAACTCATCTCATGTGCCCTTGTAATATTGACTAAATATACACCATCTATCTCCTTGGATTAGTCAAGATTTTATCTTACAATGCTCATCATTAGATCTTGATCAGAACTCCCAATTTATGACACTTGGCACCCTCACGTGCCTTCTAAACACTTTGCTATCAGTCCATGTGTTTGTGCCACTTGGTAGTCCCACATGCTTTGTTGACTCTTTGACTTGTCTTGCATCGTTGATCTTCATAAGTATGAACTATCACTCATCGTTGATCTTTTGTCAGATTAGTGAGCTTGTGACACTTGTCATCAGTGCATGCAACCTTTGACATGTTGAATTTATATGCACCATTGATCTCAATATGTATGATTAAGCATTCACCATTAAATATTCTATACCAATGACCTCAAACTTCAATGTGATTAAACTTGACAGTCTTTGACCCATCATAGTTTGTTAGAGAAAGTTTGAAGCTTTATAAATTGAGCTATAAATCACTTCAAGACTCCAAATTTTTAGGGTAGCTTCTTGACAATATAGACAACATTTTCATGTAAACCTTTGACCATCATTGAATTTATTTGTACCTAAATTAAATGCACAAACTTAATGGTTCATACATAGCTGCATGACGTGCAGTGATGGTTTGGATTTTCTTAATCTAGAATATGCATGTTCTTTCCAAATGCGCACAAAACATACCAAAGCTTTGTCAAGACATCTATATATGCCTCTCAACCTCATCTTTGACATCAATGAAAACCTAAGACATAAATGACTATGCACTTCCACAAGCTCTCCAATCATCTTTGACCTCTAATAGGACCTTTCACACATGCTCAATACTTCAGACCCATCCCTAATCATGCCAAAACTAAAGATCAACCAAGCCTACTTCAAACATACTAGGACAAGCACACTGCACACTTTTTCATTAACACTTAAACTATCAAGACACTTCATCCACTCACCTGGACACCTCCATGACATCATTGATAACTCTCCAATAATCTCCCCCTTTGTCATTGATGTCAACACCCATCATACAACTCACCTTCCTTCTCTCTCTTCAAGCACTCTCACAATAGGAACCTTATCCCCCTTTGACATAATGACAAAGTGGGAACAAATTGATCATGAGGACTTGAAAATACTACCAATAGGAGATGACCACCTTATAAAGATGATAAAAACTCCTCCTTACCTTGAGCCTACTTCTTCTTGCCTTGATAACTTCCTCTTGCTACATGCCAACACTCTTTTCAACCAAGCATTGTAACCAATGAAGAAAGAACACACAAAAGCACTGAAAACTGATGAAACTCACCAAGAAGCATCCGAGAGGAACTCCCTGTAAGATCTCTAAGCCATTGCACCTCTTGAGAATTTTTAGATCTTCACACACCATGAAGAACCACCGCACATGCTTACTAGCCTTCTCTCTCAATCCACCTCAAGGACCACCAACAGAACTTCATGCCACCCACCAAATAGTAAACATGCTCTAAACCAACTTGAGAACTCACCTTGAAAAACTCATGCCTTTTTATTTTGGATAAATTGATCAAAAACATTGAATCTTCACACTAGGCCTATCTAGACTCCTGCCCACAACTTTCAAAATACGTATTTTCAAGACTTTAAACTTTATGTCTGGAGCACTCTCATATGCCCCCTTAAGAACACCAATTTACATCACCTAGCTCCTCCTATGAAACATACTTCATTCACAAATCTAATAGGCAAATAGGCCTCCATTTTGACAAAAAATTGAATAATTTAAGAACACAAACCTTCAAATCTCTATGAAGATGTATTTGACAACCCATTTGGCCCATTCAACCTATTAAGAAACCTCAGACCTCAACTCATAAGGCAAACCAATTTTCTAGCATAGCCCAAAACTCTAGAATCTCAAAACAAACAAGGTCAACAAACCTCCTTTTGGTCAACGCCCACCTCTGAAACTTATTACACACTTGGAAACAACCATCACACACTTTTGGACCAAGATTTGAGCCTTCACATCTTTGGGAACCTTGAATTCATATACCATGGATTTGATATTTCTGAGCACCAAACTCTTCTTGACATTCTATCAATATCATTATGCCACCTAAAAACACCTATTTTGATCTTGTAGACTCTATATACATAGCAAAAAAACCTTATGACATCACTTTGACCTAATCAAAGTACTTCTGCCATCTTGACACAACAACTCCAACTAGAAACACTCATCTCTTACCTTTTCGGACCTTCTGAAGATCACCACTACAACACTTGCTTCTGCACTGAATGGAGTCTCTTAAGAAACATAGACATAGACCTCTTCTACACCACAATGCTCTAAAACAAAGTGAATCTAGGAGTGGCCCACATCTTCTAAATAACCACTGAAATCCTTTTATATCTACAAGACTTCTTGTTCTTGTTATTCTTAGTCTGAACTTTGACAACCTATTATTTTTTTACATCACTCACTTTCTCTTCTACGATAGGATATACAACATTTAGAATAACTATGGAATCGTAACATAACTTTATCACTGAAGTATCTTCTTTGCTTTATAAAACATTACCTTTAGACCTTGACAACACAGGAACCAAGCTTGAAACTTGCTCACACATAATAGGTTGCTCATTAGCATCCAAACACACCTCATAACTAGTTTCAACCAAAACCTTGGTCTTCTCCTTGAGCTTGGTCTCTTCATTCACAACATGAGCAGACAATGAAATCTCTTGGCACTCTTCAACTTTTATAACATTCTCCACCATAGCAAACAAATTATTTGGACCTGCAGATTCATCATGACTTACACTTACCACCTTAGGTTTCCATGAGTTAGTTTGCCTTCTTTCTTGCACTCGAGGAGCCTAATTAAACCTATTATGTCTAGTAGGCCTTTGCTTGCAAAATCTATAAATATGACCTCTCTATTGACAATTAAAGCACACTATACCTTTTGCAATAAGATTATCATGTCTTCCCTGATTAGAGAAAAATCTTACAATATGTCTATTCTTTTGACAATTGAAACAAACTACTCTTTTTGAAGAAGACTCACCTTTTGACTAATGACCCCCATATTACATGCAAACTCATTTATAAAAGGTCTCTTGCATTCTCTAACTCTATGCCCAAACTAATTACATGTGTACCAATAACCATTGAAACTTGCATATCTCATGGCATTTAGTTGTCTGATCTAATTTGTCTTCATTATGCCATCATCTTCATTCATTGAATAATTGTTGACCTTCACGGTCTTATTTACATTAGTCTTCATCTTGTCTTGAGTTGCATTTTTTGGTTCTTCTTTGTATCCAAGACCAGTTTTATCACTTGCATGCTTTTGATCACTCAAAATATTATCTATAGCACTTGAGATCTTTTCAAATCTCACAGATGGTTTAATCTTACTAGATGTCTTGTCTAGCTTAGCTTTTAATGACTCATTTTCAATTACATACCTTAAACATTCATCTGCTTTAGCTTTCATGCTTGTAGACATGATTTCTAATTGACAACTAAGATACTTGACTATATCTTCATGCTCCTTGGTGTCTTCATTCATTCTTGCCTCAAAAACATTGAATTACTCTTCATAGTCCTTGATTTGGGACTTCATCTTCTTGTTAATCTTCAGTTCTTCAAGAACATTCATCAATTCAGTCCCATAGTCCACCTCATCTTTATCATCATATGAATCACTCAAAATAGACTCCTTTTGATATGAGAAGCTTTATTCCTTAGCCATGAAGAGGGATTTATCTTTAACAAAACCATCATCTTCATGATCATACTCTGAGTCACTGTCTTCACTCTCATCTAATGAGTTGCAATCTTTATTGGTGTAGAGACTCTTCTTATTCTTGAAGGACTTCTTCTTGTTGTCATACTTTTTGAATCCTTTCTTCCTTTTCTCAAACTTGTATGTCTTCTTGTCTTAATTAATCTTGGCCATCACCATGCTCTTCATCATCATTCTTCTTAAGCTTATAAGGGCACTTATTAGTAAAATGTCCTATTATTTTGAACAACTTTCCTCTTTTGAACTCAAACTTGCCTTGGCATCTTCTAGATGAACCTTGAGATCATTGATAACTTTCTCATCCTCATTGGCATCTTTATTCAAAGTACATATCTTCTCTTCAAGTGCCTTGATCACAACGTTCCATTGATGATTCTCTTTCTTCAATTACTTAGCCATCTTGTGCTACTTAGGATCTTCTTCAAGCTATTAAGCTTCCTCCAAAGGACCTGCTCTTATACCAATTATTAGAGGTATAAAACCATAGGGGGTGGAGAGGGGGGAGTGAATCAGTGGTGACAAACAATCCAATTCAATTTTCAAATCCTTCAAACACTTAAGCATTTAGTACAACCATTCATGAAGTATTCAAGGTGTTTATAGTAATAAACAAATAGATAATGCAAGATTACATACAAAACACAAGATCTATGTGGAAAACCCTCTTGGGAAATAAAACCCACTCTTGAGCTTGAAAAAACCTGGAATACTTATCTTATAAGAAGTATGGTGTTTCACTAAAGTCTGGTCAGAATGACTTGACCATCCTAGGGGTATGTGTTCCTTGTGGAATAGGGGTTTCACTAAACTCTCATGTTTGCATTCTTATAAGATAAATAGTTCATTTGTTTGCAAGCTTGAGAGTGGGTTTTATTTTCCAAGAGGGTTTTCCACATAGATCTTGTGTTGTGTGTTTAATCTTGAATTATCTATTTGTTCATTGCTATAAACACTTTGAATGCTTCATGAAAGGTTGTATTGAATGCTTAAGTGTTTGAAGGGTTCTAATAATTGGTCTCAGACTTTAATCCATATGTCATACACATATTCATCAACCTATTCTTCTCTAAAACCTATCCACTAGGCACACACTCTTTCTTTTTTCCTTCACTCTTTAACTCTTACACACACCTCTTTTTGCAAGTCTACAAATCACCACATTTGATTTCACCTTTTATAGAGCCATCATGATTATTATCTTCTAGGTTATCCATAATACTTGTCTTATCCCTTAAGACATTTAACATAGCTCAATACCATCCACACAGGTTAGCCATAACAACTATGGGTCACACTTAAGCAGCTTTGCCTTTTAATTAGGCCTCACTAGCCCTTATAGGTCTCATGGAGACCCATCCATCTCTTTGACACTTCTCTAAGCAAATTAAGAAAAAAAATAACACTGTCACATACATAGACCCATGCCACATAACCTATAGGTCCTCCTTAAGTGACAACATCCATCACATCACCCTTCTACTACAACACAATTATCCCAAATATCATTTTGTATATACGATCACCAAGAATGAACACACAATCAAATTATAAGACTTTGATCATAGAAAATATGGATTGGTCAAACCTCCATAATCCACATCTATGGTCCTCATGAAGTCTACAACATGATCCAACAATTAATTCATCTTAAAACATCAAAATACCATCAATAACAACTCAATTACCCTTCTCAGGTTATTTATAGAGCATGAACACATACACAGTAAACTTTGGAGCTCCATATCTTTGAATATATAAATAATTAGACCTTTGAACCAAGTTTTCTAGATGCACCATGGAGTCCTCTACAAATTTACATTTTACACCATGATCAAATTATGCATATATCAAAAGTTATAACACAAACATTGTAGATGTGTTTTCCCTCACAAATTTGAATATTTGAATTCCAACGGTTACTGAAAAAATATTAAAATTTGAAAATGTTGACCTCATCTCATGCATCCTTGTAATATTGACCAAATACATATCATCAATCTCCTCAGATCAGCCAAGCCTTTATCTTGCAATGCTCATCGTTAGATCTTGATCAAAACTCCTGCGATTACGACACTTGGCACCCTTGCATGCCTTTTGAACAATTTGTTGTTAGTCCATGCACTTGTGCCACTTGGTAGTCCCATGTGCTTTGTTGACTCTTTGACTTGTTCCACACCATTGATCTTCTTAAGTACGAACCATTGTTCATTGTTGATCTTCTATTAGATTAGTGCGCTTGTGACACTTGTCACCATCGTGTGCAACCTTTGATATGTTGACTTTATATGCACCATTGATCTCAATATGTATGATTAAGCACTCACCATTGGATCTTCTAAACCAATGACCTAAGACTTCAACGTGATTAAACTTGATCGTCTCTGGCCCATCACAGTCCGCTAAAACAATTTTGAAGCTTTATAACTTGAGCTAAAATTCACTTCAAGACTCCAAATTTTTAGGGTAGCTTCTTGGCATTATAGTAAACCTTTGTCCATTATTGACTTTTTTCATACCTAAATTAAATGCACAAACTTATCAGTTCATACATATTTGTATGACGTGCAGTGATGGTCTGGCTTCTCTTAAGCTAGAATATGCATGTTCTTCTTTCCAAATGCTCACACAATATACCAGAGCTTTGTCAAGACATCTATAGATGCCTCACAACTTCTTCTTTGTCCTTAAAGCCCTACACAAGTGCCATATATCTTCAAGCTATCGAATTTATCACTTTGACATTAATGCATTAGTACCACATGTTGTCTTTGACATCAATGACAACCTAAGACATCAATGACTATGCACTTCCACAAGCTCTCCAATCATCCTTGACCTCTGATAGGACCCCTCACACATGCTTAGTACTTCAGACCCATCCCTAATCATGTCAAAACTGAAGATCAATTAAGCCTACTTCAAGCATACTATGACAAACACACTACACACTTTGTCATTGACACTTAGACTATCAAGACACTTCATCCACTCACCTAAACACCTCCATGACATCACTGATGACTCTCCAACAAAAATCCATATGGATGCTGCAACTACTTCCTTGCACAAATTTTCAAGTTCAATTGAAGTTGCAATCATAAGCCATTGAGAGATTTTAGAAAAGAAAGAATTTGTTGAATGAAAAGAGAAAAGTATTCTCGATAGAATTTACAGTAACGCGAAATTCGTATCATGTATGATGTACATATGGTGTTTACAAGAAGCTCAAAGAATTTGGTGGTCGTGTCTTTAATAAATTGACCTATTATGTGATCATACCAAGAGATTTGTCAATTGTACCTGTAAAGAAGATGGATGATGAAGAATATTAGAAAGTCAATTTTAATTATTTGGGCCAAATGTTCGAATTGAAGATAAAAAATGATGAGAAATGTGAGAAAATAAATAAGTTGTGCATGAATGAGGAACATAAATATTATATAATAAATTAATTATGGCACTAAATTCTACACCTTAAGGAAGTGGCTTCTGAAAAGATAGTGTTTGTAAAAAATTATAAATAAATTTGGGAAGAAGTGGTGATGGGTCGTGTTATGAGCTTAGAAGAAGTGATTGATTCTGTGATTTTGGAGAACCACACAGTTACTCGTCTAGACCATGATTACTTTTTGCCTATTGATCTAACATTGCCAAAGGACAAATTGCTAAAGGTTTTAAACTTGATGGGGTTGTTTCTATAGACTTAGAAACATATACATTGGCTCATTTCTGGATTGCTAAGCTTTACAGTGGCAGTTATGGGGTTTAGCACAAAAATGAGGAGGTTTTTTTATGGAAAAATTAATATGATTTATTGTTGCATGATATATCTACTATGTAACCAATTGGCTTTCAAAATGAGGTGGCAGAGATATTTACTAGGGAACTAGATAGACCACCTATAGCCTAATAATGATGTACAGACCAAGATTGTTTGTGGAGACATTGGAGAGATCATAGCTGGAGGTGTAACAATTGTTGGAGGTACAAACCATTGAGAGGGGGAGTGGATTAGTGATGTAAAACAATCCAATTCAATTTCCAAACCCTTCAAACACTTAAACATTCAATACAACCATTCAAGATGTTTATAGCAATGAACAAATAGATCATCCAAGATTACACACACAACACAATATCTATGTGGGAAACCCTCTTGGGGAATAAAACCCACTTTCAATCTTGTAAAAACATGGAATACTTGTCCTATAATAAGTATGAAAACTTGAAACTTTAGTGAAACACATGTTCCACAAGGAGCACCTGCCCCTAGGATGGTCAAGTCCTTTTGACTAGAATTTACTAAACACTTGCTCCATAAAGATCACTTGCCCTAAGGATGGTCAAGTCATTATGACCTGAATTTAGTGAAACACCTGTTTCACAAGGATCACCTTCCCCTAAGGATGGTCAAGTCCTTCTGACCTAGATGTTGAGCACCCTTCCAACACCTATGAGATGAACATCTCCACCTTTGAACTGATGTCTTCAACACCTAATGATAGACCTCTAATTTTATAACCCCTGTAAAATACCCTCTCTATCTCATACAAGCCTCTCACATAGTCATGCCACAATCTCTCTTCCTCTTCACTCAAACTGCCCTCATATACACACTTAGACTTGTAAATCCTTCTTCTATTCACTTATCTCCCCAATATTAAAACCTACAAGAGCACTATATTTGACATTATAAATATAAATTACAGGTCATACACACATTCATCAACCTTCTCTGCTCTACAACCCATCCACTAGGCACACACCCTTTCTTCATTCCTTCGCTCTTCAACTCTTACACACACCTCTTCTCACAAGTCTATAAATCACCACATTTGATTTCACCTTTTATAGAGCCATCATGATTATTATCTTCTAGGTCATCCATAATACTTGTCTTATCCCTTAAGACATCTACCATAGCTCAATACCATCCATGCAGGTTGGCCATAGCAACTATGGGGCACACTTAAGCAATTATGCCTTTTAAGTAGGCCTCATTAGCCCTTATAGGTCTCATAGAGACCCATCCATATATTTCACACTTCTCTGAGAAAATTAAGTATAAAATAAAACTTTCTCATACATAAACCCATTCCACATAACCTATAGGTCCTCTTTAGGTGATAACATCCATCACAACACCCTTCTGATATAGCACAATTAGCCCAAACATCAGTCTGTATATACAATCATCAAGAACAAACACATAGTCAACTTATAAGCCTTTTATCATATATAATATAGATTGGTCAAACCTCCATAATACACATAGATGGTCCTCATGAAGTCTACAACATGCTCCAATACTTACTTCATATTAAAACATCAAAATACCATCAAGAACAACTCAATTACCCTTCTCGGGTTACTTGCAAAGCATGAACACATACACAGTTAAATTTGGAGCTCCATATCTTTGATTTTACAAAAAATTAGACCTTATAACTACGTTCTATGGATGTGCCATGAAGTCTTATACAACTTTGCCTTTTACACCATGATCAAATTTTGCATATATCAAAAGTTATAGCACAAAACCATTAGACTGGTCTTCCCTCACAAATTTGAATATTTGAATTCCAACATTTACTGAGCAACTGTTAAACTTCAAACATGCTGAACTCATCTCATGTACCCTTGTAATATTGACCAAATATGCACCATCTATCTCCTTGGATTAGTCAAGCTTTTATCTTACAATGCTCATCATTAGATCTTGATCAGAACTCCCATGATTATGACACTTGGCACCCTCACGTGCCTTCTAAACACTTTGATGTCAGTCCATGTGCTTGTGCCACTTGGTAGCCCCACATGCTTTGTTGACTCTTTGAATTATCTTGCATCATTGATCTTCATAACTATGAACTATCACTCACCATTGATCTTTTATCAGATTAGTGAGCTTGTGACACTTGTCATCAGTGCATGAAACCTTTGACATGTTGACTTTATATGCACCATTGATCTCAATATGTACGATTAAGCACTCACCATTATATATTCTATACCAATGACCTCAAACTTCAACATGATTAAACTTGATAGTCTTTGACCCATCATAGTTTGTTAGATAAACTTTGAAGCTTTATAAATTGAGCTATAAATTGTTAGGTTGTGGAGCTAAAAGCTTCACTGATGCAAACAGGAGAGGAGGTTGCTGAGGGTTGCTGAGTTGCAGAGAAACCGGCGTCGGTCTGATCAGCCGACGTCGGCAGGATACTGAAGAGAAGAAACCGACGTCGGTCAGGGATCGGCCGGCGTCGGTCACCTCCAGGCTGACAGGGACCGACGTCGGTCGCCTGTGTGGTTCGGACTGCGTTTATTACGGGCAGTTAGCTAACGAACCAAGTGTTTGCATGATGAGTGCTAATTTTAGACTCATAGCTGCGGATCTAATTATTGTAATTGGATGTCTAATTATTGTTTGGATGAGTTCTATATAATAGACTCATGGTTGTATTGTAAATTTGTGCTAGGGAGTAAGAGAGCATAATTATAAGCTCCTTCGGTGTGTGAGGTAGAGCAATGGTGCGTTCCTCCTAGTGCCACAGTACCAGTTGTGTTGGTGCTGGATTGGAGAGTCAGCTGGATTCTTCAGGTATGTATGATCTTGGTCATCAGGTGAGCATGGCCCTTATAAGAGATCTACATGGTAAGTAAGATCGTTGATCTGCAGGTGTGTGTGTGTGTGCAAGGTCAAGGTTCACAGGTGTGCAGAACCATTATTGATCTGTAGGTTGGAGATCAGATAGGACAGCAACACAACAGGGAGCAGAATCAGGCAGGATCTACTTGGAGTACAGTGTGTACTCATTGGAATGTACGTGGAGTACATGGAGAGTAAAGAGGAAGGCAAGGCAGTTCCTTCCATAAGTATGGTCTGTTGAGGTGCAGGTTATTGCAGGTTCATGGGAGATCTACTTGAAGTACTTTGAGTACTTGTGGAGTGCGTGGAGCACAGGTGTAAGGTGAACACCAACTCTGTATTTGAGTTGGGTGTTGGGACCTAGTAGAGAGAGCTTTGAGGAGAGAATTACTGTTCACTTGAGGTGTGGGAAACCTCTGTAAGGTGGTGGAGAAGAAGTGGCATCTTCTTTATTGTATTCTTTTCTGTAAGAGTTATTAATACAAGTTGTGTATTGTCTCTCATATTCTGTGTTATTCTGAATTCTAGTTACTTGTTGATTCTAGTTATTTCCGCATATTAAGTTGCTTGAATTTGGTAATCAATTGTGTGCTTCCGGGTTGGTCCTATTTTACCAACAAGTGGTATCAGAGCTAAGGTTGCAGGAAGCAGGTTTTGTGTTTTGGTTACAGGGCACTCTCAGGGGTTTCTTGATTGAGTGGGAGTAGAGCAACGGCAGATCAAAGTAAGTTAAGAATGGAGGAGTTGAAAAGCACAGATGGTTACTTAAGATCGCATGGAAAGAAAGAGCAGGTAAAAGAAGATTGTTGGTTGGTAGCAGATCAGCATGAAGAAACTGAAGATACAGATGTAGCAGGTGCTGTTGCACAGGATGTGTTTGCAGGTTTCTTGGATAAAGTTGAATCTTGGATAAAAGATTCGGTTGCCTCTTTCCATACAGCCCCAGTTAGAGGAGCTGGTGAGCCTTGCCAAAGAATTGGCAAAGGGGAAGTGAAGCTAAAGTTGCAGGCGGCCAACACACAGGTGTTGATGAAGGTCATGCAGGTCCCAGGTTTGGAGATATGGCTAATTTCTTCAGAAAGATTGGGTGATGAGAGATGCACAAGAACTCTCACAGCAGGTGCACTTGAATTAGCTGGTGGTAAGAAAATAGGTACTCTTTATCTACTTGTTTATATTACTGATTCTTCTTCTGTTGCGGAGACGTGGCTTCGTAGGCTTGGTCACATGAGCAGGAAGGAGATGCATGTTCTTAAGCGGAAGACAGATATATTTGATAGGCTTAAGAACTGAAAAGCCTTGGTGTTCTTGGAGGAGATGGCGGACAGAACCCAGTGGATGGTGCTGGATACTTCTGAGCAGGGAAGTTTGGACATGGGTATTGATTCAAAGGAGCTCGCGGGTAAAAAGTCATCACTCACAGGCGAACACAGATACCGATGTCGGTCAGGAGGAACCGGCGTCGAACAGACAGGTGCCGATGTCGGTCATGTGCAGACCGAAGCCGGCAGTGTCGGGCAAAGTAAGACCGACGTCGGTCAGAGTCGGTAGTAGGTAAGACCGATGTCGGTCAGGAAGACCGACGTCGGCAGCAGGGACACCAGCGATGGCAGGTTGGTAGTCAGGGATAGATGCATGGGAACCGACGTCGGTCGGATGTAGACTGTGGAGTGACCGAGGTCGGTCACTGTAACGGATTTTGGGTGGACAGCGAGCTGCCAAAGAGTCTCAAACACCCATACGGAGGACTGAAGACGTAAGTAGGCCCTCAAATTCGTTGTTCCTCTTCTTTATACTTGTTGCTGATTGTATAGCAGGAAGGATCCAGGAAATAGGTGTGAGCTCGGCATGGATGAGGATGTGATTCCTTGGAGGAGAACCAAACAGGTGTTTTTGGTAGGGTTGCCAGCCGGTGCGAAAGCACAGAGACGAATGGATTCCTTAGTTGAAGAATAGAGAGAACGAATACGTGAGACGGAAGGCCAGGTATATGGTCTTGAGGTTGCTGCAGGACAGTGGTACAGGTTTTGACAGGTGGAGGACGAAGCATGGCTTCAGTCAATGTCAGGGTAACTACTGTGGTTTGACTTACCAGGAGGGATGGTGATTGCAACATCATTCTGTTACTGTATGTGGATGGTATGCTAGCTAGCAGGTTTGTACATACAGGGTTTTGCTGAGCTAAGGGTAAGATTAGTTCAGTGGCATGTCATGAGGAGTTTGGAGCAGCGGAATTCTTTGACATGGGAGGCATGGAGATCACTGATAGATTTTGTCTCCAGTGGGAGCTGATGTGAATCATGTGTTGGTGAGGTTCAGGATGTAGAGCTGGAGCACACTAAGGGCTAGACAGGTACAGTGTCCGAAATCACATGAGGTCTGGTATAGACCTGAGTATTCCCATGCAGTGGGAGCTGTCAGAGAGTTAGGAGCCAATTCGGGGAAGTGGGTTCTCAGGGACTTGAGAGGGACTAGCAGTAGATATACATGCAGGGTCAGGACTTCACTACATGTGTTTGTAGGTTCGGATGTGGCAGGGTACTCGGATGACAGGGGGTGCACCACGGAATATGTGGTGGGTTGTCTTCAGGATTGAGCTTGAAGAGGGATACAAACCAGGAAACAGATTAGACGGGGTACAGGTACAGGTATAGTGCCGCTGTTTATCTCCAAGTGAGAGATTGTTAGGTTGTGGAGCTAAAAGCTTCACTGATGCAAACAGGAGAGGAGGTTGTTGAGGGTTGCTAAGTTGCAGAGAAACCGGCGTTGGTCTGATCAGCCGACGTCGGCAGGATACTGAAGAGAAGAAACCGACGTCGATCAGGGATCGGCCGGCGTCGGTCACCTCCAGGCTGACAGGGACCGACGTCAGTCGCCTGTGTGGTTCGGACTGCGTTTATTACGGGTAGTTAGCTAACGAACCAAGTGTTTACATGATGAGTGCTAATTTTAGACTCATAGCTGCGGATCTAATTATTGTAATTGGATGTCTAATTATTGTTTGGATGAGTTCTATATAATAGACTCATGGTTGTATTGTAAATTTGTGCTAGGGAGTAAGAGAGCATAATTATAAGCTCCTTCGGTGTGTGAGGTAGAGCAATGGTGTGTTCCTCCTAGTGCCACAGTACCAGTTGTGTTGGTGCTGGATTGGAGAGTCAGCTGGATTCTTCAGGTATGTATGATCTTGGTCATCAGGTGAGCATGGCCCTTATAGGAGATCTACATGGTAAGTAAGATCATTGATCTGCAGGTGTGTGTGTGTGTGCAAGGTCAAGGTTCACAGGTGTGCAGAACCATTATTGATCTGTAGGTTGGAGATCAGATAGGACAGCAACACAACATGGAGCAGAATCAGGCAGGATCTACTTGGAGTACAGTGTGTACTCATTGGAATGTACGTGGAGTACATGGAGAGTAAAGAGGAAGGCAAGGCAGTTCCTTCCATAAGTATGGTCTGTTGAGGTGCAGGTTATTGCAGGTTCATGGGAGATCTACTTAAAGTACTTTGAGTACTTGTGGAGTGCATGGAGCACTTGTGGAGTGCGTGGAGCACAGGTGTAAGGTGAACACCAACTCTGTATTTGAGTTGGCTGTTGGGACCTAGTAGAGAGAGCTTTGAGGAGAGAATTACTATTCACTTGAGGTGTGGGAAACCTCTGTAAGGTGGTGGAGAAGAAGTGGCATCTTCTTTATTGTATTCTTTTCTGTAAGAGTTATTAATACAAGTTGTGTATTGTCTCTCATATTCTGTGTTATTCTGAATTCTAGTTACTTGTTGATTCTGGTTATTTCCGCATATTAAGTTGCTTGAATTTGGTAATCAATTGTGTGCTTCCGGGTTGGTCCTATTTTACCAACATAAATCACTTCAAGACTCCAAATTTTTAGGGTAGCTTCTTGGCACTATAGACAACATTTTCATTTAAACCTTTGACAAATATTGAATTTATTCATACCTAAATTAAATTCACAAACTTAATGGTTCATACATATCTGCATGACGTGCAGTGATGGTTTGGCTTCTCTTAATCTAGACTATGCATGTTCTTTCCAAATGCTCACAAAACATACCAAAGCTTTGTTAAGACATCTATAGATGCCTCATAACCTTATCTTTGACATCAATGAAAACTTAAGAAATAAATGAATATGCACTTCCATAAGCTCTCCAATCATCTTTGACCTCTAATAGGACCTCTCACACATGCTCAATACTTCAGACCCATCCCTAATCATGCCAAAACTAAAGATCAACCAAACTTACTTCAAGCATACTAGGACAAGCACACTGCACACTTTCTCATTGACACTTAAACTATAAAGACACTTCATCCACTCACCTGGACACCTCCATGACATCATTGATAACTCTCCAATAATCTCTCCCTTTGTCATTGATGTCAACACCCATCATATAACTCACCTTTCTTCTCTCTCTTCAAGCACTCTCACAATAGGAACCTTATCCCCCTTTGAAATAATGACAAAGTGGGAAAAATTTGATCCTGAGGACTTGAAAAGACTACCAATAGGAGAGGACCACCTTAGAAATATGATAAAAACTCCTCCTTACCTTGAGCCTACCTCTTCTTGCCTTGATAACTTCCTCTTGCTACATGCCAACACTATTTTCAACCAAGCATTGTAACCAATGAAGAAAGAATACACAAAAGCACTGAAATCTAATGAAACTCACCAAGAAACATTTGAGAGGAACTCCCCCTAAGATCTCCAAGCCATTGCACCTCTTGAGAATTTTTAGATCTTCACACACCATGAATAACCACCACACATGCTTACTAGCCTTCTCTCTCAAGCCACCTCAAGGACCACCAACAAAACTTCATGCCACCCACCAAATAGGAAACATGCTGTAAACCAACTTGAGAACTCACTTTGAAACACTCATGCCTTTTTCTTTTGGATAAATTGATCAAAAACATTGAATCTTCACACTAGGCCTATCTAGACTCCTTCCCACAACTTTCAATATACATATTTTCAAGACTTTAAACTTTATGTTTGGAGCACTCTCATATGCCCCATTAAGAACACCAATTTGCATCACCTAGCTCCTCATATGCAACATACTTCACAAATCTAATAGCCAAATAGGCCTCTATTTTGACAAAAACTTGAATAATTTAAGAACCCAAACCTTCAAATCTCTATGAAGCTTCATTATACAACCCATTTGGCCCATTCAACCTATTAAGAAATATCAAACCTCAACTCATAAGGAAAACCACTTTTCTAGCATAGCCCAAAATTCTAGAATCTCAAAACAAACAAGGTCAACAAACCTCCTTTTGGTCAATTCCCACCTCTAAAACTTATTACACACCTGGAAACAACCATCACACACTTTTGGATTAAGATTTGAGCCTTCACATCTTTGGGAACCTTGAATTATTATACCATTGATTTGATATTTCTGAGCACCAAACTCTTCTTGACATTCCATAAATATCATTATGCCACCTAAAAACACCTATTTTAACCTTGTAGACTTTGTATACATAGCAAAAACACCTTATGACATCAATCTGACCTCATCAAAGTACTTCTCCCATCTTGACACACCAACTCCAACTAGAAACACTCATCTCTTGCCTTTTTGGACCTTCTGAATAACAACACTACAACACTTGATTCGCTACTGAAAGGAGTCTCTTAAGAAGCATATACAGAGACCTCTTCTACACCACAATGCTCTAAAACAAAGTGAATCTAGGAGTGGCCCACATCTTCTCAATAACCACTGGAATCCTTTTATATCTATAAGACTTCTTGTTCTTGTCCTTCTTAGTCTGAACTTTGACAACTGATTCTTTTTCTACATCACTCACTTTCTCTTCTACGATAGGATATACAACATTTAGAACAAATATGGAATCATAACATAACTTTATCACTTAAGTATCTTCTTTGCATTGTAGAACATTACCTTTAGACCTTGACAACACAAGAACCAAGCTTGAAACTTGCTCACACATAACAGGTTGCTCATTAGCATCCAAACACACCTCATAACTAGTTTCAACCAAAACCTTGGTCTTCTCCTTGAGCTTGGTCTCTTCATTCACAACATGAGCAGACAATGAGAGCTCTTGGCACTCTTCAAATTATCTAACATTCTCCACCATAGCAAACAAATTACTTGGACCTGCAGATTCATCATGACTTACACTTACCACCTTTGGTTTCCATGAGTTAGTTTGCCTTTTTTCTTTCACTCTAGGAGCTTGATTAAACCTATTATGTCTAGTAGGCCTTTCCTTGCACAATCTAGCAATATGACCTCTCTATTGACAGTTAAAACACACTATACCTTTTGCAAGAAGATTATCATGTCTTCCCTGATTAGAGCAAAATATTGCAATATGTCCATTCTTTTGACAATTGAAACAAACTACTCCTTTTGAAGAAGACTCACCTTTTGACTAATGACCCCCATCATAGTTACCTGCAAACTCATTTATAAAAGGTCTCTTGCATTCTCTAACTCTATGCCCAAACTAATTACATGTGTAACAGTAACCATTGAAACTTGCATATCTCATGGCATTTGGTTGTTTGATCTAATTTGTCTTCATTATGCCATCATCTTCATTCATTGACTAATTGTTGACCTTCAAGGTCTGATTTACATTAGTCTTCATCTTGTCTTGAGTTGCATTTTTTGGTTCTTCTTTGTATCCAATACCAGTTAAATCACTTTCATGCTTTTGATCACGCAGAATAATGTCTATATGACTTGAGCTCTTTTCAAATCTCACAAATGGTTTAATCTTACTAGATGTCTTCTCTAGCTTAGCTTTTAATGACTCATTTTCAATTACATATCTTAAACATTCATATGCTTTAGCTTTCATGCTTGTAGACATGATTTCCAATTGATAACTAAGATATTTGACTATATCTTCATGCTCCTTGGTGTCTTCATTCATTCTTGCCTCAAACACACAAAATTACTCTTCACAGTCCTTGATTTGGGACTTCATCTTCTTGTTAATCTTCAGTTCTTCAAGAACATTCATCAATTCAGTTCCATAGTCCACCTCATCTTTATCATCATCTGAATCACTCAAAATATACTCCTTTTGATATGAGCAACTTCCTTCCTTAGCCATGAAGAGGGATTTATCTTCAACAAGACCATCATATTCATGATCATACTCTGAGTCACTGTCTTCACTCTCATCTGATGAGCTGCAATCTTTATTGGTGTAGAGACTCTTCTTATTCTTGAAGGATTTCTTCTTGTTGTCATACTTTTTGAATCCTTTCTTCCTTTTATCAGACTTATATGTCTTCTTGTCTTAATTAATCTTGGCCATCACCATACTCTTCATCGTCATTCTTCTTAAGCTGATGAGGGCACTTATTAGTAAAATGTCCTATTATTTTGAACAACTTTCCTCTTTTGAACTCAAACTTTCCTTGGCATCTTCTAGATGAACCTTGAGATCATTGATAACTTTCTCATCCTCATTGGCATCTTTATTCAAAGTACATATCTGCTCTTCAAGTGCCTTGATCACAACTTTCCACTGATGATTCTCTTTCTTCAACTACTTAGCCATCTTGGGCTACTTAAGATCTTCTTCAAGCTAATAAGCTTCCTCTAAAGGACCTACTCTGATACTAATTATTAGAGGTACAAACCATGGGGGGTGGAGAGGGAGGAGTGAATCAGTGGTGACAAACAATCCAATTCAATTTTCAAACCCTTCAAACACTTAAGCATTTAATACAACCATTCATGAAGTATTCAAGGTGTTTATATCAATGAATAAATAGATAATGCAAGATTACACATAAAACACAAGATCTATGTGGAAAACCCTCTTGGGAAATAAAACCCACTCTCAAGCTTACAAACACATGGACTACTTGTCTTATAAGAAGTATGGTGTTTCACTAAAGTCTAGTCAGAATGACTTGACCATCCTAGGGATAGGTGTTCCTTGTAGAACATGTGTTTCACTAAACTCTCATGTTTGTATACTTCTTATAAGATAAATAGTTCATGTGTTTGCAGGCTTAAGAGTGGGTTTTATTCCTCGAGAGGGTTTTCCACATAGATCTTGTGTTGTGTGTTTAATCTTGAATTATCTATTTGTTCATTGCTATAAACATTTTGAATGCTTCATGAATGGTTGTATTGAATGCTTAAGTGTTTGAAGGGTTTGAAAATTGAATGAGATTATTTCCCACCACTGATTCACCCCCCCTCTCAATGGTTTTTACCTCTAATAATTGGTGTCAGACTTATAATCTATAAGTCATACACATAGTCATCAACCTATTCTTCTCTACAACCTATCCACTAGGCACACACCCTTTTTTCTTTCCTTCGCTCTTTAACTCTTACAAACACCTCTTCTTGCAAGTCTAGAAATCACCACATTTGAATTCACCTTTTATAGAGCCATCATTATTATTATCTTCTAGGTCATCCATAATACTTGTCTTATCCCTTAAGAAATTTTACATAGCTCAATACCATCCACACAGGTTAGCTATAACAACTATGGGTCACACTTAAGCAACTATGCCTTTTAATTAGGCCTCATGAGCCCTTATAGGTCTCATGGAGACCCATCCATCTCTTTGACACTTCTCTAAGAAAATTAAGAACAAAATAACACTTTCACATACATAGACCCATGCCACATAACCTATAGGTCCTCCTTAAGTGAAAACATCCATCACATCACCCTTCTACTACAACACAATTATCCCAAATATCATTTTGTACATACAATCACCAAGAACGAACACACAATCAAATTCTAAGACTTTTATCATAAAAAACATGGATTGGTCAAACCTCCATAATCCACATATATGGTCCTCATGAAGTCTACAACATGATCCAACTCTTAATTCATCTTACAACATCAAAATACCATCAACAACAACTCAATTACCCTTCTCGAGTTACTTATAAAGTATGAACACATACACAATTAACTTTGGAGCTCCATATCTTTGACTATATAAACAATTATACCTTCTAACCAAGTTTTCTAGATGTGCGATGGAGTCCTCTACAAATTTGAGTTTTACACCATGATCAAATTATGCATATATCAAAAGTTATAACACAAACATTGTAAATGTGTTTTCCCTCACAAATTTGAATATTTGAATTCCAACGGTTACTGAAAAATTGTTAAACTTCAAACATGTTGACCTCATCTCATGCACCCTTGTAATATTGACCAAATACATATCATTAATCTCCTCGGATCAGCCAAGCCTTTATCTTACAATGCTCATCGTTAGATCTTGATCAAAACTCCTGTGATTACGACACTTGGCACCCTTGCATGCCTTCTGATCACTTTGTTGTTAGTCCATCCACTTGTGCCATTTGGTAGTCCCATGTGCTTTGTTGACTCTTTGACTTGTTCCACACCATTGATCTTCATAGTTACGAACCATCACTCATCGTTGATCTTCTGTCAGATTAGTGAGGTTGTGACACTTGTCACCATCGTGTGCAACCTTTGATATGTTGACTTCATATGCACCATTAATCTCAATATGTACGATTAAGAGATCACCGTTGGATCTTCTAAACTAATGACCTAAGACTTCAACGTGATTAAACTTGATGGTCTCTAGCCCATCACAATCCACTAGAGCAACTTTGAAGCTTTATAACTTGAGCTAAAAATCACTTCAAGACTCCAAATTTTTAGGGTAGCTTTATAGTAAACCTTTGTCTATTATTGAATTTTTTCATTCCTTAATTAAATGCACAAACTTATCGGTTCATACATATTTGTATGACGTGCAGTGATGGTCTGGCTTCTCTTAAGCTAGAATATGCATGTTCTTCTTCCAAATGCTCACAAAATATACTAGAGCTTTGCCAAGACATCTATAGATGCCTCACAACTTCTTTGTCCTTAAAGCCCTGTACAAGTGCCATATCTCTTCAAGATATCGAATTTATCACTTTGACATTAATGCATTAGTACCACATGTTGTCTTTGACATCAATGACAACCTAAGACATCAATGACTATGCACTTCCACAAGCTCTCCAATCATCCTTGACCTCTGATAGGACCCCTCACACATGCTTAATACTTCAAACCCATCCCTAATCATGTCAAAACTGAAGATCAACTAAGCCTACTTCAAGCATACTATGACAAACACACTGCACACTTTGTCATTGGCACTTAGACTATCAAAACACTTCATCCACTCACCTAGACACCTCCATGACATCACTGATGACTCTCCAACAAAAATCCATATGGATGGTGCAACTACTCCCTTGTGCAAATTTTCAGGTTCAATTGATAGTGTTTTTGACCAAGAAAAAGAATACATAAATCCTTTAATAGTGGCACATTTGATATAGAGTGAGGTTTAAGCAAAATGATGGAAAATGTTCGTTAGTATTCACTATGACACAAAGCAAACTAAGAAAATTTTTAAGTTTGTAGCTCACATGGTAGATAGTCGATTAGGTTCATTGAAATCTTATGACCCCAACACTAATATTGTATGTCTGCCGATTTAGAGAGTCAATTGTCGCCTATGAAGCAAAGGGCCCTACACTGGTTTATCATGTGCACTCGTGTAATATTTCATTTAATATTTTGATTTGTTGTCAGTGTTAGTTCATGTTGATGACATCAGTGAAAGGATATTCCCAAATAACACCACCTGAAATATTCCAATTTTTATATTAAAAACTTTAGCAAAACATTGAAATTGTTGAAATCATATACATTTAAAAAAATTGATTGACTAAAAAAATATGAACTAGTTGAAAAGTGAAACCACCTTAATATGAACTAATAAAGCTTCGTCTTTATATAATTATTAAAAAATAAGATATATATTTTGTTGGAGTATTTTTTCCTTTTATTATATGTTCTGTATGTTGATGGTGGACCAATAGTAACGTTCATCTTATCAATTCTGTTGACAAATTTTCCTGAAAACTTTATTTTGGATTGCACATAACTGTTAATAATTATATGGATTCAATGTTTATTTATTTATTTTTGACCTGTGAATTGAAAGTTTGATTAATAATTGAAACTCGAATAAGACTGAGAGTGACTAGTTGTTATCAATCACATTCATTAAAATGTGAAGCAGGGAAATTAAGTCCAGGGGAATCTGTTTAAAAAATGGTATAGCCAGGTAAGAAATGGACAGGGGGACCCTTTTCAAAAGTCGTTGACATTTGAAAAAAAAAGACCGGACCATACGTTTTGGTTGTTTCATAAATTTTATTTTTGGAATGTTTAATTTATATTAAATAAAAAATATAATTATATAAAATTTCAAAGTAATATAGTCCAATAAATCATGGTTTAAATTTTATGGTGGAAAATAAATCCTCTTCAAAAAAATAAATTTAATTGGTGAAGGTACAGTAAAAGCAATTATAAATAATCAAAGCACAGTATATCATTTCAGAGGACCATTTTTAAGAAGCATTGATTAAGTAAATGATTTCACATCAAAAATTTCTCGAACGTTCTAACCATTCAGAGGATTATTTTTTAATATATAATTTGAATTTATAATATTTAAAGATTTTATGTTTTCACAATTCATACAAATTAATTATAGTTTTTTTTAAAATAATTGTATTGCACTGATTATTCGAGTAATAAACAGAAATACAATTATTTCAAAAAACTATAAAATAATATTTATTCTCTAATATTTATAAATAATCTTATAGAAATAAACATTTATTATTTTATATCTTTATTTTAAATGAAAATTTATAAAATGACGAAAATTTGATAGGGGATACTTGTGCAATCTTTACAAGTACTCCCTAGATATATGAAAAAGAAGCCATTTATAATTATATACTTGTTAGTTACTTTAAGGTGGTTACCAATTTTTGGATAGAAATTTAATTGTTTGAGTTTTATAAAATTTAAATAAGTGTCATGATGTGGGTTTAGTAACTGTCGTAAAGAGGAATATTTAAATTTTGTGAGGACTGGAATTTTAATTGTAATATTTTGACCACATAAACAATTGGGTAGAAAAAATGATGAGGAGTCCATATCCTTAAAAGTGAAAGCATGCATAATTAAAAAATCAAATTGAATCTGGTAAAGTAATTATGTATTCAAGCTAGGCCACTACATACATTTATAAGATGATATTTTAAAATTGATTATTTAGAATGTTATTCTTAACATATTGAATAATAAATTAAAAAAGAAGACAGAATAAATTTGAAATATAAAAATCTCTTATTAATAAGTGATATCTATTGACTTTGTTATCATTTAAGCAGGTATTTTTGAAGAGTCTACATGTGAAGAGGGGTTATAAAAAGGGTCTCATTACCCTGACTAAAAACTCAAACAAGTGATTAGGTATAAATGTCACTTTTAGTAAGTGGTCTTATTCTTATAAATAAAAATATTTATGTGAATAATAATTTTAGATTATAAACACTAATTTTATTTATATTAATCTTTTAATAAAAACAAGTTGTGAAAAACTTAAAATTAAATTTTTAAAAAGATGCATAAACTTGAGTCTAATTTTTTTATTTTTAATAGAAAAATGTTGGCTAAACTTTTTACTTTTTAATAAAACATTTATTTTTTCTTAATTTTTTAATAATAAATGTCTGAATTTGTTTAATAAATTTATCTTGTCAAAATATTTTTTAACTAATTAAAAAATATATAAATAAATTTTCTCGAATTTTCTTTTTAAAAAAATACAATATATTTTAAAAAAATAATATCAAAACTTTAAAAA
Source organism: Torreya grandis (assembly GCA_037957365.1). Lineage (NCBI taxonomy): Eukaryota > Viridiplantae > Streptophyta > Pinopsida > Cupressales > Taxaceae > Torreya > Torreya grandis. The sequence continues at coordinate 1,388,466 of JARHVA010001907.1, read as the reverse complement.
TATTTATAATACACAATATTTGATGCAAAGTAATGTAAAAATATTATTACAATAATCCCTAATGCAGTAGGTACTTTAAGCCATGATGCAATAGATAACCAAAATATACATCTCCCAAAAGAAAATAAACCTGAATTTATTTATTTTCACCAACAAAATTGAAAAGATGTTGCAAGTATTTGTCAATTGTGACATACAAGGCAAAGACGCAGTGTCAATATGTGGTAGGGAGAGAAAATTATTATATGAAAACTTCAAATTTGTAGTATCATTTTTAAAAAAATTATTTAAAAATAAAAGAAACAAGCTTTTACCAAATTTGTTTTTGTATTCACATGGTTTTTTAAGTACAGATTAGTTTTTGAATTTAGAAGTTTGGTAGGTATTGTTTGTAATGTAGTTACAGTTAGGGGTTTAAATGAAAGATAATCTTAATTTATATAGTGTATAGATTTAATATAAATATTAGATTGATTTGTAAAATATGTGCATAAAAATAAAAATGTAATAATAATATTTTTTTATTGATTTTAATAGAAAAATTAAAATTTGTACATGCATTTATAGTTTAATTACAAACATTATAATTTAATGTAGTCTTATAACAATATTAAATGAAATACGTTATAATTTATCTCATTATTTAGAACTATGACATACATAAATCTTTACTTGAATTAATATTAAGTCTCTCTCTTTTTTTATGTTTATCTCTCCCTTTCTCAAATATAAGGTTTTATTTATATAGATATTTGACCCACCTACTTATACCAAAATCATTACATGCATATAACTTACCTATGCCACAATCATTAAATGCATAATATAGTCTAAATGCCTCATAACACATCTCTATGTGACATTTAATCAACTCAATGTTTGCATTAGGAGATTATTCAACTTCAATCAGTTTCCTTTTTTGGTGCTAACAATTGGCATAGAACCATAAGACTATCTTGGATGATGCATGTAATGTTGACAAGTCATTTCGTAAAGAATTTGATTCTTCACTCCAACTACACACTAGCTACTTAAGGCCACATGATATAATTTTGACAATTCAAAAAATACATGTACTCTAAAGATAATGCATAAATATTACACATTGCAAGCCAAAGTCACAAGATTCATAAAGACTTCCATTTGAACTTGCACAAGACTTCACAAATTTCTCATGGCTCAAGTCATCTTCCATTTGTTGTTCTAAATCATACACAACAAATTAGTTACATGTAAGTATATTTGTGCATGCACAAATGTTCTGCAAAAAAATCCAATATACTTGTGCGCAAACAAATAAATCCACACAACACTAAAAACTACTTATTTCTACTCTAAATCTTTTTGCTTGATGCAAGATTTCCTATGAACATCTAGGTTCTCTTTCATGAAATTGTCTTGTCCAAGGCCCTTTAATATCCAAAATTGGTGTAGAGGAATCTGATTACAATACTATAAATATGTGGATATCAATTAACAAAGGAACTTTACATGTCCAAGAAACAATTTGTTACTTCCCCCCATTTTACTCACCATATGATATGGAAGGTGATAGTGAATCACCATTCATTGATATTTATTTTAAGATATCCATGTTATTGACAATGGGAGATGTTATACTCTTAGGAGACTTCAATGCCCATGTTGTTATCCTATAATTCTCACACTCTGATTCTAGTTCAAATCCATTTAGGTTACAAGAGATAGGAAAAGATGTGGACATTTATAAACAGTCAATTGACTATTCCATTATACCTAATGGGAGGCATTGATCATATTTTTAGGGGAATTTAACATATTAATTCTAAATGGAATCTCTTATTTTTCTTATTTAGGTGACTTTACTTGCTATCCTTATGCTGACAGAGCTAGTGTGGTAGACTATGCTTTGACCAAAAAATATTTGTGGCCATTAATTTTTCATTTTCTCGTGCATGTTCGTCCTCCACACTCCCTTCCCCTCCTTTCCCTTCCCCTTCCCTCCTTTCCTTACAAGACATGCACCAATTTAATTCAAGGTCATACTCCCGAACCTTATAGATGTAACTATTTCTTCTCATACCCACCAATCTCTGACTCATATTTAATTGGACCATACTTTTGATGATTATTGCACTAAAAATTTAAAATTTAACCTCGCATAAATAACTTATATTCATAACACAATTGAAAGAGATGATTTTATCTCTAGAATAAATCAGAGTACAACACTTCAATCCTTTCCTCATTCTATTCATAATCACTTCATTACCCTATCCCAGCACCCCCTCCTCCCCCTTACCCCCCCCTTCGCCATGGTTATTGATATTGTAAATTTGGGTTTAACAATAGTTGTAAATCTCTCTATAAGATTACAAAACACGTTACTCACCGACATTCCCACATGAAGAAGGTCTTTAAAAAATGTTTATTTTCATATCCTTTGAAATATGTTATATTTGATTAATAAAACAAGAGATGCATTCAACATGCTCAAGTCCAATGTTAAATAATTTTAGAAAACCTTCCTTCCAAAGAAAGCCTTATTTTTTATATCTGACAAAAATACTTGGTCCAATTATGCATATCATCTTTACGACATTCCAAACCAAGTCTCAATTTCAATGGGAAATCGATTACATGGTAAGTCTATTTTCACACATTTTATGGTGTTGCAAGCTATTTTCAAACTCAATATAGGTAAATCATCTAGTATACGACACTCAAGAGCATAATTTCTTCTTCATAATCCAACTCTCCTAGAAATATATATTGTTGATCTCTTTAATATAGTGGCTTTTCATGCATTTCTACTTTCATAGGAATATCATCTTATATGTCCAATATTTCAAGGATTTTTTCAGTGATGAATCTTCATTAATATATGAATATGCTATTTTTTGAAATCGACATTTGGCAAATTTTGTGGAGTGGTTGACAGGGTGGCATCATCTAAATTTTTGAGGTCAAAGTTAATTTCAAGGACAGGTTCACCTACATTTGAATATAAATCTCTTCATATAAATGTAATTTGCCAGTACCTCGAAAGCCAATCTAAAGGATTTTGCCATTACTGTTGGGTGACTCTAGGATTTTTTTTGGTGGTTTGTATTTCAATTCTTAGGAGGGATTCAAGAATCAACAGTTTGCAGCAAGGTAGGAAACATTTTTTTTACAATATAATTTTTTAGAATTTTTAAATTGTTATTCCATTTATTGCTCTTTAAATGCCATCATGACAATTAAACATGAGGGTAGTTTGTGGGTGTTTGATTGCATCCTACAAGTGCAGGCGCTTGACTACACCCTGCAAGTGCGGGCACCCAATGACAGGCTATGGGTGCTTGACTGTAGTCTACCATCGCATGTGGCTCTGCCTGCATCCTGTCATCATATGATCATAGCTCACAGGTTGTTGGTGGATGTCAATAGACTATCGATGGTCACTTGTAGACTATGGGGGGACATTAGTAGTCTGCAGGTGACTACCCAAATATTTCTAATGTTTGTCTATAGACTACCAACATCCACCAGTAGTCTGTGGGTGACCACCAGTAGTTACTGACATCCCCTTACAGCCTGTTGATGAGCACTAGTAGGTTGCAGGCTGTCACCAACAACCTTTGGGTGGACCATGCCAGATTGAATGCAAACAAAGTCATTATATGGGTGGCTACCATCAGATTTGATTGTTGTCATGGTTTCTTGTTCATCGGTCAAGCATCTTTGTTTGTTATCAATCATCTTCATTTTGCTGTTAATCATCTTTCATCCATGGATCTACAGGCTAGATAATATGACATCTGCTAAAAATATTAAGGCCTCTGAGAAATTTTAAAAAAACACCTACTATCTTATTTTAGCCAAACCCCAAACACAAGTATTGTATTTCCATTTAACTAGTGCTTTTTATTCATTGGCTTGTGTTAAAGTCAAATAATAATTAAAACGTCTTAAACTATTTTACATGTAGAACTCACTGATTACTCTTTTGAAGAATTATCTCCACAGGAAGACATACCTAGACATAAATTTAAAATGTCAAACAGAGGTACTAACTCATAGAATACTATTTTTTAATTAATTAAATATTCTTTTCAAGATTCAATAATAATGACAAGGCCTACAATAATATTGCATGAAGAACCCATTGATAAACATATCAAACATATCTTTGAATTAGAAGATAGAGTTGGAAATAAAATGCCAAACATAGGTACTATATTATAAATATTATTTGATTTAATGCTTTTTATTTATTTATACTTTAGTATTGGTGTTTATTAAAAATTAATGTCACACAATTTTTTTGCATGTAGATTTCAATGATAAAAGTATTGAATACTTGTAAATGATTTGGAATATATACCTCTCCAGAAAGAAGCCACTCAAAAATAAATATGCATTATCCCACTGAATTCAAGTAAACAGAGATATCACATCATAATTAGTGGTGTCGATGATGAGTTCACAACACCAAATGAGAGATCTGCTCACCCGACATAATCTTTAGATGAGACTGCTATGCAGTGAAAACAATCTTTAGTTGAAAAAAGCATAAAAAAATCATTCAAAAAGAAATACCCACTGTCTCATTGAATTCAAGGAAACAAATATATCACATCATAAGTAATGGTGATGATGATGAGTTCACAACACCAAATGAGATATCTACTCACCCAACACAATCTTCAAATGAAACTGCTACACAACAAAAAAAATTAGTTGAAAAAGGCACAACAAAAATTATGCAGAAGAAGAAAAATACATGGACAATTGGCAGTTCATTTCAATATGAGTATCTAAATACCCATTTATTGAATCTGTACAATCAAAAAATAATACTGACACACTAACAAAATGCAAATGCCTAATATGTAGTTAGAAACTTGGTAAAGATTACAAAATGCAACTTAAGTTGGACACAATTGAAAAATATTATGACAAAATATATGAGTCAGTAAAAGATAAAGATGGAAATATCAAAAAATAGTGAGATGGAAAAATAAAAAAGAGTACATGCATCAATGTTACACAATAAAGTATCATAATCATCAAAAACATCAACGACACCTCATTAAGAAAGCAATAACAATTAAAGCTCAATTCAGAAAGATTGCTCAGTCTAATTTGCTTGCCAAAAATATACAATTTTCATCTTTATATCACATTTTGAAAAGAGGAAGACCAATCTTTGATTTTTTAGATTACAAGATTTTATTTCAGTAGATTGGAATGCACAACATTCCACTTTCACATTTGTCTGATACCCATGTTTGGGAGATGGAAAAATGCCTCGCAATGATTGAAAAGGAGGATTTGAAAGAAAAATTAAAATTAGCAAGGTTCATATCATTGATCATTGATGAGGTAACAACGGTTGACAACAAACCATGGGTATGCATGCATGTATATACATTTTAGAATCATTCATGCAACCTCACCTTTTATCTGTATCTAAAACGACTAAAAATTGTAATGTTAAAAACCTTTGAAAATTGGTTATTTCTAATTTGATGGATATTGTTTGGATGAGTTACTAGGATATAAGTACTAAGTTGGTGTGTGTTAGTGTAGATGGTGCATCAGTAATATAGGGGAATAAAATAGGTTTGTGTGTTTGTCTTCAAACATTAGTTACCCCATATATGACTCTAATCCATTGCATGACACATAGAAAGAATCTTGCTTACAAAATTGTAAGCACATTTAAAAGTGTCGTAAAAGTGGAGGAGCTAATCCATGATTTGCATGTGTACATGTCATGTAGTCCAAAAAGGTTTTTAGAGTTTTAGAAAATTGCAATTGGAGTGACTAATAGAAAAAACTATTAAAAGATGTAGATACTAGATGGATTTCAATGTATGAGCATGCATGCAGAATATTTAAAGAATATCAATCATTAATTAGTTTTATGTTTAAGTCTAAGATGGAGGTTGACAAGGCAAAAGATCTATTGAACCACTTGACAGATTTTAAAACTTTGCTAACATTATGTGGTATTCTACCCATGTTGAAGGAAATGCATTGTTTGACGAAACATGCACAAAAGAGATCAATATATATTGTGGACTCATAAAGTTGAGGAAACATGCTTGTTTATCACTTGATATATTATACTACTCGAATGAAAGTTTTAAGGGACCAATATTTGAGAGCTGGGAAACTTTAACAAATCTAAAAGACCCTCAAAACTATTTGAAATTCAATATTCATGATCTTCTTTGTATTTATGTTAATAGAAAGGAGATACCATTTCACACTCTCCAAAGATGAACCAATGTAGTTGGATCAGAATTTGAAGAAGTACCTGTAACAAGGGTTCTATATGATAATGTCATATGTGACATGTGAATGAAATTGAGATACATTTTAAAAAGCTTATCTATTGAAATTTGAGATCATTTTCAAAGAGATGAGGTTTTTGAAGCCATGGGTGGGGTGAATTCTACATTTAAAAACAAACAAATAATTTATTTATTAAGTACATGAGTACTCTCATCAAATATTTTAGTAAGTCTGTGGAAATCAATAGAGAGGAAGTTAAGGGTATTCTGCAAAATAATTTACTGAAGAACCAATCAATACTTTTTGGACTTACAATGGTTGAACAATATCGATTGTTAACTTAACCAACAAAAATAGATTCTATTCCTAGGCTATGTAAGAAACTGTATCAGAGCAATGTTTTTTAGGAAGAAATCAATGAATATTTTCACTTATATAAATTGTGTCAAACAATGATTTTGGGTTATGTGGAAGATGAAAGGGTATTAAGTGCATTATATTTTGTTAAATCAAAGCTTCAAAATAAATTGGATAAAAATCTTGAGACATATTTAAGGTTGTATGTTTCAGGTTATGAAGTTGATATGTTTCCATATGATAGATTAATTTCAATTTAGAGTAGTCTAACTGAAAGAAGAGGTGTCGTAAATACAACTACCAAAGAAGATAGTGAAACTATAAATGCCAGTAAGACAGGCCATATAAATGTTAGCAATAAAGTACGTGTTACTAGAGGGTTGTTTGAAATACCTAAGTGTTAGTTTGTAAAATTGTAATATGTATATGCAAAATACTGAAAAATATTTATGAAATACTTGATTAATTCAATTTGAGTTAAGTTGTTTATGAAATGCTTAATTGATATGATCCTATCTTTAGTATTCTACAATAGTATTTTTTAGCATTTTTTTACATTGCAAGTTGCAAAAAATAGTACATATTCAGTATTCTATTTTTTTTATTGTTTGACTTTTTTTTAATAAAATATACATTGTTTTCACAAAGCAAACTATTCTTTCACCTTTTACTAAAGAAAATATACAATGCCTAATCAAATTAAATGGTAAACAATATTTTAATAGCTTTGAAACCAAATTTACTATAAATTAAAGCAGTTAAACATTGCAACAAATTATTACATATTGTAGGCTGTAGCCTAATATGAGCAAGGAATTCATAATTACAAAATATATTCTAATATTATAAAACATAAGTTTTCAATAATTACAAAACATAAGCATAAAACAACTCGAGATTTTGAGCTCAAACCTCAGTTTTCATTAATTAAACAACACTATGGAAGAAATTACAAAACAACGTTAAAATTATAGTCTCATAATCACCATGGATCAATTTGTCGTTGAACTACTTGTTCACTGGTACTGGTAGTGGTTGTGTTGTCTGTGAGGATGAAGATCCTAAAATCTTGGAGATATTTCACTGTAAAATTGATATTAACAAGATTTTCTCATTTTTTTGCAACAACATCTCCCACTAAAAGCAATGATGGGTCCACTTCAACTTTATTTTTAACAAAACATCAGGATCCAATCCATTTTCTTGAATTATTTTCCTCAATGTATTATTTTTTTTATTCAATAAAACAAGTTTTTCTTTGAAAGAAATTGCCACAAAAATACTTTTTTCATGTATTCTTTAAATGCATGTCAAAGATAACAACTTGGTTCTTTATATTGATATATTTTGACTACAAATAATCAAAAAACATTTAATTAGTTAAATGTTTTAAAATAAATTTTAATTTAAAAAATCATCAATAAACTTACTATCGGAGGATTCGCCGAGGTCTGAATAATGAGGATGCACGAGTCGTGGTTGCACGGGACGAAGCAAGTGAATACCAAAAAACGCTAAAGTAAATGAAATCAAACAAGAGACAATTGCGTAGACAATTTGGAGAAAAGCCAATATTCTATTAACATAAGATGGCTAAAGTGAAGAATACATATAGGAGAGCACGTAAGTAACTCCTCCACAAAAGGTGGTCAAAGCACACCAAGAATAGACTGTAACTCCTCCATGAAAGGTGGTGACAAGGTGCTAAGAATAGAGAAGTAACTCCCATACCCAGAATATCTAGTCAAAGGAGTTACTTATGACATTATTATGACACCTATGACACATCTATGACACACATCTCCACATAAGCTAGACTATCCCACGAATGTAGGAAAAATCCATGTATGCACAAATATATAATTTCCCTAATTAAATAATAGAGAAAAATAAAAACCTACACTAACACCCCCATAAGTGCAGCTTAGGTGGGCAGTGTGGAAATATAAAATGGGTCCCGGAAACTAGGCCTGATGAGGTACCCATGTACAAAAGCAATCTCCCATAAGATAGAGAAACGGAGAAAGCCTATAGGAAAAAACTCCCCCCCCAAAAGAGAGACATAAATAAATGAGAAGGCTATAAGGCCCCCTGAAGATGATGATGTTGCAGATGTAGACCGCACCCCAAGAAGAGCTCATAGATGAATGAACTTGCTCTCAATAAAAGGTTTGGTGAAGATATCTGCAACCTGCTCCGAAGACTGGCAAAAGATTAAGTCAATGACCTGACTATGAATAAGCTCCTGAATGAAATGCATGTGAATCTCTATGTGCTTGGTCTGCTGGTGCTGAACAAGATTCTTGCAAATTTGAATGGTACTCTGGTTATCACAATAAATGATGGTGGGCTGCCTGATAGGAATGCCAAACTCAGAAAGAATCCCTTGAAGCCAAATAGCCTCAGTAGCTGCATTAATAACTCCCCTGTACTCTACCTCTGTGGATGATATAGCAATAGCATTCTGCTTCTTTCTAGACCAACTGATAGGACCAGAACCTAGAGAGAAACTATAACCAAAAGTGGACTTGCGAGTCTATGAATTGCCAGCCCAATCTAAATCTGTATATCCAATCAAGTCAAACTCTATGCCAAATTTGTAATGAATCTCATATCTATGTGAACCCTGTATGTAATGCAAGATCTTCTTAGCTACTTTCTAATGCAGCTCATGAGGTTCTTGCATAAATCTAGAGACAAGTCCCACTGCATATGATATGTCAGGCCTGGTGTGAGTCAAGTAGATGAGACTGCCAACAAGTTGTCGATACCGAGTGGCATCAACCAATGGTGAAGAATAGTCAGCCTTAAGCTTGACTCCTGATAGAAAGGGAGTCAGAGATGGCTTGCAATCAGCCATGTGAAACTGAGCCAATAAGTCAAGAGCATACTTAGGCTGTGCAAGAGAAATCCCTAAATCTGACTAGGAGATCTTGATGCCAAGAAAGTAGTGCAACAAACCCAAGTCTGTCATGTCAAATCTATCTTGGAGAGATGCCTTCACTGCTGCAATAGTCGATGAAGAACTCCCGATGATCAAAAGTCCATCAACATAAAGAGCCAAAATCAAGAGCAAGTCATCCTGCCACAAAAATTAGACATTAGGATCAGAATGGCACATAGTGAAACCCGCTGTGAGAAGGAAGGAATCCATCTTGGCGTACCATGCCTGAGGGGCCTGTTTGAGGCCATAGATAGATTTCTTAAGTCTACATACTAAGAAAGAATCCTGAACAAATCTTGACAGCTACTCCATGTAGATATCCTCCTCTAGGTCTCTGTGAAGAAAGGCACTCTTCACATCCATCTGGTGCACATCCCAACCATGTGCTCTGCAATAGCTAAGGTGAGTTGGATAGAAGTCATCTTTGCAATGGGTGCAAAGGTCTTTGAGTAGTCAATGCCTGCCACCTGTGAGAAACCCTTAGCAACCAATCATGCCTTGTACTTATCAACCGACCCATCTACTGCAAATTTGGTCTGATATATCCACCTACATCGAACCATCTTCCTTCTCTTATGAAGTGAAGTCAAATCCCAAGTGTGATTTTTGATTAATGAAGAATATTATTCCTCCATAGCACTATCACACTTAGGTACCCCCGATGCCTCTCGAAAAGTCTGTAGATTTGAAACTGAAGCAAATAAGACATGTGGATCTCTCTTAAAATCCCCCTTAGTTCATCTGTCATCTGCAGGATCTCTTGCCCAAGTGCCAGCACTCTCAAGTGTCTGTCTGGCCCAAAGTGGCCCGAAAGTGGGTGAGTCAGGTGCTAACTCCTCATCCTCTAACTGAATAGAGGTGGATGACTCTGCATCACTGTCCTCATTGTCTAAACTCGAAGAAGAAGAATATGTCTCTGGCTCAAGAACCTACTGTGGCTGATCTGAATTTGATGAGGAATAATCATGAAGAAGTAGATCTGATGAAGGAGAAGAAGTGCCAAGTGTTAAGTCTCTAGGACTCTCCTAAAAATGGACACTTCTCTCGATGAACAACTCATGAGTGACTGGATTTAGAAGGTGATACCCCTTAACACCATCCAGATATCCTACAAAGATGTAAGGCTTGGACTAACGTTTCATATCTTCTTCGGTATGCAGGCCATGGCTGGGGATTTGAAAACCCTAAAGTGATCAACATCAGGTTTCCTTTTATGCCAAGCTTCAAAGGGTGTTATCCCTTTTAAATCTTTGTGAGGAACCTTGTTTTGAATGTAGCAAGCATAATTCATGGCTTCGGCCCAATATTGTGGTGCTAAATATTTGGAGTGAATCATATAGCTACCCATCTCTTTCAAGAACCTATTTTTGCATTCTACAACCCCATTCTGTGAAGGACTGTAAGTGACTGTGCACTACAAATCAATTCCCTCTATGGTGCAAAACTACTCAAACCTATTACTGACATACTCCCCTTCATTATCAGTTTGAAGAACCTTGATGGATTTCTCACTCTATTTTTCAACAAGAGCCTTGAAGTCTAGAAAATTTTCAAACACTTCAGACATTTGTTTGAGAAAATATATCCAAGTGCACCTAGAGAAATCATCAATGAAAGTGAGGATGTACTTGGCCCTTGTGAAAGATGGTTTGGGAAAGGGTCCCGATACATCACTGTGGACTAACTCCAAAGGTTGTGAAGCCCTCCAAGCTTTGCCTTTGTCAAATTTTGCTTTGGGATGCTTCCCAAGGGAGCACCCCTCACAAAGTCCTTTTGAGAATTGGACATGAGGCAAGCCAATGACCATGTCATGTTTGCAAAGTTGCTCAAGGTAGCGGTAGTTAAGGTGGCCAAACCACTCATGCCATAATTTGCTAACTCCATCTGAATGAGTTAGAAATGTTGTTGGAGAAGAATTAGGTGCAAAATGTGAGAAGGTGTATAACCTTGCTTGGTGATCTGTCCTACCCACTGCCACTGTAGTATCACTATGCAACTCCCTGATATCCATTGAATTTGGTGAAAACTCAACTCTCATGCCCCGACTAATGTGAGTGATTTGGTACACTGATATGAGATTGTTTCAAAGAGAAAGAACACTTAGAACATTATCGAATGTTCCTCCTTCCATTTCAACTGACCCTCTCCTTGCAATGGAAACTAATGTGTCATCACCTAAACTAATTGAAGTCATGCTACAAGGCTCTAAAGATAAAAAATCAACTAGGGAAGAGCCCATGTGGTGAGAAGAACCCAAGTCAATGACCCATGAAGATGTAGAAGTTGCTGTAGTTACAAGGGCCTTGCCCTTTTCTTCCTCCTTACCCTTGCCTTTTGCCTTAGTAGAATCTTGGGTAGATGAATTCTATTTGATGGACTCAAGAACACCTATGTTGTGCTTTTCTAAAAGATGAGTTAGGTGATCTATTTGTTTTTTCATGCATTTGTGTTCATCAAGCCCTATCTTTTTACAATAGGCACACTTATCCTTATCCTTCTTAGGTTTAGTATTGGAGGAGGAAGACTCAGTTTTGTTATTGGTAGGATTTTTATTTTCTTTTTTCTTCTGCTGGTCCTTGTTCTTTTTCTTCTTCTCCTTTATTGAAGTCTTATCCTTACCATTTCCAGCTATCAAAGCTTGGGGTTGAGTAGACTTCATTGTGACCATTTGGATTAGTTTATCTTTCTCCCTAGTCAAGTTGGCAATGAATGAATCCAAAGAAGGCATTTTCCATGTAGCGCCAAGGGCACTTTTTGTGGCATGGAAAGTGGAGACAAAGACTGAATAGCTTGGACCTAACTTTGTGAGAATAAAAAGGATGAGTTGATCATCTTTCTTCTCTATCCCGTATTCTTTCAATTGCAATCTAAGGGCCTTAAACTTAGTGAAGAAGTCCTGTAGGGTGTCAAAGTTGCTAGGACTTAGACTTATGAGTTTGTTTTCAAGCTCATGACCTCTCATCTCATCAAGCTTACCAAATAAGGTTTCTAGGGTGTCCCATATGTCTTTGGGAGTCTTGGAGGTTTCTAAATGGAATATAAGTTTTGGAGACATGGACAAGCTCAGTAATCCATAGGCTTCATCACTACGGTTGTACCACTTGACCTTTTTAGCATCAGTGTTGGGTTCTACTTCTTCCTATGGTGATCCTATACAACCCTTTGCTTCTAAGAATGATTGACATTTTAACCTTCCATTCATGATAGTTGAAGGGTTTTAGGGGTTTAAGTTGAAAATAATCTATTTTAAGCTGAATTTAGGTGAAGTTGTGTTGATTGCAAGTTGTGAAATTATGCAAAAAGGAGAATGAAGGCAAAGATTGCAAGTGCTAAAAAGCAATCACACCCTCCTAAAAATTTGAGCCCCCCAAAAATATTCAAGTGCACACTCAAAAGACGTCAAGCTCAGCTGAGAATGTGTCTTAGAGCAATCAGTGCAAGACTTTAAGCAAATAGGACGTCAGACTTAGCCAAAAATGCATCTCAAGAGACCCAAATATTAGGCACTTTATAAACTAGTGCATTTTAAACAAAGAACAAGCCTATGCTGTGGAGAATTGAAATACAAACACTTTTTCAAAAAAATGGCACCCGAATCCGAGCTACCGTTTGCAAGATATTAAAGATTCAATTTCCTATAAACTAGTGTTTTTGCAAAAAAAATCACTAAAACATTAAAAAAATGCCTATTTTGAGAGATAAAGTGGCCTTCCAACCACTCATTGGACTCGGCATGGAGTGAGGAATCCAAAGGAGGTATTTGTGAGGGGGAATTGACCTCCTGCCAACCCGGGCCTCACCCTTCGTCTTTGACAATCGAATATACAAGCTTTAAAAAAACTCAAATATTGCTCAATCAAAGAACCCCCACCCCCCAAAAAAAAATGATTTGGCACTTTATATTAGTGCGTTTACAACTACCACTAGCAAGAAATACTAAGTGGTCTTGATTTCAATGCATTACAAAACCCTCATGAAGAGCATATGCTGAAAATACAACTTTGGCATAATATCCAGAGAAATAAACAACACCACTGTGATCTACTCAAAAAATCATGCACTTTCATTAAAATAATCGTCTCGATACGAGGTCTTATGTGAAAGTTATGATCCTCTAAAGTTCCCAAAATGATAACTGTGCAATGTCACGACTGAGAATCTGCTATTTCTGAAAAATATTAGCATCAAAATCAAAAAACATCTGCACTGGTGCATAGAGCATGAAAAAATAGCCAAAATCAAAAAAACATTTCATGGAAAAAGGAGTTCGTATGAGCAAGAACGGAGCATTTGAAAACTGCCTTCAAAATTGCAACTGCCAACAGAGAGGGGTCCTGCTGTAGCTTTTTGAGCGTGTTTCTGCAAAGTATATAGAATGTATACAAAAATTGAAAGATACCCAGATGGTTTTTCTAGGCTACAAACAAAATCTAGAAGGCATTTTTCTTGCTGATGTACAGAAGATGCAGATCTAGTGTAAAATAGACACCTTTAACTAGAAAAAATGACCCCAGCAACCAAAAAATGGCATGCAAAGGTAGAATTAGCCACCAAGAGATTGCAAAGGCATGTGACAGCCTACAATTTTGATTAAAACATAAAATATGCAAGCCAATTGATAGAAACGAGATTATTAGATCTTGCAAAATCCCCCCTGCATGTATATGGAGAGACCAAACAAGCCATGGAAGGAACAAGAGCACGGAGAACTAGCAATATCTCCCAGAAATTTTCAAATTTCACAAAAAATGCCTTAACAAAGCTCTAGATTTCAATGAAAGCAATAGCAAAATAGACAACCAGTTACCGGGGAAGCTCTAATACCATATCGAAGGATTCGCCAAGGTCCGAATAATGAGGATGCATGAGTCGTGGTTGCACGGGACGAAGCAAGTGAATACCACAAAATGCTAAAGTAAATGAAATCAAACAAGAGACAATTGCATAGACAATTTGGAGAAAAGCCAATATTCTATTAACATAAGATGGCTAAAGTGAAGAATACATATAGGAGAGCATGTAAGTAACTCCTCCACAAAAGGTGGTCAAAGCACCCCAAGAATATATTGTAACTCCTCCATGAAAGGTGGTGACAAGGTGCTAAGAATAGAGAAGTAACTCCCATACCCGGAATAGTCGGTCAAAGGAGTTACTTATGACATTCTTATGACACCTATGACACATCTATGACACACATCTCCACATAAGCTAGCCTATCCCATGAATGTAGAAAAACTCCATGTATCCACAAATATATAATTTCCCTAATTAAATAATAGGGAAAAATAAAAACCTACACTAACACTTACCCCAAATTTTTTTATGCATTGGTAAGATCCATCAGGGTTTTGTTTTGTGCCCATTTGTTAAAGTATGCTTGGGCTTCTGCATTCAAGTTCTCAATCCTATTTAGCATGATATCAAGAACATCATCATTAAAGCTATTATTCATGAAAACACTTATTGAAATGGCTTGGTTGAATAAAACATCAAATTTTATTGGCTGATGCTCTACCATTGTGTACAATTGATTTTGTTGACTGTGGTTGCAAAAACACTCATTTATTTCCTAGATTAATACTTTTCCCCAATGCTCCCAAGTTATCAATTCATCAAAGTTTGGAAGAATAAAATCATTAACATAAGCTTTAGTATTTTCTGCCAATAAATTAGAAATAGGAAAAAAAGTATGTTGGTCATCTATTTGGAGAATCTCCTGCATAAGATTGCCTTCGGTGTTATTAGGTGGAGAATTGGGTATACAAGGTCACTGTAAAGGATCCATGGGTTGAGATACATGTATGATATCATGCAGGTTGAAAAAATTCATGGGCGTGCCATTGTCAATGCCCAAATACTCATCATCTAGATCAATATTTTGAAGAACTAAAGTCCCAATCGCACTGGGAAGACCACCAAGTGAAAAGTTTGGAAAATTATATGTTGGGACCTAAATTGTGCCACCACTTTGAGCTAGGATAAACAAACATTTTCCAATACCAGTAGTTAAATGGCCATGACGGGGTGGTAGTGGTGGCATAATTTTTTTCCTTTGAAAATAATAAGCTGCAAATGGGAATTAAAATCACTTAAATGACCAATAAAAAAATCTAATATAATATTAGCATTTAAGAAAAAATAGATCTATTTACTACACCTTTCTATTTTTGTCACTGCTGATGTGGTTTTTACTGTTGCTATTATTGTTGTTATTACTATTGCTATTGGGGAACTCTTAAAGCTCTACTAGACCCATCTGGTGTTTGCAATATAGATTGCACAGGCTCTGCTATATATATATATATATATATATATATATATATATATATATATATATATATATATATATATATATATAGCAGAGCCTGTGCAATCTATATTGCAAACACACACACACACACATATAATAGAGTTAAAATATTATAATGATAAAAGAGAATTCAATCAAAGCAAAGCTAGTTTATGAAGGTATCCTAGTAACATGAGTGGAGGGTTATGTTGGAGGTGTAATCAAACTCTACATCACTTTCTTCTTATCAATTGCTACTTGAGTATCTGTGGAGTCGATTATGTATCCTTCTCGATCTCCATTTCTATTGAGGCCTCAAGAGGTTGACGTCCCTTGGTTGTTATGTTTCTTTTGGCAATCATTTCATATAATTTTTCTGTAAGAAAAAGATATTTTATTTAAAATGAACTAGATTGATATATATGTAATTATTTAAAATAGATATAAGACAAAGCTCAAACAGTGTCAAATAACTACTCAAACTAACTTCTTGTGCTTTAAGGGAGAGTGTGTTGACAAACATTATGGGATTGAGAGTGGAAGGAACATAAGATGCTTGAAAATCTGAAATTGCTTCATAGTACAATGTAATGATATAATTACAATTAAAAAACTGAGTATGTTCATTACACAGAGCATAGTTCAAATCATCTTTGGGTCTGCTGGAAATAAAACTACACCAATCCAATAGTTGAGCGCCTAGAGTATAAAGAATATAAACTAGAGCCCAGAATGGAATATTGGATGGTCTACCCTACAAAACAATTCTTGTTTGGAAAAGTTCAAGCATTCCCATTAAGAAAGGCTTGTTACCACATTAAATTTTTAGTCCCCCTTTATCATGGCATTGAGGATTTGTAAAAAAATTTAACAAGTTAGAATAATAGAAGTAAAACTATTCAAAAATCAGCAATTATAAATTTTACAGTACATATCATCCACCTACAATGAGTAATGGGACTCTAAATACTTTTTATCATCATCATTCATCAAGGCCTTTGTAGTGACTAGATCCCCATCCTTGTCAGGTAGACCTGTTAGTCTCTAAATATCCTCTAGATGGATTCCAAATGAAACATTCTAGGAGCCCAAGTTTATGTGAAACGTGAAGGAAGAAGTATCAAAGCTTTGCAAGAGGACATTCAACAGAGGAATATCTTTATCATACTGGGGTATGTAGATAATGACATTGAACTTGCAAGGCTCTACCCAATCATTGTATGTGTCTTGTTTCTATAGAAGCTTTTGGATGATGGTGCATGTCAAATTTTGAAAAGTGAGTTTGGGGTTTCCGGTTACCTCTGTGCCAACGCTAGAAGAGGTCTAAGAAATAGAAGTCATGGAGTAAAATAGGGTTTTGGAAGTCAGAGAAAAGAGTGCAAAA
Source organism: Torreya grandis (assembly GCA_037957365.1). Classification (NCBI taxonomy): domain Eukaryota; kingdom Viridiplantae; phylum Streptophyta; class Pinopsida; order Cupressales; family Taxaceae; genus Torreya; species Torreya grandis. Next base: position 1,371,225 of record JARHVA010001907.1, on the reverse strand, counting down.
TTTTTAAACACAAGAGAAGAGGATAAAATGACAAAAATGTGCAAAATGAGGTGCATTTCACATATTTATAGGCGTTCAAATTGAAAATGGCGGTCACCCGTATGTTGCGGGTGTTCACCAGAGACACCTATGTTATAGTTGAGAGGGCTACGTCAACATTAGTCAAAGGCATCCATCTGCATAAACATCCATCGGCATAAGTGTTTACTTGTAATGCATAGGCATTCATCTGGTTTGTACATGCATTCGTATGTAAGTATATAACATGCATCTAGTTTACATAGGAATTCATCTAGTTTACACAAGCGTTCATCTAGTCTGCATAGGTGTTCATCTATTATTCTCTGATGCCTGCTCACAGCATGTCCACTCAAAATGTATAGGCATTTGTTAGTATCATCCAAAGGTGTCCATCTGCATAGATGTCTACTTGTAATGCATACGCATTCATCTGGTTTTCACAAGCATTCCTCTGTAAGTATTTGGCATGCATCTAGTTTATACAGGCATTCATATAGTTTACACAAGCATTTATTTGGTTTGTATAGACGTTCATCTATTATTTTTTGATGCTCGCTCATAACATGCCATTGATCATCCGTATGAAACGGTGTGCACCTATGCTATGCCAATGTTCATCAATATTGCTCAAGTGCCCATTCTTCTATGTGCCTTCGGCACTTGCCTGCACCATGTTAATGTTTTTTTGCATCTCATTGATGTCATCATTTGATTATGTTTCTTAGTGTTTGTCCATGATTACTGACTTTGTGTAATTTACTAACTAGCATCGCATGATTTGCCTCTCCAATGATACAGCTTCCAACTTGATTCACCACCATTACAAATTAGATTTGCCTTGGAACCTCCATGGAATTTTCTATAGGGCCCACTAAAATGAACCCTGCCATATTTAAATCAGAAAATTAACATTATCTAAATAATTATAGAATCATCATGGTTGGTTATACATTGAGAAAGCTATTTGCTATAATATTTGATAGTTTGATTTGTAGAGTCCAAGAAAATTAGAAAAAAGGGCGAGGAGGTTTTAGATAGTGTCACCGAACAATAAACCATGTAATATATTGATGCTTAGAGTTGTAATTAAAGAAATAAGAGCACACAAGCATAAATTTTATTATTTTTTAGAATACATTTAACACTATTACCTAATAAATATAAATCTAACAAATTCGAGATCTATAGATTCCATAACATTTTATTGTTCTTGTGATGAGAATTTATGAGAAGTTGGTTGGTCAAGTCCAAACTATTACTTTTTTTGTAAAATATATATCAATATCATCATTGGTGTTAAACAATGATGTCTACTTTCTACTACTTTATTTGGTTTGTACATAAAAAAATTAAAGGATATAATTACAAGTTTAGGGAAAGCCATATTGACATTTTAAGCTCATTTTGTGATACTTATGATTTACAAGTGAACTTGAGTAAAACAAAGGTCATAGTTGCCAACACAACTACACAAAAAACTCAATATCTAATCTCATTTACAAAAAAAGTTTAGTTGAACTATTTTTGTCCTATAATTACCTTGGTGTGCCTTCAAAGAACCTCGCTTCAATGTGCTTCCTGCTACAAAAGAGAAATTCTGTAAAGGGTATGATGCATTTAGTACACTTGAGAGATAATATCTCCAAATTTAGTTTTAGGGTGTGTTAAAGCAAAATTACATATATCCCAAACTTTAATGTAGCTGACAATATTGTATAGTTGTGAGATTTGGGGACCTAGACTTTGTACTGCTAGTTGAGATGAGCTGATAGTGTTATTATTTCTATGCAATCTAAGAACTTGCAAGAAAAAATAGTTAGTTCCACATACAATTTTTTGTTTTTGAATTTACTATCTATTCTCTCATATTTTAGCTTTTTTCTATATAGTAATGTTGTTCCACATATTAAGATGTATGGTAGATATAACTATTGGGCATAATAGATATCCATTCAAGGCTCTTCAATCATTAGTGAAGTTATGTGAACAAGCAATCAATAACACTTAGTATGCTCAATATACATCTTTTTCTATAAGGAAGTGGTATTGATATCAATCGTTTGCCTCCTTATACCTTTTCCATCAATCCCTGAATATATGTTGAAAAGAGATATTAATAAAGGTATCAAGGATGAAATCTACAAATTGTACATAACATCAACTTGGACAGAACCATCTGAACTATTGTCAACAAAAATGCATCACTACTTGAAGTATTATATTTAAATATAAGATTGATGTACTGCTACTCCTAAGTACATTAGGGTCTCTTTTGGGTTAAGATTTCATTTGGGTCAATTGCGAGTATGATCTTATCAACTTTACATAGAGTTAGAGCACTTTCTTCTATGATATCAAACCATATGTAAACAATGCAATAATGGATTACGATCAAAGGAGTATTTTTTTTAGGTGTCTAGTATATTATGAGATACATGGTGGGTTTTACTAACTACTTAGAGGAAATCAATGCTCACTATGAGATCATATTTACTACGAGGATCAAATATACATAATTATATTTATTAGAGAGATGACCCAACTAAAAGTTAGCCTTGTTCAAAATTGTCAGTGTAACTCTTTGTTTCATGGTTTGATTTCAAAATCCTTTCTTCAACTTCAATTTCAAAATTGTAAACAAACCCATTATTCTATTCAACAATCACGAATTATTAAAATAAAAATCTCAACAATTTAATTCTTATATTTTTTTTCTTTCAAATTATTTTTTTAAATGTATATTTTTAATAATTCTATTAAACTATTTAATATATTCATATTCACATTCCAATATACTAAATACAATAATGTTTATCATAAGCAATAAAGAGGGGACACAGACTATTATTTTAGTACATTTCGAGTATCAAAAACTTCTTCGACAAAACAAAAATGAGTAAATTCATACACTTTCCATGTTTCAATAAAGCTTCGTCTTTGTATTATTATTAGGGAATAAAGTATATATTTTGTTCGATTATATTTTCCTTTAATTTTTTTTATAGATAAAATAACTGTATTAACTCATGCAATGGCTTTTATTATTAACTAGATTTGTTTTCTCGTTAAAATTTAATAAGTTAAATAGTTGCGTTAGCTTATGTGATATTTTTTCTTATTGATTTTTTACGATAAATAGTTATATTTATTTTATATGATTGCTTTTAAACTTTATATTTTATTATATGTTTTTATAAATTTTCAATAAATAGTTAAATATAATTAAATGATTTTTTATTAGTATAAATAATAGATTTTAGTTATAATAATATGTATTTTTAATATAATATATTCAATAGATATATATTGTAATGAGATGTGGATAAATTAATTAAGTGGTTTGGTTATTTTTAGTATTAATAAAAGAAGGTTTTAATGAGGGACTCTACCTTTCTTAAAAAAAAGTATTTGTAGTTTTTAGACCAACTATTACAATAAATATGTTAAGAGACAAAACAAAACACTCAGGCGAAACACAATAAAAAAACAGCAAATTAAGTTCTAGGTCCTATTTATTCTTCATACGCCGTAGTCCAGTTATGAGTAAGATTTTTCAATAGGAAAATTTTCTTCTTACTAGTTTGAAGCTTAACTTTCTCTCCAACAATAACCTCCATCTTTTTGTCCATTCTGAGATTCTCAACGTTTCATTTTTTATTTTAATGAGAGAGTTAAGGGCTTCCATACTTTGAAGGCTATTATGACAGTGAGCTTGCTATAATTAACAAGCATGCTGAGATTTTCATTAAAAGATTCATTTGTTTTTTCCAAAGTGAACAGTCTTTCCTTGATATTTTGGAATTCTGCGCTGATTTCCAAGAGGTTAGATTTTGTCTAGTAGATACCATCATTTAGAGTGAGTTTGTTGATTTCTTCCTTAACCTTTTTTTTTTCTCTTTTAAGAACCAAGGTAAGATAAATTTGTGCAAATCCACCTCATCTTCGATTTTGATGAGTCTAGTTTGGTATTTATGCTCTTGCATGAGTTCCTTCAATTCTAGGAAAGATTTGTTTGCATGGGGTTTGGGGTAGAATGGGCCTTCTCAAAAATTGGTTCTTAAGCAATAAGGCAATTTCCTCCAATTTGTTCCAATTATCATATAAATTTATATATTTAAAAAATAAAAATATTAAAATAAATTAACATTACAATATTGAAATTTTTTATTATTCTTTAATTAAGAAAGATTAAGATATAATATTATATATAACAATTGATGAGTAAGTGTATATCTGAATCTGAATATTCATTTTATTAAGTACATATAAATATCGATATTTCTGATTACATATAATCAATTATAATTGATGAATAAATGCATATTTAAATCTAAACATTCATTCAATTAAATATTAAATATCTAGAAAAAATTGTATTATAATAAATAGACTACAAATCATCATCCTCATCAATTAATCTACAATTTTTTAAATATATACTTTTATTATTTCATTATTATTAAAAATTCAATTCAGACCTACAAATTCCTCGTTAACATTAATTCAAAATTAAAAAGATCTTAAATGAACACATGTCAATCAATCCACCAATCATTCACTAATATTACCAAAAATAAAGTTTGACCTATTATAAAAACATAATATTTTTCATAATAGTATAAACCTACCTTTTTTAGATGAGGAAATATCATTATTGATGACAGTTAATTTCATTATTAAGTGCTACACATTCCTACTCCCCGAATGTCGGAATTGTTTTTTAAATACATTATTTGATGATGTATTCAAACATTTTATTAGTGTGTCACCCATTAAAATAATTTTACCATTATTTAAATTATAAAGGTTTAGTAACCTTTCATGATTATTGTTTCAAATGTATCTCATCACAACACAAAATACAACAGCAAACAGTTGGTTTGGAAAAGGTTTAATGCCACTGTCTTTTTGTTTGTTGGTTTGTCTTTCAGTTTGTTAGTTCATTTTTGAATGTTAATTAGGTCTTATTTATCTTTAACTAATTTTGTAGGTAAAATATATTGCATCTTCACGGCCCACTCACTTTCTATGTTAGATTTAAAAAAAATAAAATGTGAAACAACACAAAAAGTTGGCAAGACTTGGTTACAAGAAATTAATGTTATTTAAAATAATAGATTAAATTGAGTTTTTGAGATAATATTTAATTGTTCTTGATTAATTAAGGCAGCAAATCAGGGGCCGAACCCTATACAGTCAAAAAAGACAGGAAGGTTGGCAAATAAAAGATGCCAGCACCGAACCAACGGCACAACCGAGAAACAAAGTCAAAAGCAAAACAAAACACTGGAAAGCCCAGAGTCAGAAAGGACGAAACTACATAACTATAGAATTAACAAGATCCTTAAGATTCTCATTGTCCGCATTGTCGGCATTCCCTCGATTACCCACCGCTTCCAACATAGTCATATTTAGCAGAATGTTATTTCGAAGGCCTTTGGCGAATACCTCCTTTACAGTAATGCTAGACTAATGGGTTGTCCTTAAATTCGCAGCAGGAGACTGGTTCAGTATGAATATGATCTCCCCTCATTCTATAATTGCAGACCCAGCCGATGAAATTTCCAATTACCGCCTTGAGCTTTGAACAAGTAACAAGCCCTCAATTTCGTTTGCACTAAATGCAGATGTGAAGGCTCATTTTACAAAATGGCCCGCCGCGGTGACGTCTACTTTCATGCTTGAAAATAATTCCCCCTTGGTTTTCATGATGCAACTCTCGCACCTCCACCTCATGATACAAGGAATTAATCATGACAATCAAGGAAGTACTAAGGTTATCATTATCCATGATCCACAATGGCCTTTTCCACGTGGACCGCCTTCGAAAGCTATCTTCGTCATTAATGTTCATCATTCATGCTCTATCATCTCCTTCTGAATGATCTCTCTAATGTTTGAGGGTATATGAGCCCCTTGTCGCCATACCCTCCATCCTGAGAATTGCTGACCAAGGTTGGCACAAGCATCAGTGACCCTGTTACCTTCTTTGTAGGTGTGGGTAATCTCAACTTCAAAAAACTTTTGTAAAAGAAATTGGATGTTCGTAATGATGTCTTTTAGATGGATACCAACGTTAGATGCTTTATTAACAGCATCTATGACCAACTTAGAATCTCCTTGAATATTCAAATTTCTAATTCCTAGGGATATAGCTAACTTTAATCCCCAAAGTAAGGCCATAGCTTCAGCATAGTTATTGCTCTGGCAACCCATGCCACCAGCATAGACAGTAGACATCCCTCCTTTTTCATTTCTTATTATTCCTCCTCCACTTGCTTTACCTCTCAACTTGGATGCCCCATCAAAATTGAGTTTCATCCAATTGGGTTTAGGTGGTATCCATTTAGTATGAAGTCTCTAAAGAATTTTGGAATTATCATGCCCAGGGATAAGGTTTAAAACCTTCCATTTGGCAGCAATTTGACTTTCAAATTTAGATAGGGGTTTCTCCGCAACACTAATATGAGCTGTTGTAACACTTTACAAGATGGTCCTAGCAAAGGAGTTAAACACTTGAGCAACATTTCTAGTAGTGTCCCTAAAAATTTTGTGATTTCGCTCTTTCCATAAAGTCCAGCTCAAGCATGGCAGAGCTTGCTTCCATAATTCCTTAATCTAGGGATGTGTGAAGGTTGAGTTCTATCTGAGAATTACTTCTTTAAGGTCAGAATTGCAAATCCATTCAATGCCAAAGTTGTTAAGTATTGTGCCCCATAAATCCTGGGTAAACTCACAATGTATGAATAGGTGTTAAACTGATTCCTCTCTAGAACCACATAGAAAACATCTGTTGACATCTGTAATAATTTTTAATTGTTATGTTATAATAATATTGAAATTATTTTAAATTTAATTAATTATTATTATTATTTTAATAAAGATCATCATAATAATAAAAGTTAAGAGGTTTTTGAAATATAAATTTAAGTTAAAAATAAAAGGTTGAAAGTTGTTTTTTTTTATAAAGGGTAAAGGGTAGGTTTTTTGAATTAGGGATCCAGATTTTAGAAGAGAAACATACAGTCAAGATTAAAATAGTTAAATATTATAGTATGTACATCGACATCACAACTAAAACAATAAAAAATAATTAAAAAATAGTTGTCAATGATCCATCCAAAATATTGAACATTTGAGATCTAAGGGTCAAAGATGAAGAAACCAACCTCCTTTTATCAATCCAACAATGGTAAAAAGGAGGGATTTTTGAAGTTAGGGCTAAAATTTAAACATGAAACCAATATCAAAGGCCTAAAAGTCTAGATTTTTAACAAAAACAACAATCCTAAACATGAATCTATGCATAAGGTTGTTAGTAGGGGATTGTGAATGGTAGTTTACAACATTTTGTATAGTTTTAAATGTGACAAATATGTATTATGTCATCATTCATATAAGTAGATAACATAAATATAATGTTGAATGTTTCTTAAGATTGAAAAAAAAAGAATTGAAGAGACCAAAATTTGAAGAGTCGTGTAGACTCTACAACTAACGTAAATCGCAACATGTAAATGTTATTCTTTTACTTTGGTTATTATTCATAGGCTGAACAAGATCAATCCATACTTTTGCTATATGAAGTATCCCTAGCCAATATACTTTTTTGAATCATAATATAAGAATGATAGTTCACAAGTTTCATTTATGTTTTTTGTTGATTTAAGCAAATATATCTCTCTTGTTCATGTCTCAAATGAGCTCGTCATCATAAGTAATCCATGGAATAAATAATGGTAATGAGTAAGCTTTTATTATAAAAACTACACCATGTGAATTTGGCTTTCTATAATGCCTACTTTGTGAATTTGTATGAATTCAAATAGACTACACCCTTAGCATGTCTAAGCACAAGGAGTTCCAAGTACCACTGCTAATAATGGATTCATTTTTGTAACCCTCAAGATGCTAAGATCATTATCAGGTCAAAGAGATACTAAAAGATGGCTGGAGGAATGGAAACACAAGTTTTCTTTAGAAGAGTTTGTTAAAGAGTATGGATCCTTATGCAAGAAATCAATACCGATCACCTCTATGGGGATATATATGAGATTTTCTGGTGTGAAATACTTGAGTTGCTAGCGACATGGTTTTCAATAATACAACACTATTTTTTTTACCTCATTATATGAAGAGTTTTAAATGGGACAAAAAGAAGCTTGCCAATTTACATAATTTGGACATTGAGTGGACTCAAGCAATTGAGCATTAGGTGAAAACTACTATTAATGGATATGTATCTGAATTTGGTTTTCAAGGATACTTTTCTTTTGAGACTACATATGATTTATTTGTGAGAGGAATAAGAGGAAAGTTCTTGGAGAGATTCCCTATGCTTGTAAAGATTTTAGTTTTGGAAAAGGTTATGGTGCCTATTCCGATTGACATAAATTAGTTAGACAAGGAAACATGGGGATGCAAATTACAAAGGGGTGAATGAAGGGTAGGTAAATTGTTGTAACTAGACCACGATGAAGCCTACTAGGAGGAAAGTATCCAAATAAAATAACAAGGTAGTAGAGCCAAATAAGGTTGTGAAGCTTTAACGAGAGCTATGATAATACAAGAGATGGAGAAAACATAATCATATGAATGATATATAGTCGAGAAAACATATGAGTAGAAGTATTAGAGGGAGATCACAAAGATAAGGAGAAAGAATATATCCACTGATAGTGATAGAGTCAGAAACTAGATAAGGAGAAAGAATATATCCACTGATAGTGATAGAGTCAGAAACTTAGTGTGATCTAGATGAATCCAAAGAAATCATAGAAAGAGATCATGAAGAAAAGGTCATCCTAGAATGGGAATGGGATAGAGAACAAAGATTTGAAGAAATTGATATCACATAAGAGATCGATTAATTTAGTGGTATTTTAAGGGAGCATCTTGAACTTCAACATTTATATATTGAATGAGAAGAGAAACCTTTTCATAATGTATTGTATAGAGAGGGGTCCAATCAAGGGTTAGATTAATTTAAACGACTCTAACAAGAATGCATACCCCAATGCCATCACTATTAGTATAATTAAATAAGCCATAATTAAACTATGAAATCATAGCAACCAAGAAGTGGTTTGGAGAAGTTATAAAGAGATTATAAAGAGATAGAGAATAACTTGGTATCACAACTAACAAAGTGGATAATTCAAATGTGCCAATCATGTCATTGAGCATCAAAACTAGTCTTAATACATAAGTTTACACACCCAACAAACAAGTGGTAAATATTCATCTTAAGGGAGTGATGGCATTCCCTAAAAGAGTTTTTGTAACCATGCAGTTTTATAACAGGGTCAATGACATGCAACAATACCTTTTGACCTACAAGATGAAGTGGGAATCCAAGGGTGTTCAAGGAGATGAGGTAAAAAAAATGCAAGATCATAAGGGATTTAATTGGCCAAGATTTGAAGTTCATATATTATTTTTTATGCCCCTAATTAGTTATGGCCAATTTAAAGTGTAATTGTTGACCATTGTGACCACAAGTCAAAATGGGTCAACCCCCTATAGTCAAGGCTTGTTATTGTTAGGTTGTGGAGCTAAAAGCTTCAACCTTTGCAAACTGAGGAACAGAAGGTTGCTGAGTTCTACAGGAACCGGCATCGGCAGCAGGACCGACGTCGGCAGAGTCCAGTGCAGAAGGCCACCGGCGACGGCAGGAAGTCGGCCGACGTCGGCAGAACCAGACTAGCAGGGACCGGCGTCGGTCGCCTGTGTGTTCCCGAAGTGTTCGTTTCACGGAGAGTTAGTTAAGTGAACGATGAGTTTGCATGTTAAGACCAGCCAGAGTCTTGGGCTGCGAGGATAATTGTCTAAATTAAGAGTCTAAGTTATTGTTTGAGTTAAGGATCTATTTATAGACCCATTGGCATGTATTGTTTAAGGCATGAGATAGAAAGGAAGAGTTCCTTCTAGTTGTAAGATCTGTGAGTTGCAGGTTGTTGCAAGCTCATTGGGGATCTACATGTAAGTTTGGTCTTTGAATTGCAGGTTGCAGGTTCATGAGAGATCAGCTTGAAGTGCTATAGAGTGCTTGGTGTACCGGCAGGGTTATTACTGACTGGTTGGTGAGGTGAACACCAATTCTGTGTGTGAGTTGGTTGTTGGGACCGTTTTTTGTGTAGGAGAGTGTGTGTGAGAAGAATTACTGTACACTTGAGGTGTGGCGAATCTCTGTAAGGTGAAAGAGTGTGGCGGCTCTTTGATGTATTCTTTTCTGTATAGTGTTAATACAAGATAGTGTATTGTCTCTCATATTCTGTGCTATTGGTGAATTCTAGTTACTTGTGTTTTTGGTTATTTCCGCATATTCAATTGCTTATATTTGGTAATCATACTGTGCTCTTTCTGAGGAGCAAGATCCTAACGAGTGGTATCAGAGCATGTTTGTTGTTCTAGATTCCTGACAAGTGGTATCAGAGCTTTTGGTTGGGATACTAACAGATTGGTGTAGATCTGGGTAGTGTGTTTTGATTACAGGTTACTCACAGGGTTTCTGTTTGAGTGGGAGTTGAGCAATGGCAGAAAATAGTCAACTACGAATGGAAAAGTTTAATGGCAAGAACTACCAATTATGGAGGATGCAGATTGAGGACTATCTGTATCAGAAAGATTTGTACTTACCGTTGGGTGGGGTTGCTAGCAAACCCTTGGATATGAAAGATGAAGAATGGGAGGTTCTTGATCGGAAGGCTCCGGATCTGTTAGATTGAGTCTTGATTCATCTGTGATTTCCAGCTTATCACAGTGTAAGACAACGGTGGAGTTGATGAAATCTTTGGCAAATTTGTATGAAAAACCCTCGGCTTCAAATAAGGTATTTCTTATGAAGCGTTTATTTAATTTGCAAATGTTGGAAGGTGGATCTGTTCATAGCCATCTTAGTGATTTCCATGGTTTGGTAAACCAGTTAAGTTCAGTGAATATTGTATTTGATGATGAACTTAGAGCTCTCTTAATCTTGTGTTCATTACCTGAAAGTTGGGAAGGTTTGGTAATGGCAGTTTCTAACACTGTGTCTCCTTCAAAAGTCTTAAAAGTGGATGATGTTGTGAGTGTGATCTTGAATGAAGAGATACGCAGGAAAAGCACAGGTGAATCATCTGGAGATGCTTTGAGTGTTGAAGGAAGAGGAAGGCCAAGAGAGAAGACAGAGCGTGGGAGATCAAGGTCGAAGATAGGCAAAAGATCCAAGTCCAGGTATGGCAGAATAACCTGCTGGAAATGTGGAAAGCAAGGGCACTTAAAGAGAGATTGCAGATCGGGTGAAGATCACCATGAAGAACATGGAGAAGAAGCAGATGTTGCAGGTTACGTTGCACAGGATGCTCTGGTATGTTCTTTGGATAAAGTAGAATCTTGGGTATTAGATTCAGGTGCCTCTTTTCATGCATCCCCACATAGGGAATTTTTTCATGAGTATGTCCAGGGAGACTTTGGAGAAATTTGTGTAGGGGATGGTAAGTCTTGTCAGATTGTTGGCAAAGGCAAAGTGAAGCTGAAATTGCAGACAGGTGACACATGGGTGTTAAAGGAGGTCATGCATGTCCCAGTTCTGAAGCGGAATCTGATTTCTGTTAGAAGTTTGGGTGAAGAGGGTTGCACAGTAACTCTCACAGCGGACTCTTGGAAGGTTACCAAGGGTACACTTGTTGTAGCTAGAGGTAAGAAAGTAGGTACGCTTTATCTATCTACTTGTTTTACTGATTCTCTTTCTGGGTTATCTATTTCAGCTGTAGATTCAAAGATGTGGCTTGATAGGCTTGGTCACATAGATAAGAAGGAGATGCTGGTTCTTGAGTCAAAGAATATGCTTTCGAATTTGGAAGGTGTGGATCGTGGTTTCTGTATGCAGAAGAAGAAGGTTACGTTTCTTGAGGAATCCGATGTTAATGACAAGAACAAGAAAGCCTTGGTTTTCAAGGAGAAAGTGACAGACAGAGTTCAGCATAAGGTGCAGAGGAATTTTGAGCAGAGCAAGGGTGATTTGGACAAGGGTTTGATCCAAAAAGAGCTCGCGGGAAAAAGTCAGGTCTCACAAGAAAAACACAGAGACCGACGTCGGCAGGAAAACCGGCGTCGGTGTCCAGACAGGGACCGACGTCGGCTATGTGCAGCCCGACGTCGGTGACTCAGGGCAGACAGAGACCGACGTCGGCCAGGGAAAACCGATGTCGGCAAGGAGGCAGTCGCAGGGAACCGACATCGGTCGGCTGTAGACTGAGATGTGACCGGCATCGGTTACTGAGACGAATTTTGGGTGGACAGCGAGTTGTCATGGAGTCTCAAGCGCCCATATGGAGGACTGAAGGTGTAAGTAGGTTCTTAAATTCGTCATTTCCCTTCTTTACACTACTTGTTGCTCACTTATGGCATAGGACCAGGAAGTTATTGAAGAAGCAGAACAGGTAGATCCAGGAAACAGTGGGAGCTTGGCATGAATGAGGATGTGATTCCTTGGAGGAGAACCAAACAGGTGTTTTGGGTAGAGTTGCCAGCTGGAAGTAAGCACTGAGAGACGAATGGATGTTGAGGATGAAGAAGAGCGGAAATGGATACGTGAGATGGAAGATCAGGGTATATGATCTTGTTTTAGCTGCAGGGCAATGGAGGTTTGATCATTGTGTTTCTCTTTACCAGGTTGGATAATATTAGCTACATTATCCTATTTTCTGTATGATGTGCTTGTTGCAGGGTTACATATACAGGTATTGCTGAACTGAAGGTAAAGCTAGTTCAGGTGTTTGCCATGGAGAATCTGGGAGCAGCAAGATTCTTTGGCATGAGTGTGTTCTAGAGACATGGAGGTCTTGTTGACTTTGTTTCAGGATGATTGTGTGAAGCCGATTAGCACGCCGATGGTTAGACAGTTCATAGAACAGGTGTCTTGATTCACATAATGAGGTTGAGTGCATGGTATGTACTAAACCTGAGTTTTCCCAAGCAGTGGGAGTTGTCACAAGTTTGGAGTCAATCTGGGAGAGTAATACTGAAGGGCAGTTCAGTGGGACCAGTAGCAGGTGCACATGCTATGCAGGGTCAAGTTCTTTATCTACATGGTTGTAGATGCGGATGTGGCAGGTAATTTGGATGACAGATTTTGCACCAAGGATTTTGTGGTGGTTGGTCTTCAAGAGTGATCTTGAGGAGGGATACAAAGCCAAGGGAACAAACTAGATGGTGTACAGGTACAGGTACAGGTTGCAGCTGTTTATCTCCAAGTGGGAGATTGTTAGGTTGTGGAGCTAAAAGCTTCAACCTTTGCAAACTGAGGAACAGAAGGTTGTTGAGTTCTATAGGAACCGGCGTCGGCAGCAGGACCGACGTCGGCAGAGTCCAGTGCAGAAGGCCACCGGCGACGGCAGGAAGTCGGCCGACGTCGGCAGAACAAGACTAGCAGGGACCGGCGTCGGTCGCCTGTGTGTTCCCGAAGTGTTCGTTTCACGGACAGTTAGTTAAGTGAATGATGAGTTTGCATGTTAAGACCAGCCAGAGTCTTGGGCTGCGAGGATAATTGTCTAAATTAAGAGTCTAAGTTATTGTTTGAGTTAAGGATCTATTTATAGACCCATTGGCATGTATTGTTTAAGGCATGAGATAGAAAGGAAGAGTTCCTTCTAGTTGTAAGATCTGTGAGTTGCAGGTTGTTGCAAGCTCATTGGGGATCTACATGTAAGTTTGGTCTTTGAATTGCAGGTTGCAGGTTCATGAGAGATCAGCTTGAAGTGCTATAGAGTGCTTGGTGTACCGGCAGGGTTATTACTGACTGGTTGGTGAGGTGAACACCAATTCTGTGTGTGAGTTGGTTGTTGGGACCGTTTTTTGTGTAGGAGAGTGTGTGTGAGAAGAATTACTGTACACTTGAGGTGTGGCGAATCTCTGTAAGGTGAAAGAGTGTGGCGGCTCTTTGATGTATTCTTTTCTGTATAGTGTTAATACAAGATAGTGTATTGTCTCTCATATTCTGTGCTATTGGTGAATTCTAGTTACTTGTGTTTCTGGTTATTTTCGCATATTCAATTGCTTATATTTGGTAATCATACTGTGCTCTTTCTGAGGAGCAAGATCCTAACGAGTGGTATCAGAGCATGTTTGTTGTTCTAGATTCCTGACAGTTATGGGGGTAGAACATAGTGTCATAGGGTGTGTTGTGGTATATTTTATATCATTTAATTCCATTCTTACCTTGGTTATGATATATTTTAGTTTTATGTCATTTGGACTCATCTAAGGGGTCAGACTGTCATAACATGTCACACAATAATGAACATGGTAGTTTGGTTGTACATTTTATAAGTGTACTTAGAAAACCTTTCAGGCCAAAAATACTACATAAATATGATGCTTTTGGTGTCAAGATCATCCTATATAAATTTTGTGTCTTTATGAGCTTGATATCTCAAGATATAAGCATTTAAAGTTGACATAGCAGAGATAAACGTGCGTGAAGACATCAAGTTCAGGGTTCAAGAACTAATCATTTAAGTTAAAAAACTCTAAAAGATCATGAGATCCAACTCAAATATTCCAAGTGGAAAAATGACATTCAATCAAGATAAGATCAACAACACACGGGTGCTTAATAGGGTCAAAAAGTCAAAAATTGATCAGATCAAGGATCAATGGCACACATTGAGTCATGTAGATAAGATCAGTGATCCACATTTAAAGACTAGGACCCAAATCCAATAGAGTACATCAAATTATGTAGATAATATATAACAGTGCAAGTGAGGGTTAAAGAGTCAAAGGATATTGAGAGTGAATACATTCATGCCAAGTGTCACAATTTAATTGAATAAGCAAATCAACGGTGTGCATTTTATCTTAAAGGCTAATATCAATGACACAAGTTTAACTGAGCAACTAAGATCAATAGTACACATTGAATCAAAGGTCAAGGAGCCCAAATTGAATGTGAGACTACCAAGTGGCATGAGAGAATTAACCATATGGGCTGACAATAGGATCCATAGAAAGCATGTAATGCTTCCAAATGTCATAATCTCAGATGCATGGGTCATAGATCAACAACCAATGTTGAAATTATTTGTAGTTTTGAGACCACATATTACAATAAATATATTAAAAGAGACAAAACAAAACACTTAGTTGAAAGACAGTAAAAAAATAGCAAAAAAGCAACAAATTAAGTTCTAGGTCCTATCTATTCTTCATATGCCTTAATCCAGTTATGAGTAAGATTTTTTAGTAGGAAATTTTTCTTCTTACTATTTTGAAGCTTAACTTTCTCCCCAACAATAACCTTCATCTTTTTGTCCATTATGAGATTCTCAATGTTTCATTTTTTATTTTAATGAGGGAGTTAAGAGCTTCCATACTTTGAAGACTATTATGACAGTGAGCCTACTATAATTAACAAGCAATCTGAGATTTTCATTAAAATATTCATTTTCTTTTTTCAAAGTGAACAGTGTTTCCTTGATATTTTGGAATTCTAAGCTGATTTCCAAGATGTTAGATTTTGTCTAGTAGATACCATCATTTAGACTGAGTTTGTTGATTTCTTCCTTGAACCTTTTTTAGTCTTTTAAGAACCAAGGTAGGACAAATTTGTGCAGATCCACCTCATCTTTGATTTTGATGAGTCTAGTTTGGTATTTATGTTCCTCCATGAGTTCCTTCAATTCTAGGAGGGATTTGTTTGCATGGGGTTTGGGGTAAAATGGGCCTTCTCAGAAATTGGTTCTTAAGCAATAATATAGGTAGGGGCAATTTCCTCCAATTTGTTCCAATTATCATATTTATTTATATATTTAAAAAATAAAAATATTAAAATAAATTAACATTACAATATTTAAAAAATTTATTATTCTCTAATTAAGAAAGATTAATATATAATATTATATATAACAATTGATGAGTAAGTGTATATCTGAATCTGAATATTCATTTTATTAAGTACATATACATATCGATATTTTTTATTACATATAATAAATTATAATTGATGAATAAATGTCTATCTAAATCTAAACATTCATTCAATTAAATATTAAATATCTAGAAAAAATTGTATTATAATAAATAGACTACAAATCATCATCCTCATCAATTAATCTACAATTTTGTTAATATATATTTTTATTATTTCATTATTATTAAAAATTCAATTCAAACCTACAAATTCCTCAGTAACATTAACTCAAAATTAAAAATATCTTAAATGAACACGTCAATCGATCCACCAATCATTCACTAATATTACCAAAAATAAAGTTTAACCTATTATAAAAACATAATATTTTTCATAATAATATAAACCTACCTTTTTTAGATGAGGAAATATCATTATTGCAACTAAAGAGGGGGTAAAAATTTATTAAAAACCAAGAAACCGGGGATTACACTTTCCAATCCTGCTCGAGAAGTTGAGTCAGGGTCGGAATCAGTTCAGTAGGAAGCTTATACTGATCATAAATAGCCCAATTTGGTCTGTGATCCGTGGCCCATTTAGCCAAGCGGTCGGCCACAGCATTCCATTCCCGAGGAATGTGACGAAAGGAAATTAATTCAAAAAGCGGGATTACTAGCCTAATCTGGTTAATAATCATCCCAAGTTTCCAATCCGTACAAGCGGAATTAGAGTTGTTTAGCAGGTTCACCACCACCTGCGAGTCCGATTCACACACAATGCTGAAGATACCCTGCTTACAGCAAATCCTCAAAGCCTCCAGGATCGCCATCGCCTCCATACAATT
This sequence comes from Torreya grandis, assembly GCA_037957365.1. NCBI lineage: Eukaryota > Viridiplantae > Streptophyta > Pinopsida > Cupressales > Taxaceae > Torreya > Torreya grandis. Next base: position 1,354,468 of record JARHVA010001907.1, on the reverse strand, counting down.
GTTGGAATGACAACCTTTATATTCTGTGAGTAAAAAACAAATGTTACCTGAGGAGTTTCTAGCAATGGCTCCGATCCCGGCATCTCCGGGATTCCCGCGTACAGACCCGTCCACATTAATTTTTATAACTCCATCCATCGGCGGCGTCCAGCACCCAGCACGATTGATCGGCCGCAGTCCACGCTTGTTGGAGGTCGAGGGACAAAGTGGGAGGCAGGGGCGCACGACCACAGGGATACCAAAGGAGAGGCGGACCAGAACTGAGGCGTCCGGCTCCTCCAAAATGCCTGCCCACTCGCCTTTGGCGTGGAGAGTCTCCTGGAGCGCCACCAGGATTCTCAGCCAAAGCAATCCAACACTCAGGCTACGCCCCTGGAACAGTCTTCTGTTCCGTTCAAGCCAGAGATGCCAAACAATGAATGAAGGACCTGCTGTCCAAGCTTTCTTCAGGAAGGACACCTTGCTGGGGGGCTTATCCAAACGTTGCCAAAACTCGGTCAGGGATCCAGCGTGCCAACAGGGGCATCCCCAAGCGTCCCACCACAAGTGCCAAAGCTCTCTGGCATAGGTGCATTGGAAAAATAAATGTTCTCCATTCTCTTCACTGTCACAGCACAACAAACAGATTGAAGGACCTTGGAAACCACGCTTGTTGAGATTATCCCACGTGAGGCACCGCCTGTAGGTGAGAATCCACAAGAAAAAATTGCATTTAGGCCAGGCATTTTCCGTCCCCAGAGAAAATCCTCAGCGCCTAATTGCTCCTTAATCAACGTCTGATAACCAGGGGAAACAGTGTAGGATCCACTGGAATCGCCCCCCCAAGCCAAGGTATCATCTTCACGCATCGAGCTACATTCTCTATACGCCAGAATCTGGAGAAGTTCCTGTCTATCTTCCACAGTCCCGCCTTGCGGCCAGGCCCTCTCCTGCTTCCACATGTATACACTGGCAGCTCCCAGCTGAACAACTTCTTTATAATGATCCACAGTGTCCCATCCAGCACTACGGAAAGCCTCCCACAAGTCCTGCAGATGAGGGCGCGAGAGCATAAGCGGAGGGAAGCCATTCCAAGAATCATCCCAAAACAAAGCCTTTGTGCCACTATTGCAAATCCAGAAAAGTTTGGCCTGCACTAAAGAGGCTCCCAGTTTGAGGGTGCTCCACACCATAGAGCCTCTTCCCTCAATGGAAACCCGGGGAATCTCTGTCGGGCTCACTCCAGGAAGATATTTCAGCCAAAGAATACGGGCCCACAACTGAGATTGACTAGTGCACCACCTCCAGTACAGCTTAGCCGCAAGGGCCTGACTGAAAAGAACAGCTGACCTTAGTCCGAGACCTCCTTCACTTTTGGGCCTACACACAGTGCTCCACTTGATCAAGCTCCATTTAGAGTTCCTAAGGTTGCCACTCCACAGAAATTGCCTGGAGAGCGCATCATATTCACGGAGGAAGTACTTTGGAGCCACCTGTACCATACTACGGTATATGGGAAGAGCTTGGATGACCGACTGAAGAAGCGTCACACGCCCCGCCATCGTGAGCCACCTATGAGTCCAATGATTCACTTTCTGCCTTAACTTGTCTAGAATGTTTTGCCAAAACAGTCGAGGCTGGCAGCCCACCACAATGGGGACCCCCAAATAGATCACCGGAAGAGGTTGTGGTTGAAATCTCAATATAGTAGAGATCCTGTGCTGAATAGAATCAGGCGTATTAAAGAAATAGATGGAGGATTTTTGCTCATTCAACTGCTGTCCCGAAGCCATTAAATAAGTATCCAAGGTGCTTCTGAAAGCCTATGCTTCCCTGATACGAGCAAGCCCAGCAAGGATGGTGTCATCCACGAATTGGAGGTGAGACAGTGTGGCAGCCCCATTGCCCCACTGCCATCCCTGGATCCGACTCTGCAACACTTGAGATTTTATGAGCCTCCCAAGGCCCTCAGCCAAAAGAATAAACAGGTACGGCGATAGCGGATCCCCTTGCCTAAGCCCACGAGAAGCCCCAAACAGTCTGGAAGGAGTTCCATTAATGAGAACAGAAAACGAGGGCGTGGTAACACAGCTGCACATCCAGTTAACCCAATCCTGGCTAAAACCAAAGGCCAGGATGATTTTTTGCATGAAGCCCCAGTCCACCCTGTCATACGCCTTAGCCAAGTCGAGCTTGATAAACATAGCTCTCTGTTGGGAAATGCTCATAGAGTGGATGGCCTTTGAAGCAATCACAACACCATCTAGAATCTGCCTCCCCGCAACAAAGCCCCCCTGTTCCTCCGAAATAGTCGCTGGGAGGCATGCTTTAAGCCTTTTCGCAATGAGTTTCGAAATAATTTTGTACACCGTGTTGCAGAGAGCAATAGGCCGAAAGTGATCCATCTGACTAACCTGGTCTTTCTTCGGGATCAGGACTAGAAAGGTAGCATTGATCGCTTTAAGCATCTCCTTGTTGCGGTAGGACTCTTGCACAACCTCCACTAAATCATGGCAAATGATATCCCAAAACTCCTGAAAAAATTCAGCCGGAAAACCGTCCGGTCCTGGCGCCTTGCCTCTACGCATAGAAAAGACCACTTTCTCCACTTCCGCCTTCTCAATAGGTTTCAAGAGGGCTGTATTCATATCAGCCGTGACAATGTGTGGAATGCAGGACAGCACCTTATCCTCCTCCATGTTGGCTAAAGGACCCTCTCTAGAAAAAAGCTCCGTGTAAAAGCGAACAGCTTCCTCCGTTATGGCAGCTGGAGAAGAGGTTCTAACTCCATCCTTAGTCTCAAGAGCTGCAATGTAGTTCTTATTGCGCCTCGCCTGCACCAATTTATGAAAGAAGGCCGTGTTCCTGTCCCCTTCCTGGAGCCACTCGATCCGGGCTTTCTGCTTCCAAAAGATTTCTTCCCGCATTTCCCACTCATTGAGCTCATTCAACGCAATAAATTCAGCCCTATGCAGCTCTTCAGTCATTCCTGAATTCAAAATCTGCCTGGTAATGCTGTCAAGCCTATCTTGGGCAGCCTTCTTCATAGTGTTCATATTACCAAAATTTGTTCTGTTCCAAACCTGTAACTTCCTTTTGACATATTGTAGCTTCTTCACAAAGGAGAACATGGCGGTTCCATATTCCGGACTCCCCTGCCGCCACCAGTGAGGCATGAAGGAATGCAAGGATAAATCCCTGAGCCACATTAACTGAAATTTAAAGGGAGGTCTCTTAGGCCGTCTGATGAAGTTAGTTGTAAGTTTGATGGGCCAGTGGTCAGAACCCCTCCAATCCAAGATTTCAGAAGCAATGGCGAAGGCATTGGACAGCCAGAAGGAAGAGACTAAAAATCTATCCAGACACTCAGAAATGGCATCCTTACCTGATCTTCTATTACTCCAAGTAAATCTTCCATTTGTGGGTTTCACATCTGACAGGCGCAGCCGCTCCATATTAATTCTAAGAATCTCCGCTGAGGGGTCTAGTCGATTTAGCCCCCCCTTCTTCTCTTCCAAACTGAGGATAGCATTATAATCACCACACATAATCCATGGTAGATAAGGGCAGCAGCTACGAATATAGCATAGGTGTTCCCACAGCTTCAGTTGGCCTTGAGTATCGCCAGGAGCATAAATATTTGTGATCAGGATCGTTTCTCTGGTTTCCGGCGAAGAAGCAATCATGGAGAGTGACGAGATAGTCGCCATCCAGTGGATCGGTGTAAGTTTTGCCGGGTCCCAGCAGATTGCTAGCCCCCCAGCACTACCAAGCGCCCCCACACATTGGCAATGGCCAATCTCCCAAATTTTTGATGACTTATCAACCATAGCATCTACTGACAACTTAGTCTCCTGGACACAAAAAATATCCGGAGAGTGAGCACAAATCAGATTCCGCATAGTTTTTTGTCTGGGGACACTATGCAGCCCCCTAATATTCCATGACAGCACAATCATTGAGTGGAATGGGTGAAGTGTTCAACCAAGGTTTTAACCTCTCCAAACTCAACCAGTAGATCCCCTGCTCGCTTAAGTTTCTCCTGATCCTTTCTGCGTCCTGGTCTGGATGGTGTGGAAAAGGAAACCTTTTTAAAAGGTTTTTGCATTAGCCCCAGAGGCTCTCCCACTCCTTTATCTTTCCTAGGAACATCTTTCTCTTTCCCCTGTTCAGCGCAGCTGCAATCCTTGTTTTGCTGTTCTGAAATGTCCTCCATATTCTCAGCCTCCAGCCCCTGATCCCTTCCTTTACCTTGCTGTATCCCCATGTCCTGAGGTATAATAAAGGGACTGTTATTTGCTTCTCTGCCTGGTATTCCCTCCACCACATCAGGGGTGAAGCCATCCTCTATTGCCATACAATCTAGAACTTCGACCCTGTTAAAGCTCGATCCTGTAAGTCTGTCCTGGATTCTCCCCTTCTGGCTGCGCCCTCTACCACGCCTACGGACTTGGGAGAAACCTTCCCTGTCAAGGCTTGGAGCTCCCCCATGATCAAAGGTCGCCTCTGCCCCTTTTGGGGCTCCTTTCCCTTTCACAACATTTCCAGGTATTGAGGAGGAAGCTCTCTGAGAAGGTACATCAGCAACAATTCCTTGCTGAGACTCTCCCCCACTGAATCTCCCACCCTGAGGGCATTGTCTATGTAGATGGCCATAAACATGGCAAATTCTGCACCGAAAGGGAATGGCTTCATAATCAACTTGCTGTATCCAGGATGATTCCCCTACGCAAATTTCAATTGATTCTGGCAGGGGATTGTTTAGATTGATTTCAACGCAGATTCGGGCAAAGGAAATAAATTTTTTGTCCAGGGACTGATGAGACACCGCGATTGGCAAACCTAGCAATGCTGCAATTTGGCGCAGGATGTCTTCCCGCCAAAACTCTAGAGGCAATCGTGGGAGGCGAACCCATACAGGTACACTAGCAGGAAAATCCTCTGCAGAGTTAAATCCAGCATGCCATGGTTTAATGAATAGCCCTATGCGGTCATAAAAATAGGGTCCTCCTTCAAAAATACGATTTCTATCAGAAATGGAAGAGAAATTTACCAGAAAATAACTGTTGGCAGCCAACATTATGTCAATGTCTCCCTCCACATGCCAGGTACGCCTCATCCAGGCTTCCAATGCTGGCTGTGAAATCCTGAGACCCAGAAATTTGCAAATCAATGCATGCCCTGTTAAGTAGTCAACATCCTCTCTGACCGCTGCTTGAGGGACCACCAGGATCGGCCTGTCATTGCTACGTGGGTAACAGCCATTTACTTTGGTTATTTTAGGTCGCTCTCCACAGTAAAAAGAGTCTCCGTCTTGGGAAGTCAATGCTGGCCCCCCACTCGCCTCCCCTGTACCAATATTAGCTTCCACGTCCACATTCACTCCACCGGCCACGCCCAGGTCGGCCTTTGCCTTGCCTCCATTCGCAGGCGTCACGCTCCTCTCCATCGCCAGAATCGTTCCCTCTATACAGTCAGATGAGGAAATATCATTATTGATGACAATTAATTTCATTATTAAGTGCTACACATTCCTACTCCCCAAATGTCGGAATTGTTTTTTAAATACATTATTTGATGATGTATCCAAACATTTTATTAGTGTGTCACCCATTAAAATAATTTTACCATTATTTAAATTATAAAGGTTTAGTAACCTTTCATGATTATTGTTTCAAATGTATCTCATCACAACACAAAATACAACAGCAAACAGTTGGTTTGGAAAAGGTTTAATGTCACTGTCTTTTTGTTTATTGGTTTGTCTTTCAGTTTGTTAGTTCATTTTTGAATGTTGGTTAGGTCTTATTTATCTTTAACTAATTTTGCAGGTAAAATATATTGCATCTTCACGGCCCACTCACTTTCTATGTTAGATTTTTAAAAAAAAATGTGAAACAACACAAAAAGTTGGCAAGACTTGGTTACAAGAAATTAATGTTATTTAAAATAATAGATTAAATTGAGTTTTTGAGATAATATTTAATTGTTATGTTATAATAATATTGAAATTATTTTAAATTTAATTAATTATTATTATTATTTTAATAAAGATCATCATAATAATAAAATTTAAGAGGTTTTTGAAATATAAATTTAAGTTAAAAATAAAAGGTTGAAAGTTGTTTTTTTATAAAGGGTAAAGGGTAGGTTTTTTGAATTAGGGATCCAGATTTTAGAAGAGAAACATACAGTCAGGATTAAAATAGTTAAATATTACAGTATGTACATCGACATCACAACTAAAACAATAAAAAATAATTAAAAAATAGTTGTCAATGATCCATCCAAAATATTGAACATTTGAGATCTAAGGGTCAAAGATGAAGAAACCAACCTCCTTTTATCAATCCAACAATGGTAAAAAGGAGGGATTTTTGAAGTTAGGGCTAAAATTTAAACATGAAACCAATATCAAAGGCCTAAAAGTCTAGATTTTTAACAAAAACAACAATCCTAAACATGAATCTATGCATAAGGTTGTTAGTAGGGGATTGTGAATGGTAGTTTACAACATTTTGTATAGTTTTAAATGTGACAAATATGTATTATGTCATCATTCATATAAGTAGATAACATAAATAGAATGTTGAACGTTTCTTAAGATTGAAAAAAAAAGAATTGAAGAGACCAAAATTTGAAGAGTCGTGTAGACTCTATAACTAACGTAAATCGCAACATGTAAATGTTATTCTTTTACTTTGGTTATTGTTCATAGGCTGGACAAGATCAATTTGTACTTTTTCTATATGAAGCATCCCTAGCTAATATACTTTGTTGAATCATAATATAAGAATGATAGTTCACAAGTTTCATTTATGTCTTGTGTTGATTTAAGCAAATATATCTCTCTTGTTCATGTCTCAAATGAGCTCGTCTTCATAATTAATCCATGGAATAAATAATGGTAATGAGTAAGATTTTATTATAAAGACTGCACCATGTGAATTTGGATTTCTATAATGTCTACTTTGCTAATTTGTATGAATTCAAATAGACTACACCCTTAGCATATCCAAACACGAGGAATTCCAAGTACCAATGCTAACAATCGATTCATTTTCTTAACCCTCAAGATGCTAAGATCATTATCAGGTCAAAGAGATATTGAAATATGGCTAGAGGAATGGAAACACAAGTTTTCTTTAGAAGAGTTTGTTAAAGAGTATGGATCCTTATGCAAGAAATCAATACTGATCACCTCTATGGGGATATATATGAGATTTTCTGGTGTGAAATACCTGAGTTGCTAGCGACATGGTTTTCAATAATACAACACTATTTTTTTTAACCTCATTATATGAAGAGTTTAAAATGGGACAAAAAGAAGCTTGACATTTACATAATTTGGACATTGAGTGGACTCAAGCAATTGAGCATTAGGTGAAAAATACTATTAATGGATATGTATCTAAATTTGGTTTTCAAGGATACTTTTCTTTTGAGACTACATATGATTTGTTTGTGAGGGGAATAAGAGGAAAGTTCTTAGAGAGATTTCCTATGTTTGTGAAGATGTTAGTTTTGGAAAAGGTTATGGTGCCTATTCCGACTGACATAAATTAGTTAGAAAAGGAAACATGGGGATGCAAATTGTAAAGGTGTGAATGAAGGGTAGGTAAATTTTTGTAACTAGACCAAGATGAAGCCTACTAGGAGGAAAGTAGCCACATAAAATAACAAGGTAGCAGAGCCAAATAAGGTTGTGAAGCTTTAACAAGAGCTATGATAATACAAGAGATGGAGAAAACATAATCATATGGATGATAAATAGTCAAGGAAACATACGAGTAGAAGTATTAGAGGGAGATCACAGAGATAAGGAGGAAGAATATATCCACTGACAGTGATAGAGTCAGAAACTTGGTGTGATCTAGATGAATCCAAAGAAACCATAGAAAGAGATCATGAAGAAAAGGTCATCCTAGAATGGGAATGGTATAGAGAACAAAGAATTGAATAAATTGATATCACATAGGAGATCGAGTAATGTAGTGGTATTTTAAGGGAGCATCTTGAACTTCAACATTTACATAATGAATGAGAAGAGAAACCTTTTCATAATGTATTGTATAGAGAGGGGTCCAATCAAGGGTTAGATTCATTTTACCGACTCTAACAAGAATGCATACCCCATGTCATCACTATTAGTATTGGTAAATAATCCATAATTAAACCATGAAATCATAACAACCAAGAAGTGGTTTGGAGAAGTTATAAAGAGATTATAAAGATATAGAGAATAACTTGGTATCACAACTAACAAAGTGGATAGTTCAAGTGTGCTAATCATGTCATTTAGCATAGAAACTAGTCTTAATACATAAGTTTACAAACCCAAAAAACAAGTGGTAAATATTCATCTTAAGGGAGTGATGGCATTCCCTAAAAGAGATTTTATAACCTTACAGTTTTATAACAGGCCCAATGACACAGAGCAATACCTTTTGACCTACAAGATGAAGTGGGAATCCAAGGGTGTTTAAGGAGATGAGGTAAAAAAATGCAAGATCATAAGGGATTTAACAAGCCAAGATTTGAAGTTCATATATAAGTTTTGATGCCCCAAATTAGTTATGGCCAATGTAAAGAGAAATTATTGACCATTGTGACCACAAGTTAAAATGGATCAACCCCTATAGTCAAGACTTGTTCTGGGGGTAGAACATAGTGTCATAGGGTGTGTTGTGGTTTATTTTATATTATTTAATGCCATTCTAACCTTGGTTATGATCTATTTTAGTTTTATGTCATTTGGAGTCATCTAAGGGGTTAACTGTCATAACATTTCACACAATAATGGATAGGTTAGTTTGGTTGTACATTTTATAAGTGTGCTTAGAAAAACTTTCCAACCAAAAACACTACATGGATATTATGCTTTTGGTGCCAAGATCATCCTCTATAAATTTTGTGTCTTTATGAGCTTGATATCTCAAGATATAAGCATTTAAAGTTGAAATAGCAAAGATAAACATGCCTAAAGACATCAAGTTCAAGCTTTAGGAACTAATTGTTTAAGTTTAAAATATCTAAAGGCTCTTAATATCCAACTCAAATATGCCAAATGGAAAAATGACATTCAATCAAGTTAATATCAATAACACATGGGTGCTTAATAGGGTCAAAAAAGTCAAAAAGTGATCAGATCAAGGATCAATGGCATGCATTGAGTCATGTAGATAAGATCAGTGATCCACATTTAAAGACTAGGACCCAAATCTAACATAGTACATCAAATCATGTAGATAAGATCTAACAGTGCAAGTGAGGGTCAAAGAGGCAAATGATCTTGAGAGTGAATACATTCATGCCAAGTGTCATAATTTAATTGAATAAGCAAAGCAACAGTGTGCATTTGATCTTAAAGGCTAAGATCAATGACATAATTTTAATTGAGCAACTATGATCAATAGTGCATAGTGAATCAAAGGTTAAGGAGCCCAGATTGAATGCGAGACTACTAAGTGGCATGAGAGCATTAACCATATAGGTTGACAATAGGATGCAAAAAAAGCATGTATGGCTTCCAAATGTCATAATCTCATATGCATGGGTCATATATCTATGGCCAAAGTTTAAATTCAAATCAAAGAAACTCTAGAAGTGATCAATAAATCAATTTGACTGGATACCAGATGGACAAGATGAGGCTACGTGCCCAAATGATGATAGGAATATTTTAAAATGGAATGAGAAACATGGAAAGGGAATTACACATAGGAATCCATGTAGGATCAAAGGATTCTATAAAAAATCAAGCACCTCAGACTCATACATCACCATTAAAGCTTAGTCAAAATCTGAGATGGATAGTGACTTCTAAATGTGAAGAATGAAGTCCAAGAGACAAATGAATGATTGTAGATGGTAAATACAGGTGTCTAGAAGATAGCTAGTAGTTAGGAGAACATATTATGACTGTTATAACATGTTTCAACCTCCCTTGAATGGTACATATGTGTCAACTCTCCTAATTTAGTTTTAAATGCTCGAGAGATGATCCATGATGAAAATAGTTTCCTGAACAAGTAAGGAGAGTCTTACACCACATTTCATGAAGTTTCATGCTTGGAGGGGCACTTTTCATATCATACATTACATGGTCTATTTCATACTCATTCTCCTAGATGTTTAACTTCTTTCTCTCAAGATGACACATGTCTTAGTGACTCTTGGCCTTCATTCTTTCCTCCTTTCTCTGAAATTCTATAAGTAGTAGTTATTTTGGCTCTTTGAAGCTAATAACATACCATGTATGTTGAAACCCTATTGGAATGACATTGTATTTTACCTTTGAACATTAATGAAATTTTGGTCTTGATTTCTTGAATAATTTTCTAAGTTTTCAAGTTATGTATGGTGATGCAAAGTGATAAATTCACTATCCTTTATTCCTTATCCTTTCATGTTTGTGCAAGAGTTCCTACTCTAATAGTTCATATAGAGATTAGTCAAGTGTGTTAGGTTCATTTCAAGTGTATTATTGTCTTTAGAGTGTGCAATATTCCCTCTAGTTCATTTACCTTGTGTTGCTTCATACATCTCACCTCTATGTTGAAACACTCATGTTAGAAACCTTCTAGGATTTAGAAGCTAGTTTGTATGCTTTGATTCTTAGTGGATGAAGTATGATAGTCATGTGGAAAACATATTTTTGTATCACCCCATTAGAATATGTTCATTTCATGCAAATTTTAACTATTTTCCCCATAATCAAGCATTAGCATAGGTGAAAGCACTTCAAGATACACTCAAGGAGCTAGACATTAAACCTAGAGTCTCACTTCCACTATAAGTACACCCACATACCTAGAAGTGTTCCCATGTTGCCCAAATATGGAAGAGGCTTTAACACACTCTTCTAGGGTGAAATATTTGGTGACAACAATAACCTAGTCATAGAGAATAAATAAAACAAGTGCAAGATCTAAACTATTCAGGACCTAAAGGAAATCAATAAAAAACTAGAGTAATCAATTTGGGACTATGATTAGAGGTTTTTAGATGTAATGAACAAATTGATTTTTACTTTCAAGATGTAAATAAATTATCTTAGTTTGCATATGGGTTAAATAGTAAAATAAGGCTTGTAATAGTGAAAACCTAATTTTTAAACAACGTAGAAGTAATCACAATTGTAATATGAGTCATGTAAATTAAAGATTATGAGGATTATTCTTTAGGATATGCTAAGACAGTGACTAGACTAGATGTGATATTACAACAAATGGTGATATGTACGAGGGTAAGAAATAAAATATTTATCTATGGTGTATAGAGTGTGGATTATAAGGGCATTATCAAAATAATTTTCCTCTCTTTAGGAAGGAGTTATACAAATTTATCACTCTTAGGACCTTTCAACTATGAAATGTCACTTGGTACAACATTATGTGTATTAACCATAGAGTGTAGGCTACAAATTGTAAATTAACCACTTATGATGATAATAACTATAGGGCATTATATGATGTTAAGGATGGCATCATAAGGAATATGTTTTTAGTAATTACATAACCACCACCACAACAACCTAATTTCATACTAAAAGATATATAGATGCCTCAACAAGGAGGTTGTTTACCACCATCACTCTAATATAAAATGAAAATATTGCCTTCCTCTCCTCAATATCACCTATGGGCACCAAATTCACGTCAATATCAACTAAATTGGGCACCTCCTTCTCCATAGAGACAATATGGGTTATCATGACTAATCACAAGGTTTTGGATCATTATAAAGGCAAGGTGGATATTAGGGGGTTATCATGGTTTTAGATAAAGAACTCATTAGTTTTGATAGCCTTTAATTTTATACTTGTGCAAGGAAAAGAATCCCATGATGCATAATTGTCCCATAAACCTTAATGATAGATTTATTTTATATGTTGGTGTTTGTTGCATAATTTTTTAGCAACACAATACTAAAGATTAACCCACACTTTAAAATATAATAAGGATAAAATAGTATGAAATGTAAATATAGTGAGTACCTAACCCAAGAAACATGTAGTTGTATAGGTTGTTATGAGGAAGAAACATAAAGAATAAGGATTGGTTATTGTTCAAGATGCCTAAGGATAATCATATCTAGAAGGTGTGAGAGGATAAGTATCCAAATTTGATAAAGGAGAAACCAATTATATGTCATTGATAAATGAAGTTTTTGAGTTATTATGATCAACTAGAATTAAGGATGGAAGTATTTCCAATGTTGTGAATATGAAAGTGCAAGGTTATGGTCAACTCATGCACATTATTCATTAGGAAGGAGTGGTGAATGATTTGACATACCTACTAAAGATGATAAGTATATAATAAATGAGAATATGTCACAAAATATCACAAATTTATTGCACAACTTGCTAGATTGTGCTAAACATGAGCAAAATAAGATAGAAAATATGGTTTGGTATGTAAAATAAAATAAACCATGAGATGTGGATGCCAAAATAGATATGTAAATTGTAGGATATGAGGTTTTAAATGTTGTGTTTGAATTTGGGAGCATCACAAATATTATGGCAAGGTGCACATGTAAAGCCATTGTAAAGCTTGCATTAAGCTACAACTTAGTAATTGTTGACTAAATTTTACCCTAGGCCAAAATTGGTCAAACCACCTTACATTTTCAAACTTTTCATAAGGTCCTTCTCAGTTTAAAATGTTCACCAAGGTATTAAATTAGGTTAAGTCATAGTTTTATGTTCACTTAATATGCTTTTCACCTTGGTCACATTTGCCTAGTTTGTCTTATGTCATTTTATACCACCTTTTGGTCATTTTAATGAATTATATAGTTTTCAACAAAAAGACAAATGTGTCAATAAGAAATATAATCTATCATATGTCAATGAATGTTAGAGGATAGTTTTGAAACTGAAATGTTGTAGGTCCAATGTAGTAACAAGAAGATCACCTACAAAAAAGGTAGTTTTAGGTAGTTGTATGAACTGAAGTGACTCATCTAACATGTGTGATGATTTAAAAATGTCTCTTGATATAACCATAGGTATTTTACAGGTTCAAGTAGCTTTAATAGATCTAAAAGTGGTAAAATTTGGTTTCTCTCTCTTATCTCTCCCTTAGACAAATCAAGAAGGGTCAATGATTTTCATTTGGTACATATAGGAGAATATGAGTTGGACTAAGTGCACTTGGGGGATGTTAACAGTCCCTGTGTACTTCCATTTCATGGTCATGGTTTCAAATTTGGTGGTTATTAATGTATAAACAATCACTAAGATTTTTAACACCTCCAAATTAGCTGTATATTCCCAATGGGTCAATTTTCTCATCTTTTTTCATTATTTTGTGTAAACTAATTGATGCATATAGTATTTTAGAGCATCTTATTCCTTTTCATATTGGATTAAACTATTTTGGCATGTGTGGCCATGGAGGGTAATCAAAATCATCTCATTGTGTTATAAATGAACACCATCATGATCTACAGAGTAGCATTTGGCAATTGCAAAGGTTCATCCTCTTGTGAATGTCTTAGGTTAAGGCTAACATGTTTGTTTTCAAATTTACAGAGCATGGTGGTCAAATTATCCATTAAAACATCTAGATATTGATTGAGAAAGGGACTTAAAATACTAAATAAGGACTAATTAAAGTCCTAATATGCACCAAAATCACCTATAGGTATGTATGGAGAATTGTAAGAATATTCAAAACCTAAGAGATATGTTGTGTACAATTTTAAGACTTGAATGGAGTTATCAAGTCATTCAGGGTTCATCAACACAATGAATACCTATAGTCAATTCAAGACCTACATTCAGTTAGTTTGAATAAATTTTATTAATGAGAAGTTTTACCTTAACTTATATGAAAAGGACTCTGCTCCACAAAAGTGTCATCTCATGGTGAATGTCAATGGGGTCTATGTAAGCATAATAATTCCACTCATGAAGCCTAGATGGAGAAGTCACATCTTGACACAAGAAGGAGACTATTTGGTCAAGAGAAAATGATTATTGAATGAATTTCAACTCCGTCAAAATATTAATTGAAACACTCAGTAAACTATATTTTAAATGATCTCAAAATGAACTTGGAGCATTGTAATACAACAGTGACACACAATGTATGGATGATATTAGAATGGTAGCATGGTCTTAAAGTAGAAATGGATACATTTAGGTGTGATATGAATTTAGTGACCTAAGGATAAAATGAAGGTGTGTAACACAATTCCCAAACACTTATCATCACCTATATGAAAATTTCAACTTCTACTTAATGAACACCTACACTCTAACTCAGTATACAAACCAATCTAAGCTAATGAAAGATGCAGGTTTGGGAGTTTGACAGAGCTATAAGATGGATGAACACTTAAGAAATCACTCTAAAATTTATAACATCACATTTTCATGTGATTCCATGAAGAAAAGATGAACTAAACTGGGTTTTCAAACTCCATGCTTAGTCAAGCAAAACCCTGCACACAGTCATAGGCCTAGAAGCTAGTTTGGAGAGTTTGAAGTGTTAAGGACTCTATGTGATGCAAAAAAATAGGATAACCTTTCGAAGGCCATAAATTTTGACCCATAGCTTTTTTTGAGCTCTTCCACATGTCAAAATGACCATATCAAATAGTATGTTGCTATCCCTAGGCAGTTCTACCTACCTAGGAATGTTTTCAATATTTTTTGGAGGCCATACGTGATCATCTGAGGGTCTAAAATTATGATTTAATTAGTTTTTTAGGTTTTTTGTATTTTTAAAAATTGTATATTTTTATAACTAGATGTCAAATTTAGTTGAATTTCATCCCATAGTATAATTATAGTGTTTAGGATATTTTGAGATATTTTTGGGATATTTCAGGAATTTTCAAAAATAGGCATTTTTTAGATTTTAGTTTTTTTCAGATTTTACATGTAAACTCTAATTTATGAGTTGAGGCTTATTTAAGCATAGTGTAGGTTTGTAATTATTTCAAGCAATCAATATGAATCAATTCTAAATATTGTTTCAAGATCTTGGCCTATTGGTAATTTTCTTGTTCTTAATAGTTTTTGGGTTCATTATCTAGTATTAGAGCAAGTTTAAATCTTGGAAGAGTAAAGAATGGAGAGAGGATGATGAGGTGTTACATAGATGAACTAGAATTTACAAGAGCTATAGAGGCAAGTTCAATAATTAACAGAGGTTATCACCAATCAATAGAGAAGATAAGGTGGTGTTGAGGAAGACACAAATCATGATGAAGAAGTTCAATAAGAAGAAGAATAACAAGAGCAGCCACATCGATGTAAAAGAGGATGGTTAGGGATTTAGAAGGAAGGAATGAAGTAATCAAGGTTTATGTTATAGATTATGGAGGTTGTTTAAAACTAGAGGAGTTGATAGATTAGATGAATAACATAGAGAAGTTCTTTGAGTGGAAGATATGCGAGAAGACAAGAAGGTAAAGTTTGCATGCACAAAATTAAAAGGTCTTGCAATGATTTGGTGGGATCACTTGCAACAATAGAGAAAAATAAAAGGTAAAGAGAATATTAATTTGTGGAGAAATATGGAGAAGAAGTTGGGGGAGAAATTTGTTCCTGTGGATTATGCATAAACCCTATACAAAAGATTTCAAAATTTGAGGCAAAAAGATCATAGTATACAAGAGTATACAGATGAATTTTATAATCTTTCTATATGAGTGGAAGATGATTAAATAAAAGCATAGATAGCTACAAGGCATGTGAATAGTTTGAAATTTTCTATTCAAGATGAATTAAGCATGCATAGAATACTTAACATGGAGGAGGATTATCAATTAGCTTTGAAGGCAGAAGAAAAACAAAATAGATATAATTTTAGAAGGACATCTCCTAGTACAAGAAGAGGTGGATCCCCTCCAATAAGGGGATGAGGTGGGTTTGATACCACTATAGGTGGATTTAATACCAATAAAGGTGAATCATCACATAGTGCAAAAAGTCAAGATGAGAATAGGCAAGGGTTTCAATACTAACAAAGAGGACAAGGGTTTCAAAGAGAATGAGTTTATGATGGTGATAGAGGATGGTTTTAAAATCAACATAGATCTTATATCTGTTATAGGTGTGGATAAGAAGGGAATAGATAATTTGAGTGTCCACACTATCAAGATCAAGAAAGGAGGCAAGAAGATCACCCAAGAGTAAATCTAGTTGAGGCTGAAATAAAAGAGCAGAATATTGAAGTTGCACCAACAAATGTTGGAGAGAATCTCATGATGAGAAGAACCATGATCGCTCCAAGGAAGGAAAAAGTGAATAATAAATAAGGTGGTGATGAATGGATATGATCAAATATTTTTTTAACAAGATGTACTTCG
Source organism: Torreya grandis (assembly GCA_037957365.1). Lineage (NCBI taxonomy): Eukaryota > Viridiplantae > Streptophyta > Pinopsida > Cupressales > Taxaceae > Torreya > Torreya grandis. Next base: position 1,338,157 of record JARHVA010001907.1, on the reverse strand, counting down.
GGTGGAAAGGTATGAAAAGTAATTATAGATGGGGGTAGATGTGAAAATATGGTTTCTAAAGAAATGATTGAGAAACTAAATCTGCAATGTAAAAAGCATCCTAACCCTTATAAAATTTCATGGTTTAAGAAAGGGAATGAGGCTACAATAGATAAAAGGTGCTTAATCAAGTTTTATATAAGAAAAAATTATAATGATGAAATATGGTGTGATGTCATTCCAATGGAAGCATGTCATGTGTTATTAGGGAAATTGTGGCAATTTAAAAGAAAAGTAATTCATGATGGAGCAAAGAACACATACACTTTTTGGAAAAGTGGTACACAGTTAGTTTTTTAACCTCTTAAAGAGGAAGGGAATATAGAAAGCATGCTCTCTATTAGATAATTTATCTAAGATATGAAGGTAGCATGTTTCTATTATGAATTAGTATTAAAAAATAAAGAAACATAAATGGTACTAATACCAATAGAAGCCACAAGAGTATTGGAAGAATATGTAGATGTTATGCCTGATAAGTTACCATATGGTTTACCACCAAAGATAGATATGAAACATCACATTGATTTGATTCCAGGATTAGCTCTACCCAATCAAGTATCTTAGAGGATGAGTCCAACACAACATGCAGAGTTAAAAAACAAGTTACTAAATTGCTAAGGAAGAAGGTGATAAGGGAGAGTATGAGTCCATGTGCAATGCTAGTTTTGATATCTCCAAAGAAAGATGGAGGATGGAGAATGTGTCTGTATAGTAGAAAAATTAATAAAATTATAATAAAGTATAAGTTTCATATACCTCATTTAGATGATATGATGGATGTGCTTCTAGGAGAAAAATATTCTACCAAGATTGATATAAGGAGTGGTTATTATCAGATTCGAATTCATGAAGGAGATGAGTGGAAAATTGCATTCAATACTAGGGATATCTTATATGAGTGAATGGTGATTTCATTCAGATTATCTAATGCACCTATCACATTTATGAGGGTGATGAATACAGTGCTATGAGAATATATTGGTAAGTTTGTGGTTGTTTATTTTGATGATATTTTGATATTTAGTAAGACTAAAGAAAAACACTTACAACATTTGAGAATGGTATTGGATTTGTTAAGAAAATAAAATTTGTATGCAAATTTGAAAAAGTGCAGGTTTATGCAGAATAGTTTGGTATTCTTGGGATTTGTAGTTTCAATAGATGGTGTGAAAATGGATGAAGAAAAGATAAAGGTAATTGTTGAGTGGCCTATTTCAAGAAGCATTACAAAGGTAAGAAGTTTCCATGGTTTATCAAATTTTTACATAAAATTTATTAAAAAAATTAGTAGCATTGTGGCACCAATAATAGATTGCATGAGAGGGAAGGAATTTGCATAGACTAGAGCAACCATAGAAAGTTTTGAAATTTTGAAGAAAAAAATTATAAAAGACCAATTTTAGCATTTCTAGATTTTAATAAAGTGTTTGAGGTTGATTGTGATGCTTCATTTGTGGGAATTGGTGCTATGCTGAGTCATGAAGGAAATCCAATAGCATATTTTAGTGAGAAATTGAATGAGGTAAGAATAAAGTATTCTACTTATGATGTTGAAATTTATGCAATTGTACAAGAATTAAGATATTTAAGGCATTACTTGGTGCCTAAGAAGTTTATACTATTTATAGATCATGAGGCTTTGAAGTATGTGAATACATAAAAGAAGTTAGATAGTAGGCATGCAAAGTGAGTTTCTTTCTTGTGGTGTAATTTTGTGTTAAAGAATAAATAAAGAAAATAGAATCAAGTAGCTGATGCATTAAGCAGGAGGGTAGTGTAATTAACTACTATGGTGAGTGAAGTAGTTGTATTTGAAGCTATTAAATAATTATATGATACTAATCCATATTTTAGCAAGGTAGTTGAGTAGTGCAGGAATCCATTAACATGTGGGACAAATGCTATTCATGATGAGTATCTTATATAAGAAGGTTATCTCTTCAAAAGGAAACAATTATGTATTCCAATTAGGTCTCTACGTGACAATATAATAAGAAAATTACAAAGTGGTGGTTTGGCTAGACATTTTGGTAAGACAAAGGCAATAACTTTGGTGGAGGAAAAGTATTTTTGGCCAAAGATGAAGAGAAATGTGACAAGGTATGTTTCAAGGTGCAAGATATGTCAGGTGGCTAAAGGACATGCAAAAAATACTGGATTATATATGCCATTACTAGTTCCATGAGGACCATGGACAAATTTGAGTATGGACTTTATGTTGGGATTGCCAAACACATAGAGATGTAACAATTCAATTTTGGTTGTTGTAGATATATTTTATAAAATGGTTCATTTCATTTCATTTAAGAAAACCAATGATGCCACTAGAGTTATAGAATTATTTTTTATAGATATTGTGAGATTGCATGGTGTTCTAAAAAGTATTACTTCAAATAGGGACACAAAATTTCTAAGTCATTTTTGGAGGACTTTGAGGAAGAAAATGGGTCCTAAGGTATAATTCAATAGTGCATATCACCCACAAATAGATGGACAAATAGAAGTTGTGAATAGGAGCTTAGGAAATTTATTGAGATGCATAGTGGAAGAGAAGCCAAAGCAATGGGACTTGGCTCTACCACAAGTTGAGTTTGCATATAATAGTTTAGTGAATAGATTGATAGGAAAGTCACATTTTAAAATTATTTATGAGAGAAATTGTATGGGTATTTTAAATTTGGTACAATTACCAATTGCAGATCAAATTAGTGATAATGTAGAAGCATTTGTAGTAGTTGCAAGGAGTAAGAATAAAGTTACAAGAAAGTAATGAGAAATATAAAGCAGCATCAGATGTTTGAAGAAGATCCAAAGTATTTGAAGAAGGAGAGTTGGTAATGGTTTACTTGAGGAAAGAAAGATTTATAAAAGGTACATACAACAAGTTGAAGTATAAAAATATTGGACCATGCAAAATTATGAATAAAATCAATGATAATGCATATGAGGTGAGTTTACCATAGAATTTTGATATATCTCCAGTATTTAACATTTCAAATTTATATGAATTCCATGGAGAATATGGTGAAGATGATGAAGATGAAGAAGTAAATTGGGAGCAACAGGTTCCAAAGAAGAAGAAAGCAAAAATGGTGCAAGTTTTATATATGAAGACAATGAGCACAAGGCAATGGAATTATAACAGATATTTGGTGCAGTGGAAAGGATTAGAAAAAGAAGACAACACTTGGATTACAGAATGGGAGATGAAGAATATTGACAAGGAAAAGTGGAAGCAGTATAATCAGGCCAACTTGCAAGAGCTGAGTTGTTTTCAACTAGAGGATAATGATGCAAAAAAAATAGACCAACCTTCAAGAGGCCATAACTTTTGACCCTTAGCTCTGTTTGAGCTCTTTCACATGCCAAAATGATTGTATCAAAAAGTATGTTGCTTTCCTTATGTAGTTCTACCTACCTAGGATTTTTTTTGATATTTTTTAGAGGCCATACATGATCCTCTGAGGGTCCAAAATTATGATTTAGTTATTTTTTTGTGTTTTTTCTATTTTTAGAAATTATATATTTTTAGAACTGGACATCAAATTTAGTTGAATTTCATCTTATAGTCTAATTATAGTGTTTAGGATATTTCAAGAAATTTTTAGGATATTTCAAGAGTTTTTAAAAATATTCATTTTTTTTAGATTTAAGTTTTTAAAAATAAGCATTTTTTTAATATTTTAGTTTGGAAAGTTTGAAGTGTTAATACCTCTATGAGTGTGATCTAGATATAAAAATTAGTAAAAAAAGGTCATAATAATCTAAAAAATACCTTCATAGTCTCTTATAGGTAAAACTAATAGAGGAAGTGCTCTCTATTTTATCTTAGACCAGAGGCACTCCACAATTAAGATAGTCTACAAACCTAGTGAAAGTCATGGTGAATGAATGGAATGGTAGAACCTTGAATCGTTGTAGGATGATGTAGGGTTGGATTGAAGATGAATAAATATTGATAAGGCACTATAGTCATTGGATACCTTCACAGGTGGTCATATACTCAAATACACATCTATGCCTATTAGGCCTATGTTGAGGTCAACATACCCCCATTATAAAAAATAGGGACCTTTGTGTCAAATTATGCAAATTTGTACCTTAAAATTAAAAATTCACTTGATCAAAATATATCTAACATGTTTTCACATTGTTCATAACTCTCATTTGGATTAATAGACAAGTTTTCAGATGATCATGCTTTCACCCCTTTCAATATTGTTAAAAAATGTTGCTGATGTTTCTATATTACTGGTTCAATGGAATCTCATTTGGGACTGAACATGATTAAAGTTTTATACTTCAATGTTAAATTGATCTTTTGTTCACCTTTGATCTATCAAAGATTCATTGGATCTATTTTTAGTCATGTTAAACCCTAGTCTAGTGTTTTAAACCTAGGCCTTTTTTGAATTAAATTCAAAATTGTGCAGAAACAAATTACATGAGAACACTTCAATTATGCCATGGACTTAGTTTAATTTTTATCTTAAGGCTTCATTGTGTTTTTCAACATGACCAAACCTTAGTATAAAAATATTATGCTTGGTCCCTATGTCTTGTGACCCCTTGGTCTATTTTATTAATGGCATGGTCTAACTAATACATGGTCCCTTTGTTATAAAGCTTAGCCTAAAGCCTTACCCTAAGATTTATCGTATTTACTAATAAAATAAAATCCTTAAGCTAAAACTTTATGCTATGTATTTTATTTTTAGGAGTCCCCTTTAATATGTTTAAAACTTAGCTTTAGACTTTAGTCTAAAGTTTTTTTTTGTATTTATTAATACGAATGAAAAATTTGGTCCAAAACTTTAGCTTAAGTTTTATATTATTCTCAAGCTTTGAATTTAATATTTATTATTATCTACAAGAACCAATCACATTCAAATGCCTAGATCACAATCTATGACATGCATTTTATTAGATGGGGAAGATCTAATGTCATGAGATCAATGTTCAAAATTTAAACTCATAGTTCATAATAATGCTCGAGCACATTCCCATCGATCAACGATATGTGATGCAACATACACTATATGATCAATGGATTGTAGTGATTCAAGACTTTAACCTAGCCCAAGGATGAGTGAGAGGGTGACAAGTGTCATCACTATTAGAACTCAGTTAAAAGATCTAATGGAGTGCATTTTCTTGAATAAAAATGATCTGATGTTGTGAGATAGACATTGAATTTTCAAAAGGAGTTTGGACCAAATAAGTTTCCACCATGTGGTAAAAGCACATTAACCTAATAGAAATGATAGTATAGAGTGCAGAAAGCCCATAAAGATGCCAAATGTCACCATTTTGGTAAAATACTAGTGAACATCCAATGGTGGTCAACCCCTCAAATCAAGATCTAATGGAGCACATTGATTTATATAAGGATAATTGAATGGTATGAGGCAAAGCTGAATTTTTAAAGGGCTCAAAGCCAATGAAATACTAACATGTGTCCAAAAGTGATAAATGGTCATATTTTGAGTATTAATGAATAGGGATGCCAGGCAAGTAGAAAATGACAAACTTGAATATTTTATGGACCTGGTGATGCAAAGGTATAAATAGGCAAATCTAAATGCATTTTAAGGCATGAAACTTATGAGTTGAGTTCACAGATGCTATTAAAGCTCCCTATGAACCTGATTGAAATAAATACCTCAAAGAGTACATATGCCCTGATTCATTCTTGTTAGTATTTTAATTGAGTTAAGGGTAACTAAATTGTCACCTGTGTGAAGATAATTCGATCCAGAGTCCACTAGTGAGTAATTTAATAAAAATTTTAGCCATGACAACTTGGAAGGGTGTTTCCTGAGAGAACATGGAACTCTATTTGACCTCAAATATAGGAAGTGAGAAGTAAGAGCAAATGGAAATATAGGATGTAAAATAGTAGGGTTATGAATATAATCCCAAATGGTAGAGGAGAAGATTGTTGAAAGCCAAGAGTATCAAAGAGCCATGAAGATCTTGCAATAGCAATGTGGGACATCATCAGCCAAAGGGTCCCAAAGTTATTTGGACAAGGAATATTCCTTTAGTAACTAAGCTTGTATAACATTTTGAGAAGGAATATTATTTTAAGCATGTGTAGTTTATAAATCCCATGGCCTATAAATCATAGTTAAAGAAGGTAATTAGACCTAAAACATTTATAAAAGGATACTTATCTATAAGACTTGTCCATTTACACGTTGAAACTTGTCCAATTGTATGTTGAGAAGGAATGACTAGCATATATCATGAAATATCTATATAAAGGAGGTTTTCCCATTGTAAAAAAAGGAGGGAGTTCTTAGAGCCAAAATTACTTTGTAAACTTTGAGCAATTAATATAAGCAAGGAATTATATAAAGTTTATCCAAATTTGCTTGTGTCTTTTATTATCATAGCTTCTCTCTCACTCGTTTGTTTTGACTTCCAGATTTGAATGGCTCTTATGAATTCTTGGTGTGTACATTTGAATGTAGAATTGTTAACTTGTGCCAATGCTAGGTTAATTGGAAGTTCTTAGGTTCATTTCATTTTCTTACTCTTTTTGCATTTGGGCTAATGTTGTTTACTTGCAGGGGTAAATCTGTAAAGTGAACTTAGTTCTTATTTGCATTATTTCCCACATTCCTTAGATGTTTACTTGATGTGTGATAGGATTTGATCTTATGTTCATTCATGTTATGCAATCATTAAGTGCATGCCTGGATGATATTTGAACTTTTTCATGATGTTTGGAATGAAGATTAACAACATTTCTTCTTTGTCCAACCCTTCCTTTTGATCCTTTTTAACCAGATCACTTTAGTTTAATTTCCATTTTAAATATCCATCTTAGATTAGTATTTAGATTAGTTATTGATCATAATTCACTGACCTTAACATAAATACTTCATATTTTTCATAGATCAACTATTTGGCCACGATGGCTCTCAACCACCAAACATTATAAATATTGTGAAATAGTCCACTTGCTTTGCATCTATTCCATCAACAGATAACATGATTATCACAACCTACAACTCATGCAATGAATTATTAGAATTATAAAATGAGAAGTGTTCTTAAACACTCTGGGCACTTGTGAAACATATTCAAGCATCAACAGGAGGAGCTTTGTTGGTGCTAGAAGGAGGGCCTTTAGTTATTTATTTATGAATTTATAGAATCTTTGCTAATTCTGGTGTATTTTAATCAAAATATCAGTTGATTATTTGCATATCTATGTTTCTTTGAGCATAATTATGTAAAGATCATTGATCTGAATGGTTTTAGACTAGTCTTTGGGATTACTTTAGGCAAAAATCAATATTCTTTGAAGATCCATGGATATCTATGTAAATTTAGTTCAAACTTTGTGCATTTCCTATGCTTAAGGTTAATACTAGCAATTTTGTTCAAATAATTACCTATTATTTACATATATGGGCTTATTCAAGCTTAGAGGTGTAAATATCCCTCTCATTCATTAGTATAGACATATCTTTGAGCTTATTTTGTATAGACATATCTTTGAACTTATTTAGTTAAAGATAGTCATGCTTTACATAAATTTGTGCAAAATTTACTTAATATACAAGTCTGATCATTGTCTTTGCAAATATTTGGTTTCTATGTTGTATTATGAACATGATTTGGAGTTAAAACTACCATAAGTAAGATCCTCTTCAAGGTATGGCTTGGCTAGGTGGTTATTAAATCAATGTGCCAGGTATAGTACATGATTTACCTTGAAATATTGAAAGGTATTTGCCTTATTTTATTCCTACAGGTGTTATTACTATTGAAGAGTACATCAAGTTCTTTAAGGCTGCCTTAAGATTGTTAAATGTTTTTCATGAAGATGTTGCCTATAGATTGTTTCATTTTACTCTTAGAGATGAGTCATATGATTGGTTTCTTAACCTTCCTAAATATTTTATCGTTAGCTAGAATGATTTTGATAACTATTTCATTGATCAATTTGGAAAGACCATTAGTCTATATGTCCTTTATCAATAATTCATTACTTTGAAGAAGGATTCAAATGAAACCATTATAGCTTTTAATGTTATATTTCAAAAGACATTGAACATGACCATAGCTCCTTATAGGCTTGTTGAAGCTTTAGCTTTAAATATTTACAAGGATGCATTAGATCCATTGATTTCTATGTTTTTTAAAATATTTGTTAGAGTCATTGATACATTAACTTTGGCTTATGTTTAAGTTGTGGTAATTAATGACCAAATGCAACCCTAGGTTCAAACAGGCATATGTCATTCCAAATATCAACTCTAATTTTCCAATGCTGAATGTCATGCCTAATGTTAATCAGAGCATACTTACTTTAAATCAAACCCCAATCTTAAACTAATTACCTTTAAGTCATGCTCAACCTGGTTAAAACCTAGGATTCTTGAACAATATTGTAAGTGGATCTCATCCATGACATCAAATAGTTATGGTACCAATAAATGGTAGTATTCATCAAGTTCACAATTCAAAGGCACCTAAAAATGGAAATGACTCCATTTTAAAAATGGTCCAAAAACTTAGCATTGATTTTCTTCAAACACAAAAGCAATCAGGTAATAATGGGGAAAATTCTAATTGAAACTATTCTTTTTAAAGGTTTAACAGACCTACATCTAGTTTTCAAAACAATAATGACAACTATAGCAATGAGCCATATGAAATTATGAATGTGCTTAACATAAACACTTGTGATGCACTGTTGGTTAATTATTGTAGGGTTCATAATAATGTTTCATGGTCATCTAGTTCTTCTAAGACCTTTTCATCTTCTTAAACAACTCTTATGGTGGAGACCTATGATTCACCATTTCAATATGAAGATGAATTTGGAGATTCTTCAAAGGAGGGATCTACTACACCAATCAAGGAGGAAGACCCTATCTTTTTTGAAGTGATAGAATAAGTTGTAGCTGAGATGAATGGAGTTCCTAAAGATGTCATTGAGATAATTGCAAGCAAAGAAGATGAAGATGAGACAAATTCAATAGATCAAGAACTTTCATATGACTCCATAAAAAGGTCCAAAATATGTGATCAACATGTTTCAAATGGTAATATTTCAAATGAATCTCATATCCTTTCTATCCATCCCCACTTCATGTGGAGATTGATGAATGTGTTATAAAAAGTACTATTGCAATTGTTCTATAGAAAGGTAATGATATTATGGAGATCCCAAATTAATATGAGATAAAGCCTAATGAAGACATCAATCCAAGTATACTAGTTAAGTTCACAATACAACCATGGAAGGAGAATGAGATAAGATATGATTAGTCTTTGAGTAAAACAAATCTAGCTTTCTTGATGTAAGAAATAAGAATTTGGGAAGAAGATGATTGGATCTTAGATCCATATATTTAATCCATGCACTTAAAAATGGAAGTAGGAAACCAAGGTGCATCATACAAAAGACACAATCACACAAGTTCTCCTATCCACAATAAGAGGCCATTGAATGGAAACAATCATGTTTCAAGGTTATCTAGGAAACTAAATAACTTTCCTTTTGATCATGGAGGTAGGTTATTTATGGAGTTAGTGTAGGGATTTAAATTAGTTTCTTTCTTGTTATTTCCTTTTTGTCCTTTGTTTTTATATAATGCCTGTACATATTTTTTTGCTTTCTTTTTGATTTTTTCCTTGATTTTAATAAGTCCTTTTTAACAACCCTCATCTCAAATTTCACCTAATTACTCAAGAATTTCATAGTTTATAAATGAGGGTATGACTCCTCAACATTGGTTAACCATGGGTCTAAAATATGATCTTAATGTTATAATTTGGAGAAACTAGTAAGGACTAGTGAATAGGTTAACTTTTCCATAAAATATTAAGCCTTATTTTGATCTAAAATTTATTTTGATAAGGGTGTATATGTAGGATGAAGGCTTGAATTATTGGAACATAGTCACACTTACACTTAATAAACATTATTTCTTGGGATAAAGTTTTGAACTAAGGTTGATTGTCTAAAGATCAAACACTTGAAAAAATCCCTAAACCTAGCTAACCTAGTTCTCAACCTTTTTTAGAAAGCCAAAAATGATCTAAAAAATAAAAAAATAGGAACTTATTACAAAATTCAAAGAGATTTATAAGTAGAGGTGATTTTGGTAATCTCCATTAGGGCTATGGACATCTGGCTAGTAGTGGAAAAAGGCCTTGAGTGGAGCCAACGTCATCTCTATCAGGGCTATGGATGCTTGGATGGTAGTAGAGCAATGCCCAAACCTTCCCTAAGCTAAAGCATGGTTCTTAATGAATATCCAAACATGTTTTAAGTTAGTGTTAATGTCTAAATTCATGAAATATAGAAGTTGCTCTTTAAATCCCTTGGTAAATAATAAGTGGAATCAAAGTACACACACATCATGCTAGGTTTTCAAGTTTAACCCTAATTCTACATGTGCAAGACTTATTTTAAGCATGAACTAACCTAAATAATGGTGGTTGATCAAGTAGAATGAATAACCTAATCATTAGTTTGAACCAGAGTCTCTAAATTCTAACATATTACTATGTTTCCCCTAGAAGTTGCCATTTATTAAGGTTAACATACCCCCATTTCTAAAAAATGGGGACCCTTGTGTCAAATTATGCAAATTTTTACCTTAAAATTAAAAATTCACTTGATCAGAATATATCTAGCATGTTTGCACATTATTCATAACTCTCACTTAGATTAATGGACATGTTTACAAAATATATCTAGATGTTGCCACATGGTGAAAGTGTATTATCTTAACAGAACTAATAGTGAGAGTGAAGAAAGCCCACAGAGATACCAAGTGTCACCATTTTGGCAAAAGATTGGTGAACAACCAATTACAATCTACCCCTTAGATCAAAATATAACAAAACTTATTGATTCATACAAGGATGATCGAATGGTGAGAGGCAAAGCTAAATTTTCAAAAGGATCAGAGCCAATGAAATATTGACATTTGTCAAAGTGATAAATGGTCATATTTTGAGTATTAATGAATAGGGATGCCATGGTGACACCATGCAAGCAAAAAATGCCAAAGTTTAAGATTTTGTGGACCTAGTGATGCAAAGGTATAAGTATGAAAATTTGAATGTATTTTAAGGAATGAAACTTGTGAGTTGAGCTCACAGATGCCATTAAAGATCCTTGTAGACTTTCTTGAAATGAATCCCTAAAAGAATGTATGGATGCCCTGATTCATTCCTGTTAGCATTGTAATTGGGCTAAGGGAACTACATTGTCACCTATGCAAAGATAATTAGATCCAAAGTCCACTAATGAAAAATTTAATAGAATTTTCAACCATGTTAGCTTGAAAGGGTATTTTTTGAGAGAATGTGAAACTTTATTTGACCATGAATTTAGGAAGTGAGAAGCAAAAGACACAGAAAATTTGGGATGGATAATAGTAGGGTTATGGATATAATTATTGGGTGAATATTTTGTCACTAGCTAACTGAGGGAAAAATAGGTGTTTCAACCACAACATAGGGAGATTTGTCAGCCAAATGTGCAGGTCGACCACATCAAAAGGGAAAAATCTCTCCTCTCATCAATGGGAGGTTCCCTATAACTATGATATATTAATATACTATATATATACGCTAAAAATAACACTCAGGGGTAGGACAACACCATCCATCTCTATATTTTCATAGATGATGTTCACAAATCAAAGGAGAAATCCTGGGTGATTACTGGAGGTACTTTTCTTCTTTTAGAAGTAATACTCAGTCAACAACAAAATTCCTTCCTGGGTAGTAAAAGTAACTAGACGCAGTAACACAACAGGATGAAGTGTAGCACAAAGTCTCCACCTCAGCTGCCAAAGAGTGAAAGATTATGAAGGATAATGGGGGCACAAAGTCTTCCCAAGATCCTTTACATAGAAATAGAAAACACACACTAAAGACAATTGTAGTAGCACAAAGTCTCCCACAGTCAGATTCAGGACACCTTCCTGATTACTTCCACTAGTTTTGCTTTTTAAATTAAATTGACAAGAATGCTTCTAGGAATTAGACATAAAAACAATTTACTAAATAACACAAGCTATTCTAGCACAAAGTCTAAAAGGTCACTTGTTTTCTCATTCAAATAAAGAAATATGATTAACAATTTGAGCTCAAAGTCTCAAGAAATGCCTTTCAATTTGGGCAAAGTTTTGCTTCTATAACAGAGAGATCCCCCTAAAAAAATAAGAGAGATTACAATATATAGCACTCCAAGAAAGACTTGGGCGCTTTGTTTCATGGAAATGGCCCATGCTACATTCAATGCCTTGAATGTATTTTTGTGAAAGAGCCATGCTAGAATAGGTCATTGGCCTTAACTTTGGCATTCTAAACCATATCAAACATCCTTTCCTAAGCATGGGTTGCCTAGTTTTCTTTATGATGCTTACATGGCTGTCCATTCACCTTTACTTAATGAGTAAAAATAGACCGCACCATTGAAAGTTCACGCTCTTTGATGTCCACCTGGTGAACTATTCCACCTACTAGAAATAACTCTCCTGTAGATATTTCTAGATTTCCTGTAGTTATTCTATTTTTCCTCACCACATCTTGTCCTTCCTTGGTGATCTGAGCTCTCAGGCTATCTTCTCACTTTTTGCTGGCTCCTTCAACTTCTTCTTTGGCCAATCACTGAGTTCATTCTCAAGTGTGCATCTTTGAAAATCAATGGATATTTCATTCCCCTATATTTGATGTCTGTGGGGACATCACTGATCACTTAGTCACTTGAACCACTTTGAACCTTGAACCTTGGAGTGCATCGGTTCAATGGTTCAAAGTGGTTCAATGGTCGATGGTTCAATAGGCTTGTATGTTCACTCAGTGCTTTGGTTCAATCATTCTTTGAACCCTTTGGTTGAACTCCTTGTTGAACTTCTTTTGCTTTTTCCATTCGCTCAAAGCGTCCTTTCTGCACTTTGAACTTCTTTGAACCCTTTGAACCTTTGAACCATTTTGGTTCAAATTTCAACGATTCAATAGTTCATTCTCTTTCTTTGAATCCTTTTACTCTCTAAGTCTTTTGATCTTATTAAACTCGTTGAACCTTTGAACTCATTGAACCATTTTGGTTCAAGGTTCAATCGTTCAAACTTCACTCTTCAAATCCTTTTTTTCTTTAAGTCCGTTGAAGTCTTTGAACCTTTAAACCCATTAAACCTTTGAACTTGTGGAGGTGGAGTTCAATGGTTTAACAGTTCAAAGTGGTTTATTCTATTTGTTTGAAGCCTGCCAATGGACCTTTGATTGAACCTCGACGTTGAACCAGCCTTGAAAATTCCTAAGTGTTGGAACTTCTTTCTAAGAAAGCCTGCCTATTGAACCTGTGAGTTCTTTAGCTGAGAAGACTTGAATAATTGAAGAATTTGAATACTCAGAACATTTTTGAGAAGGGAATAGATCGTTTTGGCCTTTAGAACCAAAATAGTTGATATGTTGTCCCCAAAAATAAGTGACAAATTTTGGGAACAATAGTTGGCTCTAGTTGGGGAACTTCTATCAATTGCAAAAACAATTGAAGGGAGTAGAATCTAGAATCGCAGTGCCTTCATGTATGCCATTGGGCTATGAAGTCATGCTACCCACAAATAAAGGTACAAAAACAAAACAAAATGAACCAAACAAAACTAAACTAAAGACTATACAAATATGTACAACTGATGTCATCTTATGCTTCAATGATTGAAGTGCTTCAAATGCTGCCCACTGTGAGGCAGTGAAAATGGCATTCTATCTTGATATATTAGCAAGAAACTATTTTTTCCTTAGAAGTGATGATTGGTGAATGGACCTCTCCAACAAGAATCAAATTTTATGTGCATTCCTTTTGGTTCTCTCCTCTTACCCCACAACAAGACTTGATTTCCAGTCTAAAAATCATGAATCCTTTTTCTCTTTCAAAAGAGTTTCTTTTCCTAATTTTGACGTGCAACAGTATGGTCCATTACCATAATTTTCTATTCTTTTGGTTCAATCCAGCACATGATTTGATTTTTAGCATCAAACACCTGCCAATGATTGGCATTGTCAAGCACACTTGGTCGCAAGACTAGCTTGATAGTGTACTTCTACTCTTCAAAGTCTTTTTTAGGAACCAAGAGGGTTGTAGAGACAACCAATGAATCTACATGACTATGAAGCTCTTTGGGCATTGTAGATCGATTGAAAGCATCAAAACTTTCAATATAGTCCCATACCAGATTGTGGTAATGGTGAAATCTTTTGTTCTTGGTTTGACATAGGTTCCTCACCTGACAAACCATCAGTTCAACATCTCCTTTAGCGTGAAAGATTTTGACACCTTTGTCTTGAGTAGCCTTCAACCTGAGTAACAGAGATTCATACTCAGTAGTGTTGTTGGTGTTGTTAAACTGTAACTTGTATGAAGAATGAAAAATGTCTCTTTGAGGAGATATTACAACAATCCTAGCTCTAGCACTGATAGAATAATATCTACCATCAAATTCTAGAATCCAGACATTATTAGAAACTGATCATTTTTCAGATTCCTCCTAGTTAGGAAGGGAGGATTCTTTTGCATCTGAACTTTGCTCTACCAATTTTCCTACTGTTCTGTCTAAACTTTTTGGATTTTCACCTATAGGAATTTCATTAAATGAAATAGGGACATCCTTTATAGATAGGAAATAGTTACCCATTCCTGAAGACTCAAAAAAAATTTGAGCTTCAGTGGCTGATGTTTGGGTGACAATATATTTTGCCTCCTTCTCAAGACATAGCCTCTGCATGATGCCCTTCACAGAGATCCTTGCCTCAAACAGGTCTATGCTCAATTCTCCATCAATATCCTTGCAAAATTTTTGTCCAAGTAGAATGCCATAGGAGGATGGAACGTCGGCCACCAAGACTATCATTTTAATTTTTTTTTTCTAGGAAGGCCACGAATTCAAACTGGGCATCTTTGATCTATCCAAGAAGTGGCACTTGTTTGTTTTCCATGGAGAAACATCTTCCAAAATTTTTAGTCAATATAAGGCCAAAATAATCTACCAAATTGGTAGGCATGACATTGTCAGATGCACCTAAATCTATGATGCAGTTGCTTAGCTTGTGACCATTTATCAACAGGGAAACATAGAAAGGCTCTATTTTCCCAGGGGAAGCAGGAGGAGTAATGACAAGATTGTTTGGGGTGGACATGTTCCTTGGGGGATCATGAGTTACCTTTCTAACATCTTATCCTCTAGGGATGGTTTGATTCTTCACACATTGAACTAACCTATCCAACTGCTTAGGGTTGGATTGAAAATATTTAGACTCAGTCATTTGAATTTTGGTCTTTTTAGTATGGTCGATTATGTCAAATGACTGAAATGGACTAGGAACAAAGGAAGGAAGTTCATCCTTCTATTTTTTTGGGGGTATGGTACTGGTCTAAGAATTTGAAGTAGGAGGTGAAGGAAAACTTGATGTACTTACCTTCTTAGTGATCACTAGGTCCTTTGATTGAAAAGGCAGAATGGTTCCCCGCTTAGCAATTGAAATCACTGGTTGAGCTCACTCTATTTTTTCCTTATCAGCTTACTGGGCTGACTAGTTCTAGGATCGGGCGAATACAGTGTATGATCCATCAAATGCTTCAATTTTACTTTTGGGTTCATCCTGGTAATTCAAGAAACCAATGTTGGAGTCACCAAATGATTCATCTTAGTCTTCCACAAAGAGATCAATGCCATCTTCTTGGTTCAACTTAGATTGGAAAGAAAAATTTGATTCTATTTCAAGGTATCCAACTGCTGAGTTGGCTAGAGTTGCTTTAATAGCAAGTTTCCCCTAAGGGGGAGGAAGATGATTTGGCTACCCTTGACTCTTGGTAGCATTGGCTTGGTATTACTAATTAGGCAATGTCCTCCTTGGTATATCTCAGTATGAAGGAGGAGAAGACATCCCTTGCGCCATTTGCTTTTTGAGAGCTAACAACTCATTTTACAAATTTTGCACCATTAAAAAAGTGGTGCCTGTAGATGGATATTCAGAAGATGAAGAAGATTTACCTTTGTTAGGATGTCTCCTTATCTTCCCCACCAAGATTAGATCATCTTCCACCTTAGTAGCCAAATCCTGTGCTGCAGCAAGGTTTATGTGGCCAACATGTCTCAGTAGAAAACTCACTTTAAGCAACTGAGATTTGATGAAGAAGCATTTGATATTCTCAGATGTTGGCTGAGAAATTATAGGAATCCTATTCCTCAGCTTGTCAAACTTGGCTATGAAATCTCTCATTGGTTCATGAGGCTCCTTCTACATTTGTGTGAGCTGAGCCAATAGGGCATGTGCATCTTCTTTAAGCTTGAACCTGGTTTCAAATTTGGCTTTGAGAGTGTTCCAGTCAGTCACTAATCAAGCCTACAATGGTAGAACTAGTCTGTAGTAGCACCTTGTAATGTCTCTGTGAACAACATGACTGCTACATCTTCATAATCCATACCTATCATGCCACAGACTATGCTGAAGGCTGTAATATGTTCATCAAAATGAACTCTCCCATCACCAAAAAATTTGGGGAAATTATTCTTTGAATTGCATGGTAGCTCATGTAGAGGTGGAGTTAAATTGAGTGGGCCATAAGAGTTACCCCAAGGGCCTTGAGCTACCATTATATGACTATGGAAAGGAGGGATAACAAATCTTGGTGGGGTATGTACAGGAAAAGCTTTGATAGCAGAGGAAAAAGAAGCTCTACCTTGTATTGGTGACCTAGTGTTGGTAGGAGGAAGACTCCTAGTTCATTGAAGGTGAGGTTGTGGAGGAAAAAGATCAAAATTACTTAGCTGCACCAACTCAAATACAGGGTCAACAACACCTTGAGATTTTTGGCTTTTTATATAGCATGAAGCTGCCAGATTGTAGAATAAAAATGGAAAAGAACTGGCCCTACTTCAACTTGGATTTTGAGGCTCCAAACTACTCATTCTTCCCTAGCAAAGTCACCAAAAATTGTTGGCATGGAGCTAGCAGAGTAGACAATAGAAATGAAACGTTTGATCCCTAAAATCTCTAGTTTTTTAGATCAGAGTCTATAATGGAAATGGATAAGGATATGGAGATGGAAAAGAACTGGAATAGCTTATTTGATCCCTAGTGGAGTCACCAAAAATTATTGGGTGAATATTTTGTTACTAGCTAACTGAGGTCAAAATAGGTGTTTCAACCACAACATAGGGAGATTTATCAGCCAAATGTGTAGGTCGACCACATCAAAAGAGGAAAAATCTCTCCTCTCATCAATGGGAGGTTCCCTATAACTATGATATATTAATATACTATATATATAATCTAAAAATAACACTTAAGGGTAAGACAACACCGTCCATCTCTCTTTTTTTAGAGATGATGTTCACAGATCAAAGGAGAAATCTTGGGTGATTGGATTCCTTCTTGGATAGTAAACTGGACATAGTAACACAACAGGATGAAGTGTAGCATAAAGTCTCTACCTCAACTGCCAAAGAGTGAAATATTGTGAAGGATAATGGGGGCACAAAGTCTTCCCAAGATCCTTTACACTGAAATAGAAAACACACACTAAAGATAATTGTAGCAGCACAAAGTCTCCCACAGTCGGCTTTAGGACACCTTCCTCATTACTTCCACTAGTTTTTCTTTTTAAATTAAATGGACAAGAATGCTTCTAGGAAATAGACATAAGAAAAATTTCCTAAATAACACAAGCTATTCCAGCATAAAGTCTGAAAGGTCACTTGTTTTTTCATTCAAATAAAGAAATATGATTAACAATTTGAGCTCAAAGTCTTAGGAAATGCCTTTCAATTTGGGTAGAGTTTTGCTTCTATAATAGAGAGATCCCCCTACAACAATAAGAGAGATTACAATATATATCACTCCAAGAAAGACTTGGGTGCTTTGTTTCATGGAAATGGTCCATGCTGAATTCAATGCCTTGAATGTATTTCTATGAAAGAGCCATGCTAGAATAGGTCATCAACCTTAACTTTGGCATTCTAAATCATATCAAACGTCCTTTCCTAAGCATGGATTGCCTAATTTTTGTTATGATGCTTACACGGCTGTCCATTCACCTTTACTTAATGAAGAAAAATAGACCATGCCATTGAATTTGTGTGGTCTCTGATGTCCACCTAGTGGACTATTCCACCTACTACAAATAACTCTCCTACAGATATTTTTAGATTTCCTGTAGTTGTTCTCTTTTTCCTTTCCACATCTTGTCCTTCCTTGGTGATCTGAGCTCTCAGGCTATCTTCTCACTTTCTGCTGGCTCCTTCGGCTTCTTCTTTGGTTGATTATTGAGTTTTTTCTTAGGTGTGCATCTTTGAAAATCAATAGATATTTCATTACCCTATATTTGATGTCCATGGGGATGTCAATGATCACTTATTCACTTGAACCACTTTAAACCTTAAACCTTGGAGTGCATCGATTCAATGGTTCAAAGTGGCTCAATGGTCGATGGTTCAATCGGATTGTCTGTTCACTCAACTCTTTGGTTCAATAATTCTTTGAACCCTTTGTTTGAAATCCTTGTTAAACTTCTACTTCTTCCATTTTCTCAAAGCTTCCTTTTTGCACTTTGAACTTCTTTGAACCCTTTGAACCTTTGAACCATTTCAGTTCAAAGTTCAACAGTTCAACAGTTCATTCTCTTTCTTTGAAAACTTTTATTCTCTAAGTCTTTTGATGTTATTGAACTCATTGAACCTTTAAACTCATTGAACCATTTTGGTTCAAGGTTCAATGGTTCAACAGTTCAACCTTCACTCTTCGAAGCCTTCTTTTCTTTAAGTCCACTGAAGTCTTTGAACCTTTGAACCCATTGAACCTTTGAACCTTGCGGAGGTAGGGTTCAATGGTTCAATGGTTTAAAGTGGTTCATTCTATTTGTTTGAAGCTTGTCGATGGACCTTTGATTAAACCTCGGTGTTAAACTAGCCTTGAAAATGCCTAAGTGTTGGAACTTCTTTCTAAGAAAGCTTGCCTGTTGAACCTGCAAGTTCTTTACTTGAGAAGACTTGAATAATTAAAGAATTTGAATACTCAAAACATTTTTGAGAAGGGAAGAGATCATTTTGGCCTTCAGGACCAAAATAGTCGATATGTTATCCCCAAAAACAAGTGATGGATTTTGGGAACAACAATAATCATAAACAACATATGAGAAGATTAATGAAAGACAAGAGCATAAAAGAGCTATGAAGATTTTGCAATGACAATGGGGGATTTCATCAGCTAAAGGGTCTAAAGTTAGTTAGATAAAGGATATTCCTTTGGTAACTAAGCTTATATAAAATTTTGAGAAGGAATATTCTTTTAAGCATGTGTAGTTTATAAAGCTTGTGGCCTATCACTCATAATTAAAGAAGGTAGTTGGTCTTGAAGCATTTGTAAAATGATACTTGTCTATGACACTTGTCCCATTGCATGTTGACACTTGTCCAATTGCATGTTAAGAAAGAATGATTGGCATATCTCATGAATTGTCTATAGAAAGGAGGTATTTCCCATTGTAAAAAAGGGAGGAATTTCTTAGAGCCAAAATTACTTTGTAAACTTTGAGCAATTATTATAAGCAAGGATTTTTGCAAATTTTATCCAAATTTTCTTGTGTATTTTATTATCATGGCTTCTCTCTCACTTATTTGTTCTAACTTCTAGATTTTAATGGTTCTTATGAATTCTTGGTGTGTACATTTGAATGTAGATCTATTAACTTATACCAATGCTAGGTTAATTGAAAATTCTTAGGTTTATTTCATTTTCTTACTCTTCGTGAATTTGGGCTAATGCTATTTTTGTAGGGGTAAATATTTAAAGTGAATTTGGTTCTTATTTGCATTATTTACACATTCCTTATATGTTTTCCTAATGTGTGATAGGATTTGAGATTACGCTACTTCATGTCATGCATTAGTTAAGTGCATGCCTGGATGATATTTGAACTTTATCATGATGTTTAGAATGAAGATCAACAACATTTATTCTCTGCCCTACCCTTCCTTTTGATCCTTTTTAACTAGATCACTTTAGTTTAATTTCCATTGTAAATATCCATCTTGTATTAGTCTTTAGATTAATTATTGATCATAATTCACTATCCTTAGCATAAATACTTAATATTTTGCATAGATCAACTATTTGGCCACGGTGGCTCCCAACCACCAAACATAATAAATATTGTGAAATATTCCACTTGTTTTGTCTCTATTTCATTAACATATAACATGATTATCACAACCTGAAATTCATGTGCTGAATTTTTAGAATTCTAAAATGAGAAGTATTCTTGAACAATTTGGGCACCTGTGATACATATTCAGGAATGAATAGCCTAGAACTAGAAGTGAAACCTCATAGATTCTAATGACACTAATATGATCATATGATCCTTCAAATAAATTTTATAACCTTCATGGGGGAATGTAGGGTTGATTGGACTCAATGGTTTATAGAGAACAACTCAAGATTGGTCACTTTGGCCTAAATCTATATTAGAAGTGTCCAGAATACAAGAAGCTAATTGAGAAGCCATTTTATTTTAATAATATATGTATAGACAATATGAATGGTGTCTCAATCACTTAGTGATAGTTGAGGAAGGTCTTTAACTCAAACTTAGTGGCATTGGTTTGAGGGTTAAGGGCTTAACCTTTATGAATCATTATTAAGAAACTAAATGACCTAAAACCTTCTTAAAACCCTCTCAAAAACTTGATGATAAATATATGGTGTGAAATTCATCCATAAGGGTTAAATTATCCTAGAATATTATTTGGACATACTTGGCACTCTCTCAGGCTCCTTGATACTTAGTTGTTCCATACTGTCACATGTACGGATGCACCAAATTCTAGGTTTTCTACAAGTTTTGAGGTATTTTGAAGGTAAAAAAGGGAATTTATAGGTGAAAATAATTGTGGAAGGTGTGTGGAGATGTTTTTAAATAATCAAATCCAATTATCACTTAATTAATGCATGGAAACCCTTCTACTAAATTGGTTATTACAAGTAGTCTTGTATAGGACAATGAGAAGCAAGGTGACTGCTTAAGTTGAGGTGAGAAATGTGATATTGAATTTTTTGAACTATACATGATAAACTAGAGGAAAAATAAGGTATGAATAGGTGTCTCACATCCAAACAAAAAATTTCCTTGAGTATCTACAGGTCACCCTAGTGACAAGTGTGTGAATTCAAGCCTAAAGGTTTAGTGAACAAATGCAAGGAAGTAAACAACAAGTGTCAAAGAGAACATCATCAGTTGAGGGGTGTATAATAACTTAAAAAATATTGTTTCAATATTATCAAGTCAAGGAACATATTCCAATGACTTCCAAAGAATTTTTGGATAGATAGTGAACTCCTCATCATGAAGGCAAATTCAATAAGGAGAATGGAATGTCTCTACACCAACTTCAATAGAATGATGTACTTTAGATGGACACTTGTCCAAGAGAACCTTATTACTTGTTTTATAACTCCTTATATTACATTTTAACTAGTTTTCAAGACTTTACACTTGGCCATTATTTCTCTTCAATGCCACTCTTTCTCTCTCTTCTCTTATGCTCTATATATTGAAGCCATTTTTACATTGTAAAATATCCACAATTTGTATTGTGAAGCCCTACTAGTTTGACATCTTGTTTTGCCTTTGAATAAAGTTATGAAGATGATTTAGTCTCTAAATTTTTTTGCCTAAGTATTTCAAGTAGTCCATTTGGATGCAAGTGATGAATGTGTTCTCCTTGCTTCCATTATGCTCTTTTATGCATTATGTGAGTAGAATTTATTCTAACAAGTCTCATAAAGTGTATATGTTTGTTGGGTGTATTTTGAAGTGTGAAGGAGATTAGTATTGTCTAATATAAAACCTCTTAGTTACCCACATTTTTATATGCATAGAAATCTACCTCTATGTAGAAATACTTATTCTAAAATAACCTTGAGTTGAGATCAGTTTTAATAGTATGTCTTCTTAGTGAAAATGCAAGTATGTTTGTGGAGATATATTTGGTGTATCACCTCCATTAATATAGTTTACTTTTAGTTTCCTTCTTCCCTTTTCACCCCAAATAATTATTACTCTAGTGTAGTGTGTGAGCCTAAAATATAGATCAAGGGAGTTAGCCCACGATCTAGAGATCTATCTCTTGTAGCAGCTTGCCTATATGCATAGATAGTTCCATGTTATCATAAATTTGATAAGGTATATTTGAATTATCTTGGGTGAAATTTTGGGCTATAATAGTTTTGGCATGCTTGACAGGACATGAATTCTAAGAAGGTTATTCAAGGTGGATGCTGGTCTTGACAATAAGAGTTTGTAATAACCTACTTCCTATGGTATTTGGTGACTCTAAAAATTGAAGCTTGGTGGTAGACTAGTGAATTGTCTCATGCTTAATATAATCACAACATCTAAATGCATTTATTATTATTTCAAAGATATTTAATACTCTACACCTCTATACCAATCTTTCCATGACCCATATTATATCCTTCAATATCCTTATCAAGGATATTATCAGCTCTATGAGCCATGGTAGCCCTATGGTCAGCCTACTCCTTCTCTTATGATCATGATGTTGTTGATCATCTTTATGAAGAATCCTATGAAAAAGGATATCAAGAAGATGTGATTAAATATCTTGAAGAATAAGTCCAAGCTCTTAAGATGTAGCTTCTTGAAGGCAACCTTCCTTAAGTTATACTTATCCCTCATCAAGAGTCTTCTTATGTTCCATATTAGTTTTCTTGTGCTCCTTATCCTCATGAAATCATTCACTATCCTCAAGAGGAGCCTCCAATAGAGCCAATAAAATCTCCAAAATAGCATAATAGATTCAAAACTCCAACTTGGATCCAATTAGTGAAGTCTTGGGGAAATAAAGATGAAGAGAGTGATGACCAAGAAGTTTATGTCAAGAAAGAAAACCTTGTGTTTGTTTAAACATCATTTCCCTCTCCTCAACCTATAACTTATCCATCTTGTAGGTCTATCTAAGAATATTTTAAATTAAAAAAGGAGGCCTTAGTTGAGAAGGTGGAAGACAAATTTATGTTGAAGAGCCTCAAGAAGGCTATGAGAAAGGTGAGGTGCTTGTTGAAGGAAATGAGATGTCTATAGCCCAATTGAACCTGTTATATCTTCAAGAATTATTTCAAGAGTCTCTCATTTCCAAGACCCCAAATTGAAATAAAATCACTTCTCCCTCCATCCCCATGCCCATTAATAATACATACACCACACTTCATACTCCCTCTCCAATCCATCAAATTGTTCACGACCCTTGCACCTCATCTCTTTTGTAAGGATAACCCATCCTATGGGGGACAAGAAAAGAAGATCAATATAAATTTTTAGCTGATCAAGAAGATGGCTCAAGTGTCTATGATGAAGAGTTCATCATAAGGACTCCCATTGGTGAAGACAAACACAAGTCAACATTCTTGAGTGAAGAAAGATAAGATCTAGATCATGATGCAACTATTCACAAAGAGATTGATAAAAAATACATGAGATAGGAGGTACTTGAGAAGAACATTACATCAATTGAGTTGGTTGATATTCATGAGAATGAGAATGAACTTAAATCTAAAAATATAATTAAGGAAGAAGCTATTGATAACTCCATGAAATAAGATGACTTGTGGCAAAGATTTAATGAGATATGTGGAGAATTTGAGGATTTTCAAAAGCCTTCACTTCCTGTTATTCAATCTAAAGATATTGTTGAACATGCTTTGCTTATTGAAGGAAAACATGATAGTCTATTATAGTTGTTTTTTATTTTTCCTTTAAATTAAATTACTTACTAAAAACTCAATAACAATTAGGGTTTATGATGAATACTTATAGCTTAGGAGATGTTGTGCACCGTTTTGAATCCAATGACTAAGAGAGCTTTTTTTTGGCTGGGAAGAATAACTTGTACACATGTAAACAACTTGGATAAAAATAGATTAATTTAATTGGGTGAGGTGTTTGGTTAGAAACTAGTCCTAAGAAGTTTTGAGCTTCCTTAAATGGATGTCATCTCACTTAATCACAAAATCAAGTGGATAAACAACATGTGAAATTACAATAGATAAAAGATATGAAAACAATAATTATTAACATTCAATCCTCATTTAAGATATCAATATAATAAAAATATTCATCCCCATAAGCTTTGGTAGTATTTACATCATCCTATATGACATCTAGTTAGTTGATAGTGGCTTCAAAAGAGGGAGAATAAACAATAGTATAGAGGGCTATCTCAAAGGGTATGTCACTTTGATTAGTAAATAGGGGTTGGGATACTATGAAAAGATCATTGATATTGATTATGCCATGCACTATGCTTGGTAGAGTCATATACATACAAAGCCATGTTTAAAATTATAGGAAATTAGTATGGATTGGAGACAAAGATATAATATTAAGGCCTTAGGTTCTAAATATTAAACATAGTGGATCGATATTGATCCTGATAAGATTGTTGTTGATTTAGAAGATCAGTGCTAATTCATAATAAATCAACGCCGATTCTCCATGTAACTATGATTAATAAAAATAGAGAATATATTTGATGATAGAGGCTAATAAATGAATACTTAAGGATATATATGTTATTCTAAAGACTAAATAAATATATAACAATAAAAATATTGATATAAAATGAAAGAAATGAACATCATTACTTACCTTAGACTGGGTTACAAACATAATGAAATATTCCTCATGAATGTAGGTAGTCCTTTGGGTTTGTGACAAATGGATACAGATTAAATGCAATTGAATTATGGTATAGTATCATTAATGATATCCTTAATTCTCCAAGAATCTAGAAATAATTTGAGGATTAGAGTTTCTGAGTCCAAAAGCCAAAGGTTGGTTGATTATATATTGATCTAGATAATCAGTGCCAATCATAGGTATATCCACACTAATTCATTTGAATTGGAATATTCATTTTAACTATGGATAAAATTATCTTTGGTGAGTATGAGGTTATTGGTAACAAAGTTATATGGGGGTGTAGTCATATAAAATTTCCAAATTGGTAGTTTGAGTGTGGCTTGTGACACCCCATCCATATGTCCTTTTTTCATGCTCTTGTGACCCTTCTAGACTCCTTTTTTCTCATTATCAGCTACCTAAAACCTTCCAAAAGGTCATTCTACCTCAACTAGACTACTTTTCCCAAGCCAATCCTATTCTCCTAGGTCTTGAGCCTATAAGATAGGAGCACCATACTGGGACTATAGTGTCAAACCTTAGGGTGTCCCATTTTTGATGCTCTTGTCCATTTGCATTTTGAGCCCAAATAGTCATTTTCATTTGATTCTTATATTTCATTATGTCATCTTAGCATGAATACATCTAAGCCATGATCAATGGTTCCCCATAAAATCCTATTTAAATCTCATTTACAAGGGGAGGTGACAAACCTTATAAATAAAACAAGAATAAAAATAAAGCACTAAGGAAAACTTCCCTATTCTTTGCATATAGTCATCTAACATAGTTGCAAACACATTCAAACCCTCATACCATTCCCTAACCACCTCAAACACTCTCAAATTGTCATTTTTGCATCTACATCACACTATTGCATAAATCACCTTAGGTGGGAGAACTATATATGGCTTGATCCCTCTTTGGATTATTGGTATGTAAGCAACGTGCCCACACATGGGTATGGATTACATGTTCAGTGCATTTTACACACTAAACCCCCCCTTTTCTCAAGTGGTTCAAACATTATTTTATCAAGCATGATGGAGGGTTAGGCTTTGAATATTAAATCATATGTACAGTGAGTTTTATCATGAATCAACACTCAAGATTTTATTGGTAGGCTCACATAGGAATAATGTAAAAACCACAAAAGTTTTAGGTCTCTATGACTAGTTTGGACAAAAGGGACAAAAGTGGACTACAATACCAGACCCTAAAGTGTCCTATTTTTGTTGCTTCTATCCTTTCACGAAATGAAATCTAGATTCAGATTCATGACACTGTCATATTCCTGTATAACCAATTTTAGCCTTTATCTCAACCATCTCAGCCTATTTCTAGCTAAGTTATATTTCTCCTTATTTATTTCTATTTTTAGAAAGGTGAAAAAGATAGATAAATTATACAAGTTAGGATTGTATTTATTGAAATATTCTTTAATTATTTTTTAATCTAGACCCTTAACTAAAATAGGAATAAAACTCTATTATTCCCAAAATATTTAAATCATTTGATGAACCTGACTTACTTTGTTTGTGCACAAAAACCCTAGAAACCCTAGGGAAAATTCTTTATTGATTTTTCAATATTTTTTGATTTTTTCCTACATATATAAATCATAATTTTAGATTTACTTTTTAAAATTTACCATAGTAATTTTAAAAATTATTTCATTCAAACCCTATTTGAATTTACTAGGTCCCTTTGCTTCTTGAGGTATCACCTTACATGTTTATGAGCTTCGTATCCTTTTTATACATATTCCAGTTCACTATTTTTCAAATCCTAGATTACATTTATTTAATCTTCTCTTTCCTTTTTTAAGTTATTTTCTTTATGCCACCTAAGCTCATTGCATCTCTTATTTTGAGATGAAGTTGAACACTTAGTGGCAACCCTCCTAAATTCACCTAGATTCCTCCAACCCATCCATATACCATGGATAAACAACCATCTTAGTTTTCTATTATAGATTCTACACATCTAGATTACACTAATTTCCATGAGGATATTTTTGACAATGAGCAGTATGAGAATAAAAATGATGATACACACACCGGTGTTCATGATCCACCACATCAAGCTCTTGATCCACTTCCACTTATTTTTGATAATGATGTTATCAAAAACAAGTATTTGATTCTACAAAGTTTTAGAGAGAGACTTAGGGAATAACCTTGATATCATGCCCTTATATTACAATCTATCATGGAAACTAAAAAATCTAAGCAATTTGAGTCTTTCAATCCTTTAAAATAACTCGTTACAAATGACACTACAGGTACAACTATGTCTTAATAACACTCTATAGTAGTCCAACCTTCCTATGAGGCACCACTAGTTATGACTAGTACATTCTTGTCTCTCGATATGGCTATCTATGTACAAGAGATAAAATATCTTCAATCCAAGGTGCTGCATCTTGAGCAAGGTGTTTATAGACCAACACAGGCCTTGGACTCTTTTGCTCTACTTCATACACCATTGGCATGCCATATTTCTTCTACAACCTTGCCACTAGGTTTTGTTCAACCCAAGCTCATTCTATATGATAGAAAGGGTGATCCAGAGACACAATTGAGAGATTTTCATGCAACACGCTTATACTATGTGTCAAATGACTAGTTATTAACCAAGATATTTTCATAGAGTTTAAACGATTATGATTTATAATGGTTTTATAGTCTACAGAATCAGTTGGTCAATGCATTCAATCCTTTAGCTGACATATTCCTAGCTCATTTTATAATTAACATAGGTGAAAAAGTTTTTTATGACCAAGTTGCACAATAGAAACAAAGGTCAAATGAGCATCTCATAAATTATGTCCTTAGACATAAGACTATCTTGGATAAAATGACTATTCCCATGATCGATAAAAAATTACATGGCCTCTTCAACTAGAGTCTTCTTCTAGATTTACATGAGTCAATAATGTTCAAAAATTTCTCTTCCTTCACTGAGTTATGTAACACACTAAAGGAAAGGGAAGTTAAATTAATTTTACTGGGAAAACTCAAGTACACAAGCATATCAAAAATAACAAACAAGAGTAACCACAAAGTCCCATACAAATTAAAATTTAATGATAAAAAAATTCATAATCAACCTATAGTTAATGAGGGTTTAGAGCCCCCTCAATGAGTGATTTGAATAGCACCTCCTTGGCAAGACTTTACCAATCTATCAGTTTCTCTAGCCAGAGTCTTACAACAACTATTGAAATGCAACATCATATCTCTCCCTTCTATTTGAGAAGTTGATACAACAAAGCCTCTTCCACATGGATATGATCATAATGTATTTTAAAATTTTCATAGGGCACCAAGCCACAAAAAAAATAAATGCATTAGTTTTTGACACAAGATACATGACTTGATAGATGGAAAACTTATTGATCTTAGCACTCCAGTTGAGCCTCCTTAGGAAAAGTAAACATAGTACAAGGCTCTAAATTTTTTCTCAGATCCTTTCCCATGGCATTCTAAATGAGAAATATGGGATATGTTAGGTGTTCCCCATGCATATCATGCACACCCTCTACCAGCTACATACTAGGCACCTTCAGTTGAGTCACGAGCAATATGATTAGTGTGTATAATTCCAAAGTATTAACTAGACCTTCAATCTCCATTTTAGAGAAAGAGATAGTTGAGGATGATTTAGATTACCACTAACTCTTTATTAGAGCCTACATTGATCATCATCCCATTCATAGTGTTTTCATAGATAATGGATCGAGCATAAACATGTGTGCTATGAAATTACATCAACATTTGGTATATTCAAATCAGGATATTACCTTGATGGACATAATCATAAATGGATTCAATAGACACATATAGAGTTCATTGGGTGAGATTGTATTTCCTCTATAGGTTAGTCCAAAACATGTGGCCACACCATTTACTATTTTTCCTAGTGCAGGCATCTTTGATATGTTGCTTGGTTGACCATGGATCTAAAAAATTCATGCAGTACCTTCTATAGTTCATAGATGTGTGAAATTCATTCACACTAATTAGGTTGTTATAGTTGATGGAGTTATGTATGAGTTTCCACTCCCCACTTTAGATCCATCTCTTACTCTGTAGTCACTAGTTTCAATTACTTCACTAGTTATAGTTATTCTTTTAGTTGAGATTTAAACATAATCGAGGCCTCCCTCACCAGAACAGAGATTTCATACACTTCCATGGAGGCCTTTCTTATATCAACCACTACATCAGTGACATTTTCATGATTCTAGATAGTTTCCATTTATAGTATCCACACCCAGGGGAATATCATTGAGGTCACATGCCTCTACACATAGAACACATTTTTAGAGAGCTTCTTTTACTACCAGATGGGTCCCTAAGAGCCCAAAAATTACATCCAATTCTCAAAGTTAGGGCAATATCATTGAGGTCACATGCCTCTACACATAGAGCACATTTTTAGAGAGATTCCTTTACTTCTAGATGGGTCCCTAAGAGCCTAAAAATTACATCCACTTCTTAGAGTTATAGTGGGACCCCATAGTTGGTTTATACTATAAAAATTTCAAAGCACTTACAATATACATAGCTTTCAAGTTCATAGTCTCAACCCTTCCATCATGCTTCATGATCACCCATGATCCCTCTCCTTGATATAGGACACCATGATAGGGAGTCTCTTATGAGAGTCATTGGTTAGTATCGTTTCTTCTCAATATTTCTTGTCTATAGCTTCTTAATTTATTATACATAGTTTCCTTATGATTGATTGTACATAGCTTATTTCAAAAATACTAAAAACAATATGACATGTCAAAATACAAAAACATTCAAATAACTCAAAACCACCAAAAACATTTCAATTGTATGCATTATCCATGCTTTACATTTTTACTACCATGCTAGACTTACATTTTACTATTCTATGCTATTGTTTGTTGATTTATCTACATTACCATGCTTCATTTGATCTTCTTTGAGTACGTGTAGTGACACCTAGATCCTTGATTGCTTCACCCTACCCATTGAGGGGGCATCATACATCTACATTTGAGACATACATCGACATATATACTCATCGAGTGCATCTTCTACATGACTACACCATCCAAGTTATGTCATTCCTACACCACAAACTTTAGTTATCATGTTGATTTACATTATTTACTAGCTTACATAGATTATTTTATCGATACTCACTAGTATATAGCACTTGTGTATTTCTTAGCATCTACCCAATCTTATACTACATGTTTGCATACTTTCACTTCTTGATTTGATTAGTTAGATGTGGTAGTATTTACAACATTTACATGCTTTCCTTTCTTTCTTTGAGTATCTATATGTGACTGTATTTATCAATTCTTATTTTGTTACTTGTGTGTACCTTAGGATATTTTCTAATTTCCTTTGCTTGTACTCTTCTATATGCTTGTGGCCCTCATGCCAATCTTACTTATTTTAAATTTTATGTGTTTATGAGAATTTGAAAATGCATTATATGCTTGCTTTCCTAGTTTGAGTGACATATGCCCATGTTCCTTATTTTCTTAGCCCCTTAGCCTCTTTTATATGCCTCTTGCTTCTTACCTTCTGTGCGTATTTGCTTGTTTGCTTATTTACTTCTCAATTGTTTACAATGCCGTGATCCACATCATGCATTATCTTGATTTCTTGGATGCCATGATGGAGATCATGCTCCATCCCTCCTTGAAAAATAAAAACTAACCATATTTATAGTATTATTTTAGTATACTACACATATTATCACATTATTACATCTATCTAGACATACTCCTATTAATCTAACAATCTCCAATATAAACTATGTTATATCTTGAGACATCTTTTTGATTATCATTGCTATATCATGTATTTCATAGTATAACACACTTGTAGGGATATTTATTCTAAGGGTAGTCATTACAGGGTCTTCATTTCTACCCTCAAAAAAGGGGGCAACAAATAAGGGTTTTGTTACAAAGATCAAAACCTTCTATCAGTTAAAAATTCATTTTTAAAAACTTAAATCAGCATTCAAAATTCAAACCAGGTAGAATAGACTAAAAAGATAGTGACAAATACAAAATAGTGATAAAAAATAGTAAATGACAAGAGCACCATACTTGTACTACAGTATTGAACAACAAAGTGTCCTTTTTTTGGTGCTTTTTTCTAAATAGCAAAAAACTCAGCTTTTCTAGAAATAGACGGAAAGATAAGATCAATTACAATTTTGTCAACTATAGTTTAGTTTAGATTGGGTAGTTTTAATATAATTCTACTCAGAGTATCCAGATATAAGGGGAATCATGCATGGCATGATGGCTCTTACTTCCAATTTCAGATTGGGTAGTTAGTATAACTTTTAGATCATTATCCATGTTACAGACACCAATGATTAAGGGTAATGTGCATGACACATTTGACTTTTGTTATTTCTAGTTCATTGTATTACCTAGGTATTCTCAGTGGGTGTGTGCCTTAATCCATATGTAGGTGGTTGGCATCATTTTAGAGTGGCTTTCATATAATCCTAGTTCTCAATTTTGGAGTGGCTTTCATACAAGCCTAATCCCCACCTTTCGAAGTGGCCAAAATTGACCTAGTTCTTAGTACACATTCAGCTATCCATGCCACATTATCATATTATAGAGCATTCATGGGCTTCAAGATCCATCTCATATAACACACATTCATACTGATATCAGTTCATAGCTTCACACTTAGTGGGAAATGATGGAGCCAAAAGAATAGTTAGCCTTTGTATTCTTGATCTACCTACTCAGAGGGATTGAACACATAGTAAAAACATTGATTAACACACATGATCACATAGCTTCACTTAGTGGGTGATGGTGGAGCCAAAGGGATAAATTTTATATTATTGAGCCACCCTTGAGGAATTGAACACTCAAATCCATTTGCAATATTACTCTTGGTACATCACATGCCCAACATCACTCAACATCACTCAACATCACTCAGCATCACTCAACATCACACATCTTCATGGGCTTCATCCTTATAGGTAAGTTTAGGTACGCTTTCTAATTTTCCTTTATTCTAGTATTTCACTTTGCTACATCACTAGAATAAAGTGGGGGAAATGTAGTCATATAAATATCCAAATTGATAGTTTGAGTGTGGCTTGTGACACCCCATCTATATTTCATTTTTTCATGCTCTTTTGACCCTTATAAACACCTTTTTGTCATTACCTACCATCCAAAACATTTTTAATGGTCATTCCACCTTAGTTAGGTTACTTTTCCCAAGCCAATCCTATTCCTTTAGGTCTTGAGCTTTCAGGATAGGAGTGCCATACTTGGAATATATCATCAGACCCTAGGGTGTCCCATTTTTGGTGATCTTATCCATTTTAATTTTAAGCCCAAATGGTTATTTTCATCTGATTCCTATCCTTCATTTTGTCAGCCTAACATGAATACATCTAACCCATAAGTAATGGTTCCCTATAAAATCCTATTTAAAGCTCATTTACAAGGGGAAGTGATAGATCTTAGAAATCAAGCAAGAATACAAATAAATCACTAAAGGAAAACTTCCTTATTCTTTGCATACAATCACCTAACACATATAAAAACACATTCAAAACCTCATACCAATCCCAAGCCACCTCAAGAACTCTTAATTTGGAATTTTTGTATCTGCATCACACTATTGCACAAAACACCTTAGGTGGGAGAATTACATATGGCTTGATCCCTCTTCGAAGTATTGGTATGTAGGAAATGTACCCACATAATGGGTGTGGATTACACATTAAGTGTATTTTACACACTAACCCCCATATCCTCAAGTGGTTCAAATATTTTTTTATCAAGCATGGTGGAGGGTTAGGGTTTAAAGATTAAATCATCTTTATAATGAGTTCTGTTGTGAACTAGCACTCAAGATTTCATAGGCAAGATCAAAAAGGAACAACTCAAAAAACTATAAATTTTTAGGTCTCTATGACTAGTTTGGACAACAAGGTAGGAGTGGACTATAACATCAAACCCTAAAGTGTCTTATTTTTGGTGCTCCTATCCTTTCACCAAATAAAATCTAGATTCAAATTCATGACACTGTCCCAATCCTGCACAACCAATTCAGCCTCTATCTTAGCCATCTCCACTTGTTTTCATCTAAATTATATTTCTCCTTATTTATTTCTTATTTTAGAAAGGTGAAAAAGATAGATAAATTATACAAATTAGGACTACATTTATTACAATATTCTTTATTGATTTATTAATCTAGACCCTTAACTAAAATAGGAATAAAACTCCATTATTCCCAAAATAGTTAAATCAAGGGGTAAAGTGGATAAGAGGTATATTCGTAGGTTATTAATGGATTTAGGAGGTTAGGGGGGATACAAATATAATTGGTAAAAGTAAATGTTTTACTAAATTTGGGAAACTATAGGTTTAATTTCCTAAATAGTAAAGGGGTCTGGATTAAGGGGAAAATTAGTAAATAAATATGCCATAATTAACCTACTAATTTATTGAATCTAGAAGTCCTTAATTTATTTCTAAAAATAACAAAAAGGGATAGAGAGTAAAACTTAGTTGATTCTAGGCTAAGATGGAGGAGATAGAGGCTACAAATTATTGATCTAGCTAGGCAGATTGTCAAAAATAAGATCTAGAATTCTATTGTATACCTAGACAAGAGTGCCAAAATGGTTCAACTAGAGGTACAACATTTTAGTCCAAGTTTTGGCATTGTAGTCCTTAGTGTCTGAACTTTTTGAGCTTTCTAGGTTCTATTCGTCTACTCTAGGAGACCTTGTGTCTAAAATATTAAGTCTTGGTTGTTCACAAGGCTCCATGTGTAATTAGTTTTGTCTTCAAGGATCCTAGTTCCTGTTCATGTTTTATATGTGATCTCTAATCCAACTAGAAAAAGGGATTAGTGTGTAATATATACTAAATGTACAATCACATCCTATATGTGGGCATGCTGCCTATATACCAATACTCTGAAGAGGGATCAAAGCCAATGTAGTTCTTCTAATTTGAATGTATATCATGTTATCTTATGCATGCAATGAAAGTGTATTCAAATTTTGGCATGCTTGAGCTGACTCATGACTAATGTAGGAGCTTAGATAGGTTAGAAATAATAGTGGTTATCTGCATGTATAGAGTAGAAAGATTTGATTGAGTGTGCCTTATTATATTTCTAGCTTATCCCTTTGAATGATTGTCAACCCTTCTAAATGACCATTGAATGGGATTTTATAGGGAAACTAGTGATCTTAGGTTAGATGAAATCACATTAGGTTGACAAGGGAAAGGATAAGGATTCAAGAAAATCTAACTATTTGAGGCTATTATGGGCTTGGACAACATCACTATAAAGTGGACACCCTGGGTCCCAGAACTATAATCCAACCTATGGAACTATTGTTTAGGGGGAAAGGGACCTTAGGGGATAGATCTATGCTTGGGAGAAGAGTCTGAGATAGTAGGGGCTAAGTTTAGAAGGCTTTAAATGACTGTGAAATAGTGAAAACATGCCTAAGTGGGTTGTGTAAGTGAGTGGAAGAGACCTATGGTTTGGGTGTCACAAGTCATGCTCAAGTTATACAAATTACATTTTAGTATTACTACATTTCCCCCCCCCCCCCCCCCCCGCTTTATTCTAAGTATGCAAAAAATCAAAATACTAGGATAAAGGAGAAAAAAAGAAGCTTACCTAAACTTACTTATGAGGCTAAGTCCAAGAAGCTGTGTGATACTAGATTGTGTGTAGTGAGAGCACGTTATACTATGTAAGTCTAAAAAAAGGAAAGTAAAATTAGATCAGTTCTTACTAGATATGCTATATCTAAAATAAAAATGTAAAAATCTAGGTAAAAAGAGAGGATGGAAGAGAAAGGAATGAATACACCTCACTCAGTAGTGAAATAATAAAAAACTTTTTATGTTACTAGTTTATGCTAGGTAATGCTAAAATCATGCTAAACCAAGAGTTATATCAATGAATGAACTGAGTGCTCAATCCCCTATAAGTTGGCTCAAGAATGGAAAGGTAGGCCCTTTGGCTCCATCATCACCAACTATGTAAAGTTAATGAATCATGTGTGCCAATTGATGTCTAGACCATGTGTCTAATCTCTCTAAATAGGTGGCTCAAGAATACAAAGGTTAGCTAGACCTTTGGCTCCATTATTGCCCCATGGTGTGAAGCTAAATGAAAAAATACTAGTATAGATAGATGAATGAGAAAATACCAGTGTAGATGAATGTCATATGAGATGGATCATGAAGCCCTTGAATGTGTTGTGATATGATAATGTTGGTGTGGATAGCTAAATTTAAATTAGAAGTAGGCCACTATTGGCCACTTCAAAAGATGGAGATTGGACTTATATAGAAACCCCTCCTAAAACTAGAATCAAGGCTTAGGAAGCCACTTGAGAACCTAGGTACATGAGAAGCAAACTTGTATGAAAGTTTAATTGAATGTGATGCCAACCACTTGCAGATGGAGTAAGGCACACAATTTATAGGAATGTGTAATAACATGTAACAAACTCAAAAATAGAGAAGGCCCACGTGTCGCACACATTACCCCTAATAACTGGTGTCTAAAACATATATTCTAAACTAAATTTATATCAACTACCATGTCTAAATTAAAAATAGAAACCCTCATGTTGCACATGATTCCCCCTGTATCTAGATTATCTGACTATAATAAGTGCTAAAAACTATTGATTTTTGGTTTGAACTGTACTAGCAAAACTATGACTAAACTAACCTCTCTACCTAATTTTAGAAAAATTGAATATTTTACTATTTAAACAACACTAAAGTTTGAAAACTTTGGGTTCCAATGCTATAGTTCCATTTTTGGCACTATTATCTAGAGCCAAAATTGATGATTGATCTAGATTTTCTACTATCTACCGGGTCTAGTTTGCCTATGTTGGGTTCTAGATTCTAGACTATACTATTCTAAAATTGCTTTTTTGACTATTAGGAGCTCTGATCTCTGTGACAAAACCCTTGTTTGTTGCCCCCTCTTTTGAGGGTAGGAATGAAGACCCTATAATGAATACCCTCAGAATAAGCCTTGCAATTTTGTTAAGCTATAAAAACATTTGACATATCATTGATATAAATTATCTCAAGATATATCAAAAGTTGTAGAGAGAGATTGTTAGATCCATTGGGGTATGCCTAGATAGATGTAACAATGTAATAGCATTTACATAAGAGTAAATTAAAATTTGAAATGTTAGTTGTTAGTTTTTAGTGGCATGGAGGGATGGAACATGATGTCCATCATGGCATCTAAGAAGTAAGGTAAATGCATGATTGAAATCATGGCATTGCACACAAAGATAAGCAATCAAGCAATAAACATATAAATCAATCATCAAGAAACATGAAAGGGTGGCCAAGGTGCCAAATAAGCATGCCACATACACATACAATGGGAACAAGCAAAGATTGGCACAAGCCACAAACACATGAAAGGAACACAAAAAGGACATTGGTAGGTGTCCAAAGGCACTTAAATATAGATAGGAACAAAGGACATTGGAAAATGTCCTAAAATGAAAGCAAGAAGGAAATAGGAACTAAAAAATACAAACACACTAGCTAATCAAAGTGAAGAGTGGAAGCATGAAAAGTACTAGAAATATAAACATGCATCTAACTATGGAAAGAAAGAAGCAAGAGTATACAAGATATGCAATACAAGACTAATGTATATGCTATGAAACACAAAAGTGTGATATATGCTAATAGATGTCAATGTGATATCTATGTTAGAAAGTAAGGAGCATACTATAGTAAGATGTCTAGAGTGTATAGTATAAGAATGACATAACCTAGATGGTTTAGTCATTTAGAGTATGCCCCTAGTGGGTAGATGTATCGATATATAGCTAGAATGTAGAAATAAGATGCCCCCTCGATGGGTGGGGTGAAGCAATCAAGGATATGGATGCATTTCACACACTTAAAGAAAATCAAGTGAAGCCTAGTAATATAGATAAATCAACAAAAAATATCATAAAATAGCCTAATTTAAGTCTAGCATAATGGTTAGCAATGTAAAACATAGATGATGCATACAATTGACATGTTTTTGTATTTTTAAATATTATATTATTTTTGTATTTTGAAATATTTGAGCTATGTACAATCAAGAAGAGGAAACTATGTATAATCAATAAGAGAAGGAAATGATACTAACTGATGAGTCTTAGATGAGACTCCATATCATGGTGTCTTGTATCAAAGAGTGGAATCGTGAGTGATCATGAAGCACGATACAAATGCTAAGACTATGGCTCTAAAAGTTGTATATGCTATAAATGCCCTAAAATATCTAAAGTAGAAATCAATTATGGGGACCCTATATAATTTTGAGAAGTGGATGCAGCTGTAGGGCTCTTAGGGACCCATCTCTAAGTAGGAAAAACTTGTTAAACATGTGCTCTATGTGTAGATATATGAGATCTCAATGAAACTGCTCTAGGTGTGAATATTATAGCTAGAAGCTGCCTAAAATCTTGAAGCTATGACAATGTATGAACACTATGTACTGGTGATGGCTATCATATCTATGTCTAATACTAAATTGGAAAAAAAATTGGTGGTAGAGCTAGAACTGGCAATAAAACTAAAACTAGATCTAGAACTAAAATTGGCTCTAAAACTAGAATGGTAACTCATATAGAACTCTAGTAATTGTGATAACTTGATTATCATGAATGCATTTCATGCATCAATGTACTATAGATGGAACTTATTAGAGTTTTTGTATCCAAGGTCTACTAAGTAACATATCAAAAACTCCTACACTAAGAACTATAGTAAATGACATGGTTATATGTGTAGGACCAACCTGTAGAGGAATGAAGATATCACCCAATGTAGTTTGACTATGTTCACTGAAACCATTGATAACTATATTTATTGGAATAATATCCTATCTATATAACCCAAGTGTTGTAGTAGTGTCATATTACACATGTTAACACTAGATCCATTATCAATTAAAACACTATAAATGGGATGACCATGAGTAAAAGATCTAATGAAGAGTGCATGATAATCTGTGTCATCGTCAATAATCTACTACTTGGAAAAAGAGATGAAAGGATGAACTAGAATGTTAGAATGAAAATTACCAATCATGTGGTTCAATGGATGTGAATCAATTGTCAATGCTCTATATGTAACTGATGGAGGATATGCTTGATATGCATGAGATAAACCTAATGTGTCCTATGTCTTTGTATTTCCATGCTATGGAAATGGATCTAAAAATATTTTGAGTGACTTATCTTGCATTGGTTTGGCCAAAGGAGGCTCAACTAAAGTGCCTAGATCAATTTTATTACTATCAATTAGATCAGGTATCTTATGCCTGAGACTAATGCATCTATTTTTAGTATGTCTTGGTGCCCTATGATAGTCTCAAAATGCAATCTGGTCATATCCTTGTGGAAGAGGCTTTGTTGGATCAATTTCTCTAATAGGAGGAAGAGATATGATGTTACATTCTAATAACTATTGTACAACTTTGGCTAGAGTAACAGGTAGATTTGTAAAAGGTCATCAAGGAGGTGTTGATAAAGTGATTCTCTATGAGCACTCTAAAGCTACATTAACTATCTACTGAGTCGGTCCTTTATTGTCATTGAATTTGACCTTATATGGGGTTTTGTTGTTACTCTTATTAGTTATATATGGTGCGCTTGTGTACTTAAGTTTGCCCATTGAAATGAGTTTGATTTATCTTTATTTTAAGGTGTGATATAATTCAATGAAATAAGAGAAATGTGTAAACATGCTTGTCTCATATAAAACTAGTAGAAGACTCTGTTTGAATAGGTCTTATAACTCCTGATCTACCATAGGGCTAGTTATCTTAGCCAATATGGTCTTGTATCTGAGAACATACTCGATGAGAGGCTCATTTGATTTTTATTTTTGTTGTGTAATTTGGGCATATGAAAACTTATCACAAATATTGATATTGAAATGTGCTATAAACATGTTGGTAAGAGGATTGAATGCATTAACTGACTAATTCAGTAGACTATAAAACCATTGTAATGTATAATCTTTGAGGTTCCTTAGAAATAATTTAGTTAATAGCCAGCCATTTTGTACATAATACAAACATGCTTTATGAAAGGCTCTCAAATGTGTCTCTGGATCACCCTTACCATTGTAAAGAGTGATCTTAGGTTGTATAAATCTAGGTGGAAAGGGTGTAGCAGCTATATGTCATGCCAAAGGTGTATGTAATTGAGTGAAGGAGTCCAATGCCTATGTAGATATAGTGGTACCTTTCTCAATAGATTACACCTTAAATTGAAGAGATCAGATCTCTTTCACAAGGGTTGCCACATTAGGATATATGGTTGTACTAGCTACAACTAGTGGCATAAAAGAAGGTTAGGTTGCTATAGGGGGTTGTTGTGACATAGTTTCCTCATAGTGTCATGTGAAACTTGTGGCTCTATAGTTTGAGAAGACTCAACTTGTTTGGCCTTCTTTAATTTCATGATAGATTTCAAGATGTTATCATGATCGTAGGGATGTTCCCTGAGTCTCTCTCTAAAATTTTGTAAAATCAAATCTTTGTTGAGTACAACTTCATTGTCAATAATGGGTGGAAGTGGATTGGTAGTAAAATGTGATAGAACATGAGCATCAGTATGCAACTCATCATTATTATTCTCATATTGCTCATTATCATAGTCATGTTCATTGAAATTAGTGTAATCTGGATGTGCAAGATCTATAATAGGGATATGAGTTGATTACTTATCCATGTTATGGGAATGGCTTGTAAGAAATTGGTTGAATTCAAGAGGGTTTATACTAAGTCTTGCACTCTATCTCAAGGGAAGACATGCAAAGAGTTTATATGGAATAAGGAAAACATTTTGGAAAATAACAGAATAGATTACATAAAAATAATCTAAACAATGAACTAGAATATGCGTAAAAAGGATATCAAACTCCAAGTATGTAAGGTGATAGCTCAAGATGCAAAGTAGGGACTAGTATATGCAACTAGGGATTTTTCAAAAATATTATTTGCAAAATACTTATGAAATTTTAAATTTTAAATTGATTTTCTAAACTAAGTATGCAAGATAAAATTCAAAAAATTATGAGAAATTACTTGCTTGAATGGGACCTAGTAGATGCAACTAGGGTTTTGAGACAAATTTTTTGGAATTACTATGAATTTTTGAAAATTTAAGTGATTTTTTGATTTTAATATTCAATCAAAATTCATAGAAAATAAGTGGAATATTACTTGAAAATTACTGGGATTTAGTTGATGCAACTAGGGCTTTGAAATGATTTTTTTTCAAAATGAATGTAATAATTTGAAAATTTTGCTATAAATTTATATAATTGAGCCTGAAAAATTTAGGGAAAACATAAAAATATTTATAAAATTATCAATATATTTTTCCTAGTGGTTTGAAAGTGTTTGTATGCAAATAGGACCTAGTATGTGCAAACTAGGGTTTAAGTGAATTATTAAAAATATTTCAATTAATTTACAATTTTTTTAATAAAAATTTAGGAAAAATCAAGAAAATATTTCAAATAAATAGAAAT
This sequence comes from Torreya grandis, assembly GCA_037957365.1. Taxonomy (NCBI): domain Eukaryota; kingdom Viridiplantae; phylum Streptophyta; class Pinopsida; order Cupressales; family Taxaceae; genus Torreya; species Torreya grandis. Next base: position 1,297,757 of record JARHVA010001907.1, on the reverse strand, counting down.
AATTAGCCCTAGGGTTTATATATTTTTTGTGAAAAATTTTGAAGTAAGTTGGGTTCACCAAATGTTTTACTGAATTTGGGAAACTATAGGTTTAATTTCCTAAATGTTAAAGGGGTTTGGATTAAGGAGAAAATCAATAAATAAATGAGCCTTAATTAACCTACTAATTTATTAAATCTAGAAGTGCTTAATTGATTTTAAAAAATAATAAACAAGGGGATAGAGAGTAAAACTTCATTGATTCTATGTTGAGATGGAGGAGATAGAGGCTATAAATTGCTGATCTAGTTGGGCAGACTATCAAAAATAAGATCTAAAATTCTATTTTCTACCTAGATAGGAGCATCAAAAATGGGACACCTAGATGCATATCATTTTAGTCCAAGTTTTGGCTCTATAGTCCTTAGTGTCTAAGCTTTCTGAGCTTTCTAGGTTCTATTCATTTGCTCTAGAAGACCTTGTGCCTAAAATATCAATTCTTAGTTGTTCAAAAAGCTCTGTGTGTAATTGATTTTATCTTTAAGGATCCTAGTTCCTCTTCATGCTTGATAGGTGATCTCAAATCCAACTAAAAAAGGGGGTTAGTGTGTAATATGTACTGAACATGCGATCACACCTCGTGTGTGGGCACACTGCCTACATACCAATACTTTGAAAGGGGATCAAGACCAATGTAGTTCTTCCAATTTGAATGTGTATTATGCAATATTATGTATGCAGTTAAAGTGTATGCAAATTTTGGAAAACTTGAGATGACTCATGACTAGTGCAGGAGCTTAAATAGGCTAGAAATAATAGTGGTTGGCTATATGCAGAGAATAGGAAGATTTGCTTGAGTGTGCCTTAGTATATTTCTAGCTTGTCCCTTTGAATAATTGATAACCCTTATAAATGACCTTTGAATGGGCTTTTATGGGGAAACTAGTGATCTTAGGTTAGATGAACTCGCATTAGGCTGACAAGGGAAAAGATAAGGATTCAAGAAAATTTGACCATTTGAGGCTATTGTGGACTTGGACAACGTCACTAAAAAGTGGATACCTTAAGTCCCAACATTGTAGTCTAACCTATGGCATTGTTTTCTAGGGGAAAGGGACCCTAGGGGATAGATTTTTGCCTGGGAGAGGAGTTTTGAATAGCAGGGGTTGAATTTAGATGGCTTCAAATGACTAGTAAATAGTGAAAACATGCCTAAGTGGGTTGTGTAAGTGAGTAGGAGAGACCTATGGTTTGGGTGTCACAAGTCATGCTCAAGTTGTAAAAATTGCATTTTAGTATGACTACAGTAAATTCCTTGGTTACCAAGGGTAAATATACTAAACCTTATAATAGGGATTATTTATGAGATTAAATAAAAATGAGAGCTTGCAACACCTAATTAATCATATATAGGGTAAAAAATTCTAGTGTTTACATTTGCCCCTTTTTATGGACCAATATGGAATACGTGACATGAGACAAAAACCATGAGAGGTTCAATGCCCCAAATTTATGTGAGGTGGTATCCCCCCTCAAACTAGGAGTTGGTGTAGGATAAGGAGCAAGTGATGGGTTTGAAAAATAGAATAATGGATGGGATGGGTAGATAACAAATGAGATCTAATAAATGTGGATGAATAACATGAAGTATATGTTTTACACTAAAAAGATGTAAGTTAATACAAGAAGAGATGCCTCAAGGCAAATCCCATAATAAAATTTGATAACTACATATAGATGGGCTTAAGGGAAGGCTAAATAAGAGAGTAAATTATAGGAATTGGTTGATCAAAGTATCTGATGTGTTATACGATGTACATGCTACCTATAGATAGCTGCTCTTAAGAGAAAATACATGCTTGAGACCCATTAAGAGGAGATACCCAAAAGAGTACATGCCTTACATAGGTTGTGGGACCAACAGGGAGTTGAAATACATAAAATTGAAATGGTATAGGACAAATAATAGGGTAGGTGTGGTAAGGTTCTAGGATAAGGCTAAGGAGTAGGACTGATGTATGTAAAATCACTAGTGCAAAAAAGGTGAAATTGTTTTTGATCTAAAATGAATCGATGTTGATCCACCAAATCAAATTTGATCCTAAATAAATCAACACCAATATGAAGTTGTGTATATAAGCAAGTTCAACATGGAAAAGGGCTCATTTGTTATTTGTGAAAAATGAAATGATGTTTGAGAGCTTAAATGAAGAGTGTTACATGATATGATATGGAGGCTAGCGATGTTGGATTGAGGTAATGACAATGATCACAAGATAAGGTAAGACCTCAATTTTATTTATTTTTTATTTTTTTGAATTTTTTAAGTTTTTTTTATTTTTAAATTTAGGATAGGTGTTAGGACTGGGGTAAGATGGTGCTAGAGAATCAATGCCAATTCCCTATGAATCGATGATGATTCACTAAGAATTGACATCATTTCTTGAAATAGGACCAATCCAAATGGAATAATACCAATCCATAAAGGATCGACATCGATTCACACAAAAAATGTGAAAGGCTTAGATGAGAGTCTAGGGTTTAGGCTAAGTTAGAGTGTTAGGAAAATTTAGGCTTATAGGGGATGCTAGTGATAAGTGTGAACTCTGCTATAGATGTGGGATAAAGTGTCACCTTTATTGGAATGACTATAGGTCTAGCTTAGTAATGATGATTGGGCCCACCTATAAGACATAGGTATGGGAGGAGTGGATCACTATAGATGCATCCATCAAGATACGATCTTGTTATTTGCCTTGGTGGAGTATTAGGATGTTACTATTAGGATGTTATAGATTCTTACTAAAGAGATGACCATTATTGAGGAGGACATCTACCAAATTTTGTGACTTCATATGTAGGGAGTGCTTATAGTACCTATAAATGAGTAGGGATAGGGAGCAATGCTGACATGCCTATATGGTGGAGACACAGTTGATATCACTTTTTTTACTGGTGGATTTGCTTTTGAGACTTTATATGTGGCTGATTTAGTGGGAAGAGGTGTACTTACCATGATGCTACTGAATATATCTTTTTATGCACTCCCAAACTTAGGGGGAGGCATATTTCATTGATATTGATAGGTGTTGTTGCCGATATGATAGAGCACTATAAAGTGTTTACACGGGTGTCCACTTTATTAGTGCATGTTTACAGGGAGCTTTGGGGTTAGAGGATCGAGAGATGATATGGCTTGGATGTTATGGTTATTTTATAGTGTTGAGCATATGAGGACATCAGGTTAGTGTAGCCCATTGGTACCCCATGGATATAGTGGTATGAGACTGAGTACAACATGGCCTTCCTATGATGAAAAATTGATCTAGCATGAGGTTTCATAGATGACATTGTTCAGGACCTCGATTACTATCGAGTGGTCTTAGAGGGGTTGAAAGATGTAGATATCATTTAGAAACCTTATCTCATATTTCTTATGTGGCCTAGGGTGGAGGCAAAGCTTATAAGAATATGGAGAGAGAGAGGTGTGGGTGATGGGGAAGAGGTTAGAGTACACAGAGTACCTTTATTTTAGTCAAGTGTGATGATAATTTAGGCTAGTATAGGACATTCCATGGGCCCCACATGTGTATAGGAAATATGATACAGAGTGGGAGATCCTAAGGCCAATCACTAGATATGTCCTTGTGAAGGAGGAGGAGGAGCTAGTAGGAGATGATGTGGAGGATGTAGGGTGCACTCTAGCATTTACAACATGATGGGTAGGACAGTGGGTAATGAGGTAGGATAGGGTGGTGTGTCCATGTTAGGAGGGAGGGGATGAGGAGATGGAGGAGGTTGAGGATGATGGAAGAGAGGATGAGATGGGGGATGAGGAGGATGGGGGAGAGGAGGAGATATAGGAGGAGGAGATTGATGTGGAGAAGATTATCATAGAGAGGGATATACTGAGGACTTAGTGTATCACTTTATAGAGACAAGTAGCCACATCACATGGGACACTCTCTATATTAAAAATTAAGTGAGATACCCTAAAAATTAGATTAGATACCTTACATGTGGAGTTTGACTCATTATATCTGAGTCATACCCTAGTGGTGGAGACTCAATATCGATACCAGGTAGAGAGGGATAGTCTAAAGAGGGGGGAGGAAGATGAATTAGTGCATATAGTTTGAGGGGTGGCTGGGCCAAGCATAGGATAGCTAGGAACTATGAGCATTTATAGATATATGGAGTTAGTGGTAGAGATGAGATATTATGAGCATATTGTACTTGATCTACATAAAGATATTCTATACTATGCTTTCCATCTAGCCGTATAGGGTAGGTCTTATAGGTGCACTCATATAGCATCGATGAGTATGGGGAGTATATCTTAGAGGAGAGATAGAGGATGATATGGGGGAGGTTATGGTAGTGGAGATGGTGGTGGATCCCTGGAGAGTATCTAATTGAGTAGGCTATATTTTACATAGTAGCCCATTTATTGATGTATTTATATTCATTTTACATAGTAGCCCATTTATTGATGTATTTATATTCATTATACTAGCTAGAGAGCTACATATATGTGTATAGATACTTGTGATGTGCCTTGATTATTTTATATATATTATTCATGATTATGAGTTATGATGTTTTTATGGATTATGTATGCTTACCTTTTGATTATATATTTTAACTTATTAGATGATGTGATTTATTATGATTGTTACATGTGATGGATTTATATTTAAAATGTTTGTGGATTATGAGTATTATGAATGTAATTTGGATCATGGATTGTTATGTGATGTGATTAGATTATTTGATTATGGATTTTAAATGTTATAAAATGCTTACGGATCATGATTATTATTTTATGATGGATGTGATTTTGATGTATGGATTTATGTAATGTCTAAAATGTTCATGATTAAATTAATTTGGATGTGACTTTGATTATGTGATTATGGATTTAATGAGTTGATTAGATTATGCATTATGGGCTTAATGAGTTAATTAGATTATGGATTTAAAAATTTAAAATGTTGTAAATTATGATTTTGGATTAGATTATGTTTTTTAGATTACACTATAGAGTATAAAAAATGTTTATGGATTATGATTATTATGGATGCAATCTATAAATTACTAATTTCATGTTTATAGATTTTTGAATCATTAGATTAAGATGTTAATATATTTGGGAAATATGTAAGTAAATTAGCACAAATTTAATTTAAAAAATGTTTTATTACTAGTTATTGGCTCATACCATGACCTAAGAAAACCTCTTGAAAGTAATGCATGTGTATCCTTAACCAATTGCTAATAACTATCTTAACAACCTTAGGTTAACTAAGTTCAGGATCTCATTGATTTTGAGATGGAAAAATCTAAGGATTTGATTTTAGGATTTGATAGAAAATAGGTCCTAAGAAGAAGATGTTTTCACCTTGTATACCTATAACTAAGGTCAAACCTAGAATCCTTTTGTGCCAATCTATGTAGACTAATCAATGTGAGAAGTTTACTAAAGTAAATAAAGTTGATCAATGCGAGAAGCTTACTTGGAATATTTTATGCATGATAGCCATACTTTGAGGGAGTGGTTTATGTTTTTTATAGATGATTTTCAAACAATTGTCTTTTGAGGGAACAGTTTGCACTTTTTATGTTCTTTATATTTTTGTATATTTTGTAGATTTATAGCTATCCTTCGAGGGAGTAATCTATTTATTTTGATTTGTCTTGCAAATGATTTTCTTTGATTTTTGATCCTAGTGTTATTATTTCATTATGGATTGGCCTCAGGTATCTTAGGATAATTTTCCAAAGCCTTGTTAAACAAGATAATACACTTATTGTCAAAATGAATTAGTGATAGGGAGAGATTTCTAGGAATAATGATTTGGAGTTCCTTGCCATTATAGGCAAGGATTATCCAATAAGAGCATGCTATTAATAGATTCGAGTTATTCATATTCAAGGTTAAAAGTGGGAAACACTATCATATAACCACATGAATCTATATATCATTATTTGGTATAATAATAATAGGGCTATGAAACCAAAAAACTAAACTAGATAGACCAAGGTAATTAAGATTTATTAACAATAGAAAGGATGCAGATGCAATGCATTAAGAGTTTCTTGTTTTATTTTTCCATTAAGAGAGGCCAAGTGATATGCCCTAGATCCATACTTATGGGTGATAATATATGGTTTGAGCCAATCTAGAGCAAATTTTCCCCTTTTGCTTTGTTCCATATTAGTGACATGTTGATTTTCCTTTAAGACAAGGTCACCAATATGAAATTCATGTTTTTTTGGATGCTTATTATAGACACACTTTATTTTTTCCTGATATACATGGATATGGTTAAGAGCAGCTAATCAATGCTCACATAATAGTTTGAGTTGTGCTAATCATTCTTGATGGAGATCAGCTTCAGAAATGATATCCTTAAGGGAATGCAAAGGGAAGGAATCTAAACCTCAAGAAGAAGTAAAACTTTGGAACCATAGACTAGGGAAAAAGGAGTATCACCTGTAAGGGTTTGAATACTAGTTTGATAAGCCCATAAGGCAAAGGGAACATGAAGATGCTAGTTCTTTCCTACTTCATCAATGACTTTAGTTAGGATTTTGACAAGAGTTTTATTGTAAGCCTCAGCATATCTATTATCTTGAGGATAGTAAGTCAATGAAAATATTAGCTTGATAATAAAATAATCATAGAGCTCTTGAAACTTTTTGTTTTTAAAATATTTTCCATTATCTATGATGATATTATGAGGGATGCCAAAGTGACAAATAATATGTTAATTAATGATTTCAAAAAATTTATCTGCTATGGTTGAGATAAGGGGGATAACATCCACCTACTTAGTAAAATACTCAATGGTGATAATGATAAATCCATGATTTTGGGAAGATTTAGGATTAATTTGACCTATAAGATCTATCCCCCACTAGGAAAAAGGCCAAAAGTCTTATGTCACTTGTAATTCCTGACTAAGGACATGGGATAGGTTGGCATGGTGATGATACTTACACATTTGCTAATGTATTCAATATAATCCTAATTTAATGTGGGTTAATAATATCCTAATCATAATAATCTCTTAGCGATAGTATGACTACTAAAATGTCCACCACACAACCCATCATGAGCTTCTTTGATAGCGAGGGTAGCCTCATGAATTTGGAGACAACAAAGAAGGATACCATCAAAACCAAAATTATAAATAACACCCATAGTATGATAAAAAATGTGACATGATGATGGAAATATTGTTTTTCATTTCTAGATAGATCGAAAGGAATAACCCCCTTGATAGGTAATCAGATATCTATGTGTATCAGAGATCTGATGGATTTTCCTCCACACTGTGGATGGAAGGAAGGTAAGTTTTGGTAAAAGAAGGTTGATTAATCCTATGGATGAGGAAAAAAAACTTATATTCCTAAGATGAAGATGGGATAAAATAGGCCAAGGAAGCCATAGTATCCATAAACTTGTTAATTGATCGAGGAGTGGATTGGATATCATATTTCTTAAAAGTGACTAGTATTTGATTAACCAAAGTCTTATACTTATGAAGGGTATCATTATTACATTAATATATGACTCTAATTTAATTAACCACAATCCAAGAGTCACCATATATATTAAGTGTTTTAATTATGAAGGCTAACATAGTTTGGAGACCTATGATTAAAGCCTCATATTCTACCATATTATTAGTGAAGTCAAAATCAAGATTAAAAGATAGAGGGATAGGTATCCCCCTAGGAGCAATTAGGATAATTATAGATCTCCCACCACACTTACATTTGGATCCATAAAATAATAAGAGTCATTTGATATTGCAGATCTATTTGAGATGTAGAAGTTATGGATTCATCTAGGAATTCATAGTTAACTATTTGATTATCATTAAGAGGTGCCTCAACAAGCTGATCATAAATGACTTGAAATTTTACTAATGTTTTATGGATAAAATCACTATCAAATTCTACCAAAAACATGAACCATTTAGCCATTCAATGATTCTAATAAGGTTTGGAATGCATAAACTTTAGGGGATTAGTGTTCATGGCCACATAGGTTTTATGATTGAGTAGATAATCATGAATCTTAAAAGCTGCAAATACCATACTAGGCACAACTTCTCTATGTGAGAATAATACATATTTTATTAAAAAAATGTGTAATTGATATAGTAAACTACTAGTTCTTTGTGTTGTTCATCATGATGGGAAAGCATGGCTCCAAGGGCATGTTTTATAGAGGAAATATATAAGAAAAATGGGTGACCTTCTTTCAGAGGAGTGAGAACATGTGGTGAAAGAAGGTAAATCTTAAAAGCTTCAAAATCCTCTTGACAATCAGAGTCCCATTTTAAATTGATATATTTCCTTAGGAAGTGACGGAATGGTTGACATCGATCGTATAACTAGGAAATAAAATGATGGATAGATTGTAATTTACCTTGCAAACTATAGAGCTACTTAAGATTAGATCAAAGTGGAATTTATAAAATGGATTTGATTTTATTAGGGTCAAATTATATCCCTTGAATGGAGATAATAAAGCCTATGAGCTTACCCATCAATACTCTAACAATTCCTTTTTTGGAATTTAGATGGACACAAAATTGGATTAAGCAAGTGAAGATTACTTAGGACCAAAAAGTGGTCTTTTTGTAACTTTAAATTTATTGAGGATATCATCCACATAATCCTTAACACTTTTATAGATAATATCATGGAATATATAAGTCATGGATCTTTGATAGGTGGATCTTACATTATTTAGGTCGAAAGGCATAACTCGATAGTAGAAGGTCCCCTAGGGAGTAATAAATGAAGTCTTATTTGGTATTTTGGTACAATAAGGGATTGATTATATCTAGAGAAACCATCCATAAGTGAATTTTTTTTGTGCCCAATGGTTAAATACACTAATTGTTTAGTATTAGGGAGAGGGAAATTATCCTTAGGATAGACAAAGATTAAGGTCTTAAAAGTTGGTACAAAGGCATAATACCCCTATAGGCTTGGTGAGAGGGACAATATTAGATACCAATTGAGGGTAATCAATAGGTTGGATAAATTTAATGAATAAGAGACACTATAAATCTTATTTTAATAAGAGTGCAACACGAGGATGAATATTTTGAAGCTTTTGATTTATAGGTTTGGCATAAGGGAATGTGACAATGTTATGGATAATAATAACGAGATCACTACCAAACATATTGATATAGGACCAAGCAAATGCTTCATTGTGATCTATTAGAAATGTAGTGAAATCTTAGTATTATTGAGGAGCTAAAGATTTAATGATTTTAACTATTCATGGAGTCTCATGATATCCTATGTTAACATTAATAGTTTCCTCATTTAATAGAATAGAGGTTTTGAATGGAAGGAATCTATGTAGGTGGGAGTTATCAACACCTAAATGAATTAAGATTGACTCATCATCTTGACATTGAAAAATAAGGATGATGGGAAAATCTTGCCCTATCATGTTTGGGTAGGAAAAAGGAATGGTTTTGACCTCCCCATCATGATGATAGATGAAAGTTTTATAGTAATGGAATTGAATAAAAAAATGGTTTGGGATAATGGATACAATGTCATCTATCAAAAAAGGGGTACTGGATAGTGAGGATGGCATGTCCTCCTCAATGATAGGAAGGAGAGTAAACTCTAGGGTAGCTTTAGGATATTTTATAAAACCAAGGTCATGCTTTTCATGGTGTTTCCTAAAATCTCCTAACGTAACCTCATGTGGACCTTGTTCATAATGTCTTATGCTGAAACCCTTCCAAACACATTATTGTAGGTATGTCTTTGCTAAGTAGGGTTTATCAAGGAACAACAAATTGAGGTAAATGGTTTAGCATGGGTTTGATTGGAATGGCCTGAATAAGGTTGATCGATTCCCCCATAGATCAAATAGGTGTGGAGGAAAGGTGGAACAAAAGGAATTATTTCTCCTAAATTTGGCTAATAAGCATGTTGTTTGGCTGAACATCCATATTCCTAGGGAATAGGGAGAGTATTGAGAGTCAATAACTAATAATATGCAATTGAAAGATGTTGAAACATGAAATAAATGGATTCCTTATAAATTATTAATGTATGAATTGTTGTACTAGTAGATGCCTTGTTGGATGATGACATGGTAGTGATTTACAATGGAATTAAGACATCATTTGGTCGAAAGGTGAGGTTGCAAGGTTTGATTAGATGGGGATTAGTTGAAATATTATGTATTTTACCTTCGTGTTTGAATTTAATACAGTGATACAATGTGGAAGGGATGCAATGTATAACATGTATCTAGGGATGTCATAACAAAATGTATTGAAATTCCCCTTTGATTACATTATATAGTTTAGGTAGAACATGCACTCCTATTTGAATGTGAAGGACTACCATTCCTAATATAGGGGTGATGGTATTGTTAAAAGTTCATAAAATAGTGGGGGATTGGGATATAAATATTTTAGGTAGTTATAGTTTTTTAAATGCATGAGAGGAGATGATATTTATACTAGCACCATTATCAATCATTACTCATTTGATTTGAGTTTGATCAATTTGGGTAGTGATAAATAAAATGAGATCTTGGTCATTAGGTCTTAAGGGTGGTATTTTCAAATCATGAAATGTTATGGATAATAGACTTTGAAGTGATGAAATGAAATTCGGTGGAGGTTGGGGTTTATTATCTTGTATATCAGTGGCCCACAAGGCTTCTATCTTAGCCTCATGGTACTATTGAGAATTTTGGACAAGTTCATATAGGGACATCTTGATTGGGAGCTAGTGAATCTAATTTAGAATAGATATTTGTATGAGTTCTGAAGGTAATTATTTTACACTTCTCTTAAAATAGAAATTTTAGGTTTTAGACTAGGCATTATTGGACTATTTATGGTGGGAGCTGGTGTTTTGGTAATAGTCACTTTGGATTTTTTGTGATTGTGGATTTTATGATCCTAGGTTTAGGATCATGTAGCTATGTGAACTACATATATCTATAACAAAGGGGGATTTATTTCATTCTTAGACTCATTCACATCTAGAGGGTTCAAAAGAGGTTGATATTGGGCTCTATCAGAGGTTTTATCTTCTTTTATGGCTTATTCTAATACTGTTGGGAGTATGCTACTTCTTGAGGTGGATGTAACTTTAGTATTTTGACTATGGGGATGGTCAAGATCTAATTATTCCATTAAAAGATCATATTCTTATAATAAGTTTTAGACCACAACCTTTAATGTGTTACAACTTTCCATGTCATGACTTGCTATTCAATGATACAGGCATTTCTTATTTTCTTGATACCACGCTGGTTTTTGAACATGTGGTTTAATGACTTTTATGGATGGTAGAGTGACAAAGGAGGTCTAGAAAAGTTGATCAAGGATCTTAGAATAAGGCTTTTCAATCCTCTGAGGTATTAGTAGAGAAGAGGCACATGACTTTGAACCTTGACCTTTTAAACTAGTTGTTTGAATATTTCCTACAACCAGTACCTTTTGCTTAGGTTAAGCCCTTACACCTAAACCTTATGGATAGTAGGGGTTTAAAGGGTTATGTATTGGAATTATCACAATGGGAAGATCCCTTTGTGATGGTACATGTGAATTAATAGAGGATTCTATAATGGTGGCTTTCAGTCTTGTTGAAGGATGGGGTCTTAATATATATGCTCTTGTTTGAATAGGTGGCAGAGGCACCTTCCATTTACAAATCTGATCAGAGGTAGTGGGGATATCCTCTTTATGGAGTTCAATCCTAATAGGAGGATGCTGCAATGATTTTCCTCTTGGGGCCTCAAGTTTTTTGTTTTTGATATCTATAACTTTTCCCTTGATTTCTCTAAGATTTATCTTTTCTTGAGCAATGGGGGGAATTGGTATTGAGCTGGTTTGGGGTAATGTGATGGTTTCCTCATGGGGTCATAATCTAGAGGGGATGGGTATGCTAGAGATAGGTATTGGGATGATGAGAGGAATGGTATACGGATCTTTTGAAATGTTTAAACAAGCCTTTTTTTATAGTCTTTTCCTCTTTTATTTATAATTGATAATCTTGAATGTTTTTAGATATGGTTTCCTCAAGTGGATCCCAAATAATGAGATCCAAAAAGATTGAGGAAGTTTTTGAGATATCTTCACATAGTTGAGATGGTTTGAAGGTATCTTCTATAATGAGATTAGGGATAGGAGTACTATCAACTTATTTAGGTAGAAGCTAGTCATGAATTATCTTAATTACATGAGTTTCATGGTCTGAGGTAGATATTCAATCAACTTGCATGGAATTTGACATGGAAGCATGATTAGGGAAAAACTACTTGAATATGTTTATAGACTAATTAGGGGGTGTGTAAGGGTTATCTAGTTGTAACTCCCCTTGATTAATAAGGTTTTGTACTAGACCCTTGAAATAATGACACCTAATGACATCATGACCTAATACATGATGAAAGTTACAAAAGCCATTTTCCCTAAACTCATTAGGCTTAGGGTGAGAATCATCAAGATGTCTTATTGGAGGAAGTTCAATGAGAGATGCCTTTAATAAATTATCTATGATAGACACATAAGACTCTCTTAAAGGTGTATATTATCATGGAGGAAAATGTGTCAATGGATTTTGAGGTTGTGCCTGAGAGGTGGAGGGCTTAGATTGGTTTTTTTTATGGTGGTGTTGATTTTACAACTATGGCATTAGCATCTCCTTTGGTTTTACTATTTTTGTTAGTCCCTTTAGAGATATTAGGTTTGAAGTTTTTACTTCATAATTAAACTTTCCCTTCTTCTAAGGCTCTGATTTCTAGTTTATGGGCCATAAAAAGGCCTCATCAAAGGTCTTGAAATATTTACCTATAATGTTGTTGAGATATTTTTAGCACATGCTCTCATAAATAATTTGATTAGCTTAGGTTGTGGAAGGAAAAAGGTGAGTTGATTTATGAGATTCCTCCATCTAACCACAAAATCAGTGAAAAATTCATCATCAAACTATTAAATGGCATAGAGGTCAGTGATAGTGAATTTTCTTATGATATTGATAGAAAGGTGCTCTAAGAAAATTTGGGCTAGTTACCTAAAGGAGAACAGGGAATGTTGAGGAATTGAGCTATACCAATCTAAGGCAGGTCTAGCTAGTAACATAGAAAAGGTACTAATAACAAGTGCATTGTCATGTGCTATAAGATAAAAAGTGTGTTTAAATGATCCATGTGATATTATGGATCCTCCTTATTTTGAAAATTTGAAATCTTCCACTATGAAGGATAAGGTCTAATGGGGACTACTGGGTTAATAGGTTCATTATAGATTTGCTCATAAGTGAGAATGATTTCCTTCCCTAAGGGAGCCTTATAAATTAGCCATCTTTTTCATAAGGATGATCATAAGGTCTAGTTAGGCATTTTATTGAGATATACCTCCCAAAATAGTCTATTGTGAGAGTTGATATGTAGGAAGCTGAGTGAAAAAAGGCTGAGATAAAAGATAACAAACTGATATGGTTATGATTGGTTGAGATGCCACCACATACTATGGGGCTTGTAAGGGGATATAAGTAGACCCAATATCTTTCATAGGTAATATGTATTGGGTGTTCAAGGGAATATATTTATGAGGTGGTTGACTTACAGGGGCTTATTATAAAGGTTGAGTTTGGGTAGTTTTAGGTACACTAGTTTGGATAGGTGGAAGGGTTGTTGGGACTGAGATAACTAGATTCTAAAGTGTTGTGGTAGTAGTTTGAGTAGATGTAGGTTGAGGAATGGTAAAATTTTTAGTTTGGGTACTAGATGGGGATGGAACACTAGATGTCATTAGAGGTAGATTTAATAAGGGTTTGTAGTGTTAGTGTTAGAACTAGTTGGGGGAGGATTATTATGGGAAGACACCATAATGGTGGTAAAAGTTTCACCTTCCTATAAAACTACATATGGAGGGAAATTAAGATGCATATATCTTGGGAACTAAGGTAATGGTTAAGTGCAATTGGAATGATATCTAATATAGTGGTGAATTCAAGATCTCCCTAGATATAATACAAAGGAATACCTTCCCTTTTGGACTTAGGAGAAATAGGAGGACTAGGAGAGTTCTCCTTGGATGAGGATTAAGTTGGGGGGTTTGGATTTTTTAGAAACTACTATCATATCAAAACCATGTAGTGATAAAGGAAAAATAGGAAATAAAATCAAAAAACACATAAAAGATCTTTTTAATTATCTCATATGTAGTGAAAAGAAAAAGATACACATGCTAAAGACATATTTAAAAATATTTTAATTTTTAACTTTAAAGTGTAATAAAATAAAATAAAATGTTATCGAGGGTCCTAAGAAGTGGTAATATAAGGATGGTTTTAGGTTTATTTAGGTTTGAAATTTTTTCTATACTGGGATCGATACTTGGCCTAGTATTAGGGCCTACCCCCTCACTTCACATAGTATAGCATAAGGGTGTCAGCTATTTAACCAATATATATCAAAAAATAGGGTTTATACTTAGTCAGTGTACTAAGTTGGTTCTCCCCTTGGTGGTGATATCAAATTGGGATAGTTGGGAAGAAGATTACCGCTAGGTGATGAAATCCTAGTCAGTTCCCTTGTGTTAATTTTTAATGATTTGATTATGCAGGTGGTTTGGTTTGTTTATGAAAGAAGTGATAGTTATGATAAATAAGCTTCCTAGATTATTCAATATGAATTACATAAGCAAGCAAAAAAGGATGCAGTTCTTTTTAACCTTTAGAAAGGAAATAAAAAATAATTTTGGATTTTATTTGAATGAAGATAACAAATAATAAAAAAGGAGAGAAAGATGGATAAATTCAGAATGAATTTTAATAAGAAAAGTGAGACCTTAGGGGTCCCACTAAGCATGCCAGAATGTTATATTAGTTTTTCATTTTTCCTTTTAAATTGAAGTACTTACTAAAAACTCAATGAAAATTAGGGTTTATGATGAATACCTATAGATTAGGAGATGTTGTGCAACACTTTGAATCCAATGATTGAGGAAGCTTCTTTTTGGCTAGGAAAAATAACCTAAACACATGTAAACAACTTGGATAAAAATAGATTAGTAGATAATTGGGTGAGGTGCTTGGTTAGAAACTAATTCTAAGAAGTTGTGAGCTTCTTCAAATGGATGTTAGCTCACTTGTTTACACAATCAAGTGGATAAACAACATGTGAAATTATAATAAATAAAATATATCATAAAAATAATGATTAAGATTAAATATTCATTTGAGTTATCAATATAAGCAAAATATTCATCCTAATAAGTCATGATAGCATTTCCATCATCCTATATGACATCTAGTTGGTCAAAAATGGCTTTGAAAGAGGGATAATAAATAATAGTGTTGAGGGTTAGATTGAAAGATATGTCACTATAATCAACAAAAATGGGTTGGCATACCATGGAAAGATCAGTGATAATGATTACAACATGCACTATTCTTGGTAGAGTCATCTACATACAAAGCCATGTTTAAAAGGATGGGAAATTAGTATTGATTAGAGACAAGGATCTATGATTAAGGCTTCAAGTTATGAATATTAAGCATAATGGATCATTATTGATCTTGTTAAGATCGGTGCTAATTCTAAGGATCAGTGCCAATTTTGAGGATCAATGCTAATTCAAAATGAATTGGCATCAATTCTCCCTATAACTATGTTTAATAAAAACATATAATAGATTTGATGATAGAGGATAATAAATGAATACTTAATGATCTAGATGGTATTATAAATACTAAATAAATAGATAACGATAAGATTGATATAAAATGAAAGAAATGAACACAATTACTTACCTTACACTGGGTTGCAAATAGAATAAAATCTTCCTCATGAATGCAAGTAGTCCTTTGGGATTGTGACAAATGGATACAGATTAAATGCAATAGAATTTTGATAGAGTGTCATTAAGGACATCCTTAATTCTCCAATAAATCTAGTAACAATTTAGATTTTCTAGGTCTAAAAGCCAAAGGTTAGCTAGGTATTTATGGATCAACATAAATCTATAGAATTGGTGTCGCTTCACCCAAATGAGTAGATTCATCTCAACCATGGGTAAAATTGGATTTGGTGAGTGTGAGGCTATTGGTAACAAAGCTATACAGGGGTAAAGTGGTTAAGAGGTAGATTCCTAGGTTATTAATAGATTTTGGAGGTTAGGGGGGATAAAAAGGTAATTGGTAAAAGTAAATTACCAGGTTACCAAGGGTAAATATACTAAACCTTAGGATAGGGATTATTTAGGATATTAAATAAAAATGAGGGCCTATGACACCTAATTAATCATTTATAGGGTAAAAAAATTTAGTGTCTACATAGTATTCAAAACACCAATATATAGGTTTCCCTATATGTCAAGAAGTGATCATGATTTCTATTTCAACTTTCATAGGTGACATGTTTCCAACTGTCACATTGCATTTGAAGACATGACAAGAAGATTGACAAACATGAAGGAATTGAGTACATCAACACTAAATCTCAAAAGGTAATATGATTCATTAACTCATTCATATCATGCAGAAAAGGATGGTGAAAATTTTGTATTTGATCTAGGAGGATAATATTTGTTTCAGGATAGTTTGTATATAGTCTAATTTGTTTGAGTTTCTTGTTGTGTTTTCCCTAAGTGCTTAGAGAGCACAAGTGTGTGCCTTGGTTTCTTGTCTTGTGTGATTGTTTCTTATTGTGTTCAATGTGATTTTTTTTCCTTTTAGAGTCATACCAGTGTCAATTTTAGCATATGGGTGACTCCATTACCTAAGGATAGGATAATGTAACTAGTTCTTAGCATAGCAGGGATGTTACCCTCTAGAAATTGCCAAAATGTTCACTAAATTTTACCCTAGGTCAAAATTGGTCAAACCCCCTTGCATTTTAAAATTTTTCATAGGGTCCTTATAGGTTTTAAATGTTTACCAAGGTCCTAAATGAGGTTAAGTCAGTTTTAGGGTCACTTATTATGCTTTTCACCTTGGTCTCATTGTCTAGTTTGTTCTATGTCATTTATGCCACCTTTGGTCATTTTAATGAATTGTATAGTTTAAAAAAAATACAAATGTGTCAAGAATAAAAATAATGTACCACATGTTATATAATGTTAGAGTATAGTTTTGAAACTAAAATGTTGTAGGTCTAATGTAAGAACAATAAGATCACTTACAAAAAGGCCAGTTTCAAGTAGTTGTATGGACTGAAGTGACTCATATGGCATGTTTGATGCGTTAATAAGGTTTGTTTATATTCCCATGGGTCTTTTCTAGGTTTAAGTGGTTTTAAAAGATATAAAAGTGGGGAAAAATGATTTCTCTCTCCTATCACTCCCTTGGACAGGTCAAGAAGGGTCAACAATTTTCCTTTGGTATAGACAGGAGAAGAGGAGTTGGATTGAGTGCACTTGGGGGATGTTATCATTCCTTATGTACTTCCATTTCATGGTAATGGTTTCGAAATTGGTGGTCTATACTATATGAACAATCACTAATATTTTTAACACCTCTAAACTACCTGTGTATTCTTAATGGATCATTTTTCTTATCTTTTTACATTGGTCTATGTGAATCAATTGATGCATATAGTCTTTTAGAGCATAATATTAATTTTCATGTTAGATTCAATTAATTTGGCATGTGTGGCCATGGAGGGTAATTAGAATCTCATTATGTTAGAAGTGAACACAATCATGGCTTGTAGATCAGTGTTTGGCAATTGCAGAGGTTTATCCTCTTGTGAATGGTCTTAGGTTAAGGCTAACATGTTTGTTTTCAACTTCATACAGCATGGTGGTCAGATTATCCATTGAAAGATCTAGATATTGATTGATATAGGGCCCTATGATACTAAATAAGAACTAATCAGATTCCTAATGTGCATATTCACCTATAGGTATGTATGAATAATTTTAAGACTATCCAAAACCTAAGAGATAGGTTGTGTACAATTTCATGACTTGAATGGAGTTATCAATTCATTCAGGGTTCATCAACATAGTCAAAACCTACAATAAATTCAAGATATGTAGTCAGTTAGTTTGAAGAAAGTTACTTAATGAGAAGTTTTACCTTAACTTCATCAAAAAGGACTCTGCTCCACAAAAGTGTCATCTCATGGTAAATGTCAATTAGGTATGTGTAAGCATAATAGTTCCATTATTGTAGCCTAGATGGAGGAGTCACATATTGACATATGAAGGAGACTATTTGGTCAAGAGAGACTAATTTTTGAATGAATTTAAACTCAGTAAAAATCCTAACTGAAACACTTAGTGAACTATAATTCCATTTAGCTCAAAGCGAACCTGGATCCTTACAATACAATAGTGACATAGAGTGTATGGATGATAGTGGAATGGTAGCATGGTATCAAAGTAGAAACGGATACATTAATGCATGAGATGAATTTAGTGACCTAAGGATAAAATAAAGGTGTGTAACACAATGCCAGAAAATGTATCATCACCTACAAGAAACTTTCAATTTCTACATAATGAACACCCACAATATAACTCGGTACACATACTTGTCTAAACTAATGAAAAATATAAGTTTAAGAGTTTGACAAAGATATAAGATGGATGAAAAGTAAATAAATCACTATAAAAGTGATAAAATCACATTTTCATGTGATTCCATGAATAAAAGATGAACTAAATTAGGTTTTGAAACTCCATGCTCAGTCAAGCAAAACCCTGCACACAGCCATAGGCCTAAAATGTAGTTTAGAGAGATTGAAGTGTTAAGGAATATATGAGTGTGATATAGCTATTAAAATTGGTAAATAAGGTCATCATGACCTAAAAAATCCCTTAATGTTCTCTTCCATGTAAAACTAATAGATTAAGTTCTCTCTATTTTGTCTCAGACCAGAAGTACTCTGCAGTCAAGACAGTATACAAACCTAGTGAAAGTCATGGTGAATGAATGGAATGGTATAACATTGAAGAATTTTAGGATGATTTAGGGTATTAATAAACATTAATAAATATTTATATAAGTCCCTATAGTCATTATAAAATTAGGTGGTCATATACTCAAATACACAATCTATGCCTATTAAGGCTAAAAATGGAAATGAACCCTCATGGATTATAATGACACTCATATGTCATATTATCATTAAAATAAATTTAATAACATTAATGGGAGTGTGGAGGGTTGATTTTACTCAGTGGTTTTGGTTAAAACAACTTAGAATTGGTCATTTTGGCCTAAATCTATATAAGAGGTTCCCAGAATGCAAATAACTAATCAAAAAGCCATTTTATTTTATTCATATCTATACAGACAAAATGCATGGTGTCTCAATAAATTATGTATAGTTTGTGGAGGTATTTAGTTCAAAATTAGTGGAATTTTTTTTATGGTTAAAGGCTTAACCTTTATGAATCATTATTAAGAACCTAAATGACCTAAAACCCTCTCAAGAACCCGATGAGAAAGATATGTTTTGAAATGCATCCATAAGGGGTAAATTGGATTGGAATATGATTTTTACATACTTTTAACTCTATTAGGCTCCTTGACACTCACTTATTTCATACTATCACATGTATAGATGGACCAAATTCTAGGTTTGTTGCATGTTTTAAGCTATTTTGAAGGTAAAAAAGGTAATTGATGGGTGAAAATAATTTTGTAAAGTGTGTAGAGATGTGTTATAAATCCTAAAACCCAATTATCACTTAATTTATTCATGAAAACCCTTATAATAAATTGGTTGTTGTAGGTAGTCTTGTATAGGATAGTGAGAAGTAAGGTGACTACCTAAGTTGAGGTGAGAATTGTGATATTGAGTTTATTGAAGTCTAAATGATAGATTAGAGGACAAATAAGGTCTATATATATGTCTCACACATACAAAAAATATCCTTGAGCATCTACAAGTCACCCAAGTGATAAATGTGTGAATGCATGCCTGAAGGGCTAGTGAACAACTACAAAGAAGTAAACAAGTGTCAAAGAGAAGATCATCAGTTGAGGGGTGTATACTAAATACAAAAATATTATTTCCATCTTCTCAAGTTAGGTAAAATATTTCAATGAATTCCAAAGTAGTTTTAGATAGATAGCGACCTCCTCATCATGAAGGCAATTTCAAGAAGGAGAATGAAGTGTCTCTACACCAACTTCCAGAGAATGATGTTCTTCAGATGGATACTTATCCAAGAGAAACTTATGACTTATTTTATAAATCTTATTTCATTGTTACTAATTTTAAAGACTTGAAACTTGGCCATTGTGACTCTTCAATGCCACTCTTTATCTCTCCTCTCCTACGCTCTATATATTGAAGCCATTTTAGCATTGTAAATATCCATAATTGGTATGGTGAAGCCCTATTAGTTTGACATCTTGTTTTGAGTTTGAGTAAAGTTATGAAGCTTATTTATTCTTTTTAATTATTGCCTAAGTATGTCAAGTATTCCATTTGGATGATAAGTGATGAATTTTCTCTCCTTACTTCCATTATGATCTTGTATGCATTATGTGAGTAGAATGTATTCTAATAGGTCTCATGAAGTCTATAAATTTTATAGGTGTATTTTGAAGTGTGAAGGAGATTAGAAGTGTCTAATATCATACCTCATATTTACCCACCTTTGGATTTTCATAGCAATCTACCTCCATGTAAAAACACTTATGCTAAAAGAACCTTGAGTTAAAATTAGTTTTAGTAGTCTGTCTTCCTAATGATAATGCAATCATGTTTGTGGAGATATATTTGGTGTATCACCTCCATTAGTATAGGTTAATTTAAATTTCCTTCTTCCATTTGTACCCCCAATAGTGATTAGTCTATTGTAGTGTGTGAGCCTAAGAGATAGATCAAGGGAGCTAGTCCATAATCTAGAGATCCATCTCTTGTAGTAGCTTATCTATATGCAAAGATAGTTCTATGTTATCCAAATTTTGAGAAGGTATCTTTGAATTATCTATGGTGAAAATTTGGGATATAACAATAACTTTGAGATTTATAAATATATTAGTAAGTTGGAGGACATAGAAATAAAAATGGGAGAACTAATCTTGAAGTGATATTTTATTAGAGGTACGATTACTAAAAAGGGAAGGGGGTGAATCGGTGATGAAATATAATCCAATTCAATTCCTAACTGTTAACCATTCAACACAAATAATCATGATGCATATAAAATAACCATTACAATGAATAAGGAAGATATAGTAAGATCAATCATATAACAGATGATATATGTGGGAAACCCTCTTAGGCGATAAGACCCACTAAACCCTACAAGATGGACTAAAATCCTATAATAACAAGATCAAAATTTAGACCATCACTAACTAATCAAAGAACACTCATCCCTTAGTTTAGTGAGACACCCATCCCACAAGGGTAACCAACCCCCTAAGAAACTAATCACCCACTCAACTACCTTTAATATATCATCTTCAAAAAATATTTCTACTCTTTAATTGATGATGACCACCTTTTTCTAAACTCTTCACCTCTAATCTCTCTCAAGCTTTCTCTAGGACTAACTCACTCAAACTACCTCTTCTAGGCTCATTAGGTCCAATGACCTATGTGTCTTTCTACATCAAATTGATTAGATAATCATGACTGATCCAATTCATTCTTTATTGGTCCTCAATTAAGTATACCTTCTCTTTCAAAGGTTCTCTCTTTTACTTGAATCTGCACATACACAATAAGCACAATTAGTCTAATTAAACCTTATACTTATACCACTTTCTTCCTTTAACCCACCTTGGTAATCCAATATGATTTACATATTTTAACCACACTTAACATAGGTCCATATACATTTTACACATGAGAACCATACTCTTCATATGTTGATCATTACCTCATTAGAACCAAACCACCATTATGTCTTGGTGAGACCTAAAACAATTAGGACATCATACTCACATGTTACATGTGAGACTACTTGGACAATATTCATCCTTTACCAATGATTCAAAAACATCAAACCTATCTCTAATATACCCTTTCTCACTCCTTCATGATTCCATGCCACTGAAAACACCAACTCAATACTTGAACCTACCAATTAGGTCTCTTCGCTCTTTAGGATTTCATACATAGAAAACACAGTCTCAAACTTATGAAGAAAAAACTAAAGTATTTCACATATCCATATGATTATATCACATGGGAAAAACATTTATAACCTCTGCAATGCCTTCTTGTGCTTTAGATACTTCAACACAGGCTCTAACCACTCAAAATAACTCTCTTAAAATGACCACTTAGATTGGTCATATACAATCATGATATTTTGGCTCTCTATATCTGATTATGGGCATATCATGACATAAAATACTTTATAATAATCTTTAGAGACTTATATAACATATCCATACTCATTTTCTTCTTCAATTCTACTTAGAACTCTTCTAACTCACTTTTGCAAAGTGGTCACTCAAAAGGCCAATGTATTCAATAAAAACAATAAAATTTTAAACCTTTGTTCATACTAAATATGTATTCTCAAACCATATGGTCCTCGTAGAGTCTATAACACTCTTAAATATTTATCTAATCTTGAAACATTAAAATACTATCAATAACAACTCAATTATCCTTCTCAGGTCACTTATAGAATATGGTCAAACACATAGTCAAATTTAGAGCTCAATATATACACCTTTAAAAACATTCAGAACTTATAATAAACTTTTACAGATGTGCCATGAATTCATTTACAAATTTCTTTTTTACATCATCTTCAAATTCATCCTAGATCAAAATATATAAGCAAAATAATTAGTACAAGTTTTTCCTTTATTAATTTCAAATACCAATGGTCACTGGTAAATGCAAATATTGTAGACAAGTGTCTTCATCTCATGAGCTTGAATATATTTCTCAAAAATTATTCATATATTTATGTTTGAGATTCCTAGCTTTAATTTTCATTGCTCACCATTGATCTTTGATCCTTACTTCTGAGATCATGCCACTTGGTAGCCCCATGTGCCTTTTATGCATTGACTATTTGACTCAAACCACACTATTGATTTCCATCTACATAAACACCAATATTAAATTTATATTCTATAAAATCATCATGATTGATACACATGTCACTAGTGCATACAATCTCAGGAACCTTTGACATATTGACTTCATGCATGTCATTGGATCATTATCTGATAAGATCTTGCACTCTTTTAGATCCTTATTTAGTCAAATTAATTAATCACTATAGATATTAATTCCTCGATTAAATTATCACCATTGGATATTCATTTTTTATATTATATGCTCACCATTAGATCTCCTCTTGAAAATTTAGCTAAGTATAGAAATTTAGTAACTTTGTTTAAGAGGCCAACTTTGCACTATTATAAATTTTTCTATGTTTAATGTCCAAACCTAAAATTTGAACCACATGATCAAATAATATATGGGAATCTGGCCATATATAAAATTTATAGGATAACTTAGAATAACCTAAAATTCTTTAGCCAATCAATTTTCTTAATGACTCTAATTACTCAATTTTCTCACTCAGCCTAAATTGCCAAGATGACTAGAAGAACCTAGTCATACATATGACTATTGTAATTAATTCATTTCACTTTCATAAGTTGTCCAAACACTTATAATAGTCCATAGGTTCTCTATAACATGACCACACCATCAATAACATATACCATCTACCTATCCACTTCAAACACTAAATAACTATGTAAAAACATTGAAACACATTGAAACACACTTTGTCACTGTCATTTTAACACACATGACACCTCATCAACATCCTTGGTCACCTTGGAGACATAATTGACAAAAATTCAACAATATCCCTCTTTTTAATTAATGTTAAAGATTAATACAAAGATTATGCTTAGACTTTATCTCTCTCTTCAATTACTTTCTCCCCCTTTGACACAATGACAAAGTGGGCTCATATTCTCATCTTGAGGACCTTGACAAACTACTCACAAAGCCTAGAAATATCCCCCTAACATCATGCTCCATCTCATGTCATGTATTATTTGACATATACCAATTTGAACTTAGGATTATCTGATCCTTAGACCTGTCTACCTATAGAACTCACAAGTTCCCTTTGCTCATGCATGAAGATTCAATACCTTGTCAAAACATATGACTTGGTTTGATCAAGTCATTGTATCAATCTTATTGAATTCATAACTATATCATAATTATTCATATATCCACCATGATTGAATCATCTCACATATGTTCCCCCTCACATTATGCATATCTCTTCAAGCCTTTAAAACTATTTGAGTTATCTCCCCTTAACTCCATACTTCACCTAGATCATGACATCTTAAACAAGTCTTCTCAATGAGCTAGGTCCACCAACAAATCTTCAACACATCATTTATTAGACACCTATATATCTTCATTTCCTACCTATAGATCTTGCACACATAGCTTCATTCTTCACCACTTTGACCAACTAGACCATCCTTCAAAGATTTGACCAAAACTTTGACTTCAAGATTATTGTCCTTGAATATATCTTCTGAATCATTCCATCACAACACTTTGGATCAGATTTATAAAAATCATTGCTCCCCCTTAGCCAATCACATTTTCAAAATATATTTCTTATCTTGTAACAACAACCAAACTCAACTAGCATCCACCATGCTTCCTCTTGTTGATAATTGTCTCCTTGAAGCCTAGAGAGAGACACCCCTTTGGCTTAGTGAGATTAAAAGTC
Source organism: Torreya grandis (assembly GCA_037957365.1). Lineage (NCBI taxonomy): Eukaryota > Viridiplantae > Streptophyta > Pinopsida > Cupressales > Taxaceae > Torreya > Torreya grandis. The sequence goes on along the minus strand of JARHVA010001907.1, from coordinate 1,273,047 downwards.
CAAAAACTTAGGAGACTCCCATATATCCATACTCTCATTTGAATTTCAGTCTTGCATCATCACCAAATTTACTTTGAATGAATCATTGACTTCATTCTTTGCTTCATACTCATTGTCAAATACATACAACATAAACTCTTGACTTTCCTTCATGTATATCATGGAAAACAAACCATATTTGGTCTCAAACTAATCTATTATAATATATTTAGGTCTCCATAACCATGTGTGACATCTTCCTTGCACACTATGAGCTTTATACACCTTATTTTTCTTTGAAAACTCATTCAACTTGTTCTTGTAATATCTATCAATGTGACTAAATATATGACATTTAAAATAAATAAGATCATTCATACCTTTTGTTTGATGATGATTGTGATCTTCCTTTAAGTGATTGCTTCTCCTCTTGAATTCTTAAGTAATGTGGCCAAATTGATTGCATGCATAAAAATGATCCTTAAATGAATATTTCTTCGTATTAGTCTATTTAAATAGTCTTCTATCTTGCACTCCAGGAGCCTAATTGAACTTATCTCGACTAAATGGTCTTTGCTTACAGATCTTAGAAATGTGATGAATTCTTTGACAACTATAGAAAACAGTTTCCTTCATACCTTTTGCTTGAATATGATAGTGATATCCCTTTAACTGATCACTTCTTATTATATAATCATTTGCTCTATGACCAATAAAATGACAAATAAAATAATAGCCCATAAAATATTTGGCATACCTTGGAGCATTTGGCTATCTAATTAGCTTCTTCATTTTTCTCTTGACCTGATCTATCTTGTTGACTTTCATGCTACCATCCTCTTTATCTTTTTCTAATCTCTTTTGATCTTCTTCAAGCTTGCCTATCTTGACAAAGACCTTTTCATGATCATCCTTTAGGGAAATAAGATTAACCTTCAATTGAAAAAATTCATCCTCTTTAGCTCCCATTCTTGAACTTGCAACTTCTAATTGAATTCTAAGATCTTTGATGGTCTCCTTATCTTCCTTAGCTTATTTAGCCATGTTATCATTCAATCTACATGCTTTATCTTCTATATAATTGATCAATTCTTGATTTTTCTTTTCCTCTCTCATGGATTTTATTGATAACTCTCTCCAAGAGACCTAAATTATGCTTCAAGACCTTTGATCATATTCCTCATTTTATGATTATTCTTCTTTTGATCCTTTAGTTCACCAAGTGTATTCATGATTTTAGCTTCTAGATCAACTTATTCTTCCTCATTATCATAGAACTCTTCTTTTTCTCTACTATTATGGCAAACTTCTTTATCAAACATGATGATATTTTCACCCATATTATACCTTGGAATACCTTCAAGTGGTTAAACTTGCACATAAGGTCCTAATATAATACCAATTGTTAGAGGTACAATCAATGAATGGGGGGTGAATCAATGATGCAAGATAATCCAATTCAATTCTCAACTCTTAACTATTCAACACATACAATCATGATGCATATATAATAACCATTGCAATGAATAAGGAAGATATATAAAGATCAAGCACATAACACATGATATATGTGGGAAAACCTCTTAGGGGATAAAACCTAATAAAACCTGCAAGATAGACTATAGTTTTATCATAACAAGATCCAAATTTAGACCAGCACCAACTAATCAAGGAATATCCATCCTTTAGTTTAGTGAAACACCCATCCCACAAGGAGGAACCAACCCCCTAAGAAACTACGAACCCACTTAGATACCTTGAATAGATCATATTAAACATCTATTATTTCTCTTTAACTGATGATGACCACCTTTGTCTACACTACTCACCTCCAATCTCTCTCAAGCTACCTCTATGACTAACTCGCTTGAACTAGCTCTTCTAAGCTCATTAAGTCCAATGACCTATGTGTCTTTCTACATTAAATTGATGAAATAATAATGACTAATCCTATTCACTATATATTGATCCTCAATGACCTATACCTTCTCTTTAAAAATTTCTCTCCTTCACTTTAATCTGCACATCCATAATAAACATAATTAGTCCAATTAGACCTTGTACTTATACCACTCTCTTCTTTAACCCATATTGGTCAGATAAGATGATTTACATATTTTAATCACACTTAACATATGTCCATACACACATTACATGTGTGAACCACACTCTTTATAGGTCAGTCATTACCTCATTAGCCACAAACCACCATTAGGTCTTGGTGAGACCTAAAACAATTAGGCCTTCATACTCACATTACATTTTAGACTAATTGGAAAACCTTCATCCTTTACAAATTATTAAAACACATCAAAACTATCTCTAGTATTCCCTTTATCACTCCCTTATGGGTCGATACCACTTGGAACACTAACTCAATACATGAACCTCCCAATTAGGTCTCTTCGCTCTTTAGGCTTTCATACATAGAAAACACAGTCTAAAAATTCTAAAGTAAAAAATCAAGTATTTCACATATCTATATGATTATATAACATGGGTGAACCCTTAAATACCTATACAATTCCTTCTTGTTCTTTATATACTTCAACATAGGTTCTAATCACGCAAAACAACTCTCTTAAAATGACCACTTAGACTCGTCATATATAGTCAAAATATAGTTAAGCTATTTTGAATCTCCATATATAATAAATGGCATATCATGACATCCAATACTTTATAATAATCCTTAGAGACTTATATAACATCTCCATACTCATTTTCTTCTTCAATTCAGCTTAGAACTCTTCCAACTCACTTATGTAAAATGGTCACTCAAACTACCAGTGTATTCAATAAACACAATCAACTTCTAATCCTTTGTTCATATTGAATATGGATTATTAAAAAATCCATAATATAAAATATGGTCCTAATTTATTAAATAACACCCTTCAATAGTTATCTTTAAACATCAAAATACTATCAATAACAACTCAATTATCCTTCTCGGGTTACTTGTAGAACATGATCAAACACATAGTCAACTTTGGATCTCAATATATACACCTTTATAAACATTTAATCATTGTAATAAAATTTTATGGATGCATATTTAAGTATTTAAAAACTTTTATTTTTACATCACCTTAAAATTCATCCTAGATCAAAAGATATAAGCAAAATACTCAGCGATGGTTTTTCCTTTGTTAATTTCAAATACCAATGGTCACTGGTAAATGCAAATATTGTAGACACTTTTCTTCATATCCTACCCTCACATATATTAATAAAATTAAATAAATTTATTTCCTTGCAATATTCACATCTTTAACTCTCATCACTCATTGTTGATCTTTTATCCTTGCTTTTGATATCATGCCACTTAGAAGCCCCACATGTCTTTTGCGCATTCACTATTTGACTCAAACTGCACTATCTATCTCCATCTACAAAAACACCCAAATGCCATTTATCTCCTATAAAATTATCATTATTGAGAAACATATCACTAGAACATGCAATCTCAAGAACCTTTGACATATTAACTTCATAACATGTTGTTAGATCACTATCTGACAAGATCATGTGCTCTGTTAGATCCTTATCTAGTCAGATTAATTGCTCACCATAGATATTCATGACCCAATTAAATAATCACAATTTTATCTTAGTATTTCATATTATTTTCTTTTCATTATATATTTTTAATGCTCACTTTTATATCTCCTCTTACAAATTTGGCTAAGTATAAAAATTTAGTGAATTCTGTCTGAGAGGGCAACTTTGTACTTTTATAAATTTTACCATGCTCAATGTCCAAACCTAAAATTTGAACCACATGATCAAATCATATAGGCTAATCCATTCATATATCAAAATAATATTGAAACCTTCACATGTGTTAAATTTTATGTCATCAATCTGCTCACGTAGCTTGAATTGCTAGGATGACTAGAAGAACCTAATCATACATATAAATACTCTAATGGATTCCTTTCACTTACATAAGTGCCAAAAAAACTCATAACACTCCATAGGGTCTCTAAAACATGACCATACCATTAATAACTTCTACCATTTGCCTATCCAAGTTAAACACTGAAGAACTATGAAATAACATTGAAGTACATTGAAGCACACTTTGTCATTGTCATTCTAGCACACATGACACATCTTCCACATCCTTGGTCACCTTGGATACATCATTAACAAAAATCCAACATATTTTTATTTTTTAAACATGAATAATTATGAAACACACTATCTTACATTAATTCAAAAGACATATACTTATGATAGTCATATGATTATAATTAGAATCCCATCATGAATATTTAATAATTATAATTACCATGAATAAATCAGGCCATATATGATTACAAAGGAGCCAATATTAGCCTATTATAACATACAGAAGAGATGATATAAGTTGGATGCCTAACCAATGAAATAAGTGGTCCAAGAATGGAATTTTCCACACTTCTCACAACCTTCACATAAGGCACAAGATTTCAAGGGACCAAAGAAGTTTTAGATTAACTAATATAGTTTCCATAAGTTTTTAGTGATTTAAATGAAAGGGATATGAGTCAACTTCAATATGATCATCCACTAGATCATAGATAAACAAGATCTATTGATTATCTATGATGAACCAAGATTATATAGAGTTGAATAATGAAATTAAAATAATCTATCCTTCAACATATTATATTAATGGAGATTCATATGTGGATATGAGAAATTGAGCATGAGGTGACCATGAAGTAAGACTGATGCGCATGGTGTTCACAACAAACCATCAACTTCTATAGTATTTTGAAACAAATGAATTGTTAGGATTCATTAGTAGATTGAAATTTCATATTTCATAGATAGAGGCTCATGTAAGTGCCTCAATTCACATTTTTAAGGGTATCAAATAAACTTGATGGGACCTATATAGATTAGATGACTTGAATTCAAAATAATCTCGTGAGATGTTATGAGTAAGGTTCCATTTCACAATCAAATGTTAGAGAAATGGCCAAAGCTCTAATCATGGCAATGTCCAAAGACATATATTCATTCTTACATGGATATATGGAAAGAAAAAAACCAAGGTACTAGGTTCATATTTTTTAAGGTACACTAACTACTCTCCTAAAATCCTACTACATGCATTAGGAACATAGGTGAGAAACAAACATGTGGCCTTAAGTCTAATAAGGGTTAATTTAAACATTTAAATTTGAGGAAAAGAACAAAATGTCTAGGGTTGAAAGTGATACTAGCATCCATGAAAATGTGGAGAAATGTCACTATGCTTGAGAGGATAAAGAGTTTATCCTAAAATATTGTAACTAAATTTTGAAGAATGAAATTAGATATTAAGCCACTAATAGTAAATAATACATGGACATAAAGTGCATGTTTGAACCTAATTGAAGTTTCAAGTTTGTGAAGAAGGAAGACATATCCAAGATTGAAGAGATGAAGCTATGAAATTTTATATAGAGGAATAAACAGGTCAGATGGATGTCGTGGACTCTAATAAATCATAGGGTAGAAATATATATACAAAATACTTATGAAAATGTTATGAGAACTAGTAACTAAGGAAGTGCTCAAAATAACATTGATGGCTGATTAATAGACTCAACAGTAGATATCAAAGGCAATTTAGCTATTGTGAGACTATTAAGAAATGTTTCACATAATATTTATTGAATTCAATGGGGGTAGACCTATCTTTAGGAGTGGTGTAAATAAAACTCAAGGAGTGTGTAAGACTAATCAATAAGAAGCTTTATAGGTTGAATCCAAATATGAGGGTCAAGACTGAGATCGATCACATGGTCAAAGTAGGAATTATTCATAGAGTGTATAATTCATATTGGGTAAGCCCAATGGTGGTTCAACCTAATAAAATGGGGAAAATAAAAGTGTGTGGTGTTGACTGGGCATTGAATGATGTTTGTATATATGATCATTTTCAAAAACTGTTCATTGATGAGGAGATAACATGATGTATACTTATTCACTATGGGTTCATTACTTATCATCAAGTTTTCATCATAGAGGAGGACCAATAAAACACTCATTTTGAAACTAAATGGGAGTCTTTCACATATAGTTAATGTCATTCAAGTTAAATAATGCACCAATAATATTCTCTAGAGCACTAGTCACCACATTCAAGGATTTCATTTATGATTTCCTTGAAGTATAATTTTATGAATGGGTAGTATTTTCTCTATTCAAAGAACCCCTATAAAACTTGTGACTTATGATGGAAATATGCAAATGCTTTGTGAATCACACTTAATTTGAATAATTTCTTGTTTTTAGACTAGTCATTGCAAGAACAATTGAATTGAAGCCAATAGATAAGTTATTGTAACCATAAAAGTTCACAAACCCATCATGTCACCCTAATGTCAAAATAATATATGCAAGATTGACTCATGGTGACCTGATAGATTAAGTCACTGGCATAAATGTGTACAAATTGAATAACAATGAGGTATTGGAAAACAACAAATGACTAAAATAAGTAACTAAGGGAGTAATTGACATTGCTTAATATATGAAATGATTGCATGAGAAATTTACTTGGCTAGATTTTTTGACAACCAAGATCATATTGAATACGAAAAAAGTCATATCTTTAAAACACAATCTTTCTAGTACCAATACTTACTCCTCATTTATTTCATGTAATGAAGTCTCCAAAAGGGCCAATTATAGTTGGGGAATATTTTTGGCTAGTAGAAACATTTTTGAACATGGTTTTTGAGAGACATGTAAATTTGTACAACCACTTGCAAAAGTTTTAAAACTGGCTACTAGAGATAAGGTCACTCATCATTGCTAACCCTCAACTCTCATAAGATGTCATGAAGTATCTTTCACCCATATCCATAGTTTCAAATTTGAATGATGGGGTACTAGTGTGCATGCATGGGTTTGAGACATGACCACCATTCCCATTACTTTTACTTATCAACATGATCAAGGTATAATTAGAGATAATACTAAAAAAAAACTTTATTATATAGAGAGTGCCTCCATTATGCACAGTTCCACTACCAACTTCACTACACATAATGACATCATAAGGACCATCCTTGTGATCATATAATCCATATAAAAAAGGGAACAACAAACCTCATAACCTATTAAGCTTTTGTAAAAAAAGACAAAGAATTTAATAACATAATTAGGTGATGTCAAGTTGCCAACAATCATTGACACTATAGAATATAACACCCTTAGAATATCATTGTAAAGTGTGAAAAATATCCTTTAGGAAGATATGGGGAACATCCCATATGGGAAAGAATAAGAGTAGTGGTTTTTCTTTAAGGTTGTGAAAACCATGCAACTAAAAAATGGTGTCCCCTATTTCCTCCTCATGCTACTCCCCATTATGCTTGCATCTTTTTGATGAACACACAATAATAAAAATGAAAAATATTAGTTGATGGTGGAATCCATCTTCTCTACCATATGAACATAAATTTAAGTAACCATGGGACCAGAAGATATTATGAATGAAGATGAATCAAATTCAAGAAGGATTTTAATACAAAATATAAGGGGGAGATTGTAATGAAAAACAATCTATCTAATGATGAGGGGAAAAAAGAAGTTGAGCCACCCCATTAAATTTGATGTAGGTTCAAGAAGAGATGTTAGAAAAGAAGCCACATAGACATGCATGAGTAAAGAAATACACACTTGGAAGAGGATGGGAAGAATTACTCACATCAAACCTCAAAACCATCTAATAAGAATAGAAATATGTGTAAAAAATAGAAACAAGGCTCAAAATGTAGGAGAGAGAAAAATATCTGATTTCCCCATTGTCTAGAACTAACTTCTAAATTCTCATGTGAAAAATCATGGCCTCAAAACTATCAACCCCATTACATTCACCTCAATCCCCAACATAAGTCCTTGATAATCCAATCCAACCTCCTCCATTTACATTTGTGGGAACTCTACTATATACCCCTCCCCATTCTTTTCATTCCCCACCAATAGTCACAACCCCTCCTCATAGCCTAGGTTTGTCTTGGAATCCTTATAGGTAATAATTCATATTATTTGTTGTCTCAAAATATCTCACCATATAAGAGGTTATTTAACCATAAAATATAATATTTAGGAAACATTGTAATACCTCTAGGATTTTGGGTTTCCTATAGTAGAGATAGACCTCTAGGTTTAAGGGCTAGCTCTATGAATTGACCTTTAAGTGCTTATCACCTAAACTAACTAATTTATTGTGTAAAAAGGGGTAGAAGTATTCATGAAAGTAAACCATTCTAAAAGGGTGATAAACCTTAATTATTTACACAAGATCATCATACTTATTTCACTAAGAGACATGACCTACAACACTAACTTCAAAGTCCTAGAATACTCTAACATTAGTATTTTAATATAGAGGTGATATGCATGAGACAACTTAAGGTAAGTGGACCAGAGGTTAGATTGTAGAATATAAGGGTATTTTTACACTTGAAAGTAATAAAACACACTAGATACACTCTATATGACCTACTATAATGATAACTTCTTGCACTAAACATGAAAGGATAAGGAGAAGCAAGGATAGAAGCTTATCACTAGACCTCACCATACATCACTTACCACACTTAGACAAGATGTTTGTGAACTCAAAACTAGATTGCATGAATTATTAAAAGTCAAAGTACAAAATCAAACTAGTATGGATTTAACATACATGGTGTGGAATCAGAATACAAGATCCAAAATGTCTAGTACTTATAGAATATGAGAAATGAGAGAGAAAAATGAAGCTCAAGAGTCACAAGAACAAGTGTCAAGTTGAGAGAGAGAGAGTTACATATATAGAGGAATGAATTATTAAATATACCATGAAATGTATCTTTATACAAATGTCTCTCCAAGCATGAAACTCCTCAAATATGGCATAGGACTCTTTAACTACCTGTTTGGACACTGCCTTCATCATTGGCTTCTCTCAAGCACTCCATAGCAGAATAAAAATAATTGACACATGTGAAATATGATGGGGGGGGGGGTTAATAACAATATATAACATGAATTTTATGTCTCACTAATCACTTATCTTCTTCTAGATAAGTGATTTCATTGCATGCAGTCATTATCATCCTTCTTTCACTCATCCTTCACACTTGGCACTAAGATGGTCTTCAATTTTCTAATATAATCCATACAAGGGGTTGTATGACACCTATAAATAGTACTCATATCCATAAACATATTAGGTAGACCTTAAAAGGCCTCCCAATTAGAGTTATCATCTTTTCACTTGGTGATCACACTTTCATTCATTATGCCAATTTGGATTGCCTAAAGTGAAGGTGTTTACATAGGTACCTATGTGATTGATTGAATCAAGAAATGAATATGATGGGTTACATTAGTTCCCAATTGGTATCCCAAAGTGATTCTTATATTTAAAATCTCCCTTGAACTTGTAAAACATTAAAATATATAAAGAAAACTAATTTTGTACCATGTCTGTACAATTAGGGTACAATCTAATGTGTTGAGAAAGAGCATGTAAAAGTTTTCCATAATTCCCAATCACTTTCCAAGTCATACAAACTCATTTGGATGCATTTTCTTCATTATCTTTCCCATCAAGTCAAGAGTAAGGGTTTTGTAGGGTTTTAGGTGGTCTATCCTCTTAAGGATAGTTTATAAAATTATGACATCCAAATCTTAGATAATTTCCATAAAGTAGGGATATGGGACCCCATCCAACTATTCTTAACTCCTTGATCTCCTATGTACCTTGTTTATATAGTTATAAGCTTCTAAAGATGGCCTTTTGATGTCTTCCCTATATTTTGTGAACCCTATCACATTTCTAATCCAATAAATGACTTATTTTGATCTCCCCTATATACCAATATCTATGAATCACCTTATGAATCCTCATGAAGGTGATCAAATACATTTCAAGGCTCATTTTGCCTTAGAAGTCGTATTAGCCCTCCAATTGGACTTTAGGCCTAGTAAAGGCCTAGTAAGCTCGCCTATACCTCTATGGGTTGAGGCCAACATGTTTAATTTCTAGAACCTATAAGCTATTTTCCAAGTTATTTCATGTTAAACACAAACATTTACATCTCCTTGTAGTGATACAACATCTCCCAACACATCTTCTTTCCCTTTAGTTACTCAACCTGCAAATTAGCACTTTCTAGGAGTGACCTCTATCTGAGATAGAATAGAGGGAAATTCCCTTATATACTCAAGTAAAATAAGGATAATAAGGGATTAATTAGATCATGAAGGTAATATGTACCAATTTTTAGGGTTATATCACACTTATAACACCTTTAAATACTCTAAAACTTCATGCTCCCTAAACCTTCTGACTGTGCATATACTATGGACATGGCTATATGTGTACTTTAAAGGTTAGATCCTAACTTGTTTTTGTGTATTTATCATCTCATGATATGGTCATCATCACAAGGAAGGAATTTTAGATCCTAATTCATCATATTCCATGTTAGTTTCCTCAATATACACTCTTCATGACTAAGCTTGACTTGTGGGTTGTATGACTGTATTATCTACCTAGAAAAGGGCATGCCTATATGTGAGAATTTTTATTAGACCCTGCATATTATACTCAAATATTTAATTTAATTCCTTGAACTCACTTCATACCTATTTGGGTTCAAGTAAACCATACCTTGGAGTTTTCCAACATCCAAACTGCTTCTTCAACTTTTTGTCACACTATAGTTACACTGTAGGTGGCCATTTTAAGAACCAACATGATGGTTTTCATGTTACAACATGTAGCTTTATATTATAGGTTAATCTTGGGACCTCAAAATATCTCTTTAATTTACATATATGAATATAACATACCCAAAATTTGAGTTAATGCCCAAATTTTTCATGTTCTAACATGTTATTGTCATACTACAATCAAGCTATAATTGTCATTTTGTGACCAAATGGATACCCATAGGTGATACTCTAGGTCAAAACCCTATGCTTGAATTTATTTAAGTGTCTTTTTAACTATTAGTGTTATCGTCATTCAAATAGGGAAACTTTTTTTCTGGTTATGGCTCTATTTCATCTCATAGGTTATAAATCTATTTGAACTAAACTTATTGTAGAGAATATTGTCATTTTATAGTGAGATAATACTTAAAATGGAGACCTACTTACACCCTAATTATATGGACAAAAAACCAAACTTTCTTATCAAATTATTGACCTTATGTTAGGGTTCCATCATGGAAACATTTATATCAGTTTGTACTTCAAGATGCTCTATCATGAGAGGATCAAAAGTATTATAGGGTCCCTATTTCAGAGTTTTAAGGTAACATGTCCCTTAAGTTACCTTCTTGACTTAAGAGTCATATATTCAAGTTTGAGTTTTACATTGTGACTCTTTTATGGTTTTTATGACCTTCTCAATGCTTCAATACCTTAAGGAAGGTTTAAAAAATCTTCAAAAAACATCATGCAACACCCACTCCTCTATGAACCACCTGTAGGTGTACATTAATAATAGACAAGGCATAATTGTATGCATTAGAGAATCAGTCATCTCAACCAATCTAAAATTGTCATTATATATCTCAAATATGTTGTTTCCACCTCAGGAGATATCTCAATGCTTTTAAGACCTTATGCTAGACCACCATGGCTGTGCAAGGTTCCTTACCACTTGACTGTGTATGACAATCATGTAGAAAGTTGACTATGTTAAAATTCTATTTGAATATGACATTCATGTGAAACATTTTAAAACTAATATTGGAAGTAAAAGTGACAATTATGATATAGTAGGCATGAAACATAACATATCACCTTTACTTTAAGTCATAAAGGAAAGGAAAACCTCTGAAGTTGATGAAACATGCTTGCAATTCCACTGGAGCTCCTACCTAACAATTTTTTTTTTCTCACAACATCAACTCCAAATATGTAACATAGGATGGAAAACATTATAGAATAATGTACACACTCACTAAAACCATGTGAAGTACTTGTCTTGTACAAATCATCTCAGACAAAGAGGAAACCTATAGGGTATGGGAATAAGCATGAAAAAAGAGGAAGTAAAATTCTAAATAATGGTTCATTAATCTCGATAAACCAAAAATTGAAATAATTCCATGAAATGTAAGTGGATTTATAATACTACCTCCTTAAAAGAGCATTTGACCTAGTTCAACTCTAGCTGGTCATACTATGAAAAAACCTGTTGACTAGTTTTACATGCTACCAAGAGGGATGAAAGAACATAATGGTTTTAGGAAAATTTTGGGACTTTAAAGGATAATAAAATTTATAATGTAACTCATTAAATATGAGTCATTTCACAACCTTCCACACATGCAAAAATGCTTGCGTAGGTCATACAACTACCCCAATTATCCATTTTTCAAATATTTTCTTGATCTGACTTAGGAACCTACAAATTTTTGGCTAGATACTACCACCTATGATAGTATTCTAACATATAGTATGTTAAATGAATATTGATACACTTATCTACATAGGAAAACTATACAGACCTCATTCAATGGCCCAAACATGACCTTAAGTGACTATAGATGACATATAGGGTTAAACAAATGTAATCTAGGTAATTCCATATTAAATGACCCATATATAGAAATATGACAAACCCTATAAGATCTTAATAATACTCTATATAATTTTTATTGGTAATTTCTATGGGTGGTATGTTTTCTATACCAGAGACTGGTAGCCTATTCCTATCCATTGGGTTATGGAGTCACCTATGTACAAATATGACAATGAATTTGCATTTTAAAATATAAAAAAACACAATAAACAAAAAAAACAAGACACAAAACAACATACCATACACTTTTACTTCATGATCACTTATGAAACACACACATACAATCCAAACAAACTAAACTTAAACACAAAACAACTTGAATGAATCCCCTCCTCTTGGGTCAAAGGGGAAGCTTGAATCATTTCTTGTTTCATGAAATGAAGGAGGTAATAAGGCATGTTGTTTCTTATGCCTTAGAATTGATTCATATATCTCTTTCATGATGCTTTCCAACCTTATTGGCATGATATTCAATGAAATCAAAGAAACTAAAACCATATCACTTATGAAAGTGAACTCCTCTTAAATTTTAACAACCTCAAACTTATGATAAGATTCCTCAAATTCAACATCAAATGGTGGTTCAACAAGGCATACCTTCTTAGATTCCATGGTGCTCTTAATAATATCAAGTTTATTTTTATCTTCTATTTCTTCAATTTCATCAAGGAACTCTACATAGTCCACCCAATCTTTATCATTGTCTTTCATGGAAACATCTTATTCTATCTTCTTATGTACTTGAACCTCAACTTGGAAAAGTTCTTAAATATCTTGTAAAAGCTTCATTTGCTACTACTAATAATCCTTTCTCTCATTATCTTTAAGAACCACCACCTCTTCAACTTTATCTTGTTGATCCTGATGCTCTTGATGTATGAGATGATCAATCTTGCCTTCCTTCTACTACAATACATTTGCAAATGGTTCACACTCAAGTGGAGGTGTTGAGTGCTATTCAAACACAAACATATTTTCTTTGGCTTCACTACAAATTTATATAACTACAAGTTATTGGATATCAGTTGGATGTTCATCTTCATTCTTAATAAGACTCTCTTCTTTATTCTTGATAACACACTCAACTTCATGCTTGTTAGGATCATAAACAACCTCATGATCAGATCTGCACTTCCTAAGAGGAGGAAGAGTCTTACCTATTTTATTAAACTCTCACCTTATGGCATTGAAATTTTTCTATAGGTCATCTTCTTATTCATGGATGCTACCTTAAAGATATATTTCATCATGATCATCAACTAACTTAGCAAATATGGAGTCTTTCTCAAACACCTTTCTTGTTAGGAGTGTGGAGCTAAAAGCTTCACCAAGGAGCATAGACAAACAGGTTCGGGTCTACACAGACGCCGGCGTCGGTCAGGAGCGACCGACGTCGGTCAGTTGCAGTTCAGAGGCGCCGACGTCGGCAGTATGGTCGGCCGGCGACGGTCATAGGCGAACAGACAGGAACCGACGTCGGTTACCTGCGTGTCCAGAGAGCTATTTCCGAGGACAGAAGCGAGTGTTTGCATGATGAGTTTGAGTTGTAGACTCATGCTCGCGTCCCTATTGTTAGCAATGTTATTTTTAGAGCCCTTGTTGAAGAGGCTTAACTGTTTGTTGTAAGAGCATGCTTAAGTTTCCTATTTCTATATGTAGGAGAGATCTTCTAAGCTATTGTATGATGAATGAGAGAGAGAGTGTAATTGAGTACTAGTAGAACATTGTGAATGTTTGAAGGACTGTACTTGAGTGAGAGCTCTTAAGGAATAGAGATCTAGTGAGAGATCTTGTGTGCATCTGAGAGAGGTGTGGAAGAACAAAGTTCTTCATTTGTATTCTTATTGTAAAGAGTTTTTAATACAAGTTTTCAGGGTGTTTTCTTGTATATCTTGTTCTGTGCTATTTATCATTTCAGTTACTTATCTATCTGATTTATTTCCGCATTGATTGCTTTCATAAGTGTAATCCATTGTTGGTTGATCCCCAACAAGTGGTATCAGAGCTCAGGTTCACTAACAGGTGGTTCAGATCTGTGTAGTGTGTTCGGATTACAGGTTGCTCACAGGGATTTCTGTTTGAGTGGGAGAAGCAATGGCAGAGGAAAGTAAGTTGAGAATGGAAAAGTTTAATGGCAAGAACTATCAGCACTGGAGAATGCAGATAGAGGACTATCTGTATCAAAAGGATCTTTACTTACCGTTAGGTGGGATAGCAAAGAAGCCCAAGGACATGGAGGACGAAGAATGGGAAGTTCTTGACAGAAAGGCTCTTGGTTCTATAAGACTGAGTCTGGCCTCCACTGTGATATCTAATTTGTCACAGGCAAAAACTATGGTAGAGTTAATGACCACGTTAGCAAATCTATATGAAAAACCCTCCGCTTCAAACAAGGTATATTTGATGAAGCAGTTGTTTAATTTGCATATGCAAGAAGGTGGATCTGTTTCTAATCACCTGAATGATTTCCATGGTATTGTTAATCAGTTAAGTTCTGTTAATATTTCATTTGAAGACGAAATAAAGGCTCTTTTAATTTTATGTTCTTTCCCTGAAAGCTGGCATGGCTTGGTAATGGCAGTTTCTAATACTGCTTCTGCTTCGAATATTTTAAAAGTAGAGGATGTGGTTAGTGTTATTTTGAATGAGGAAATACGCAAGAAAAGCACAGAAGAAACTTCTGGGACATCCAGGAACGCTTTAAATTTCGAGAGCAGAGGAAGGCAAAAAGAAAGGAGCAAGAGGAGATCAAGATCTAAGTCTAAGGGAAGAGGCAGATCCAAATCCAGGAATGGCAGAAGGCCACAATGCTGGAACTGTGGAAAGTTGGGGCACATAAGCAGAGATTGCTGGTCAAAGCCTAAGGAGGATAATCAGCACGAAGGAAAGGAAGAGACAAAGGTTGCAGGTATTGCACAGGATGCTCTTATTTTCTCTTTGCATAATAACATAGAATCTTGGGTATTAGATTCTGGTGCGTCTTTCCATGCTACCCCTAACAGAGAATATTTCAGTGACTATGTCCATGGAGATTTTGGAATAGTATACTTGGGGGATGATGAGCCTTGCAAGATAATTGGCAAAGGTAAAGTGCAGCTAAAGATGCAGAATGGCAACACATGGGTGTTGAGGGATGTGATGCATGTTCCTAGTTTAAAGAGAAATCTGATTTCTGCAGGTAAGCTTGGTGATGAGGGTTGTACAGTAACTCTCACAGCAGATTCTTGGAAAGTGACCAAGGGTGCACTTGTTATGGCCAGAGGTAAGAGAGAAGGTACTCTCTATTTGTGTAATTGTATTACTAACAAATCTCCTTCAGTTTTATCTACTTCAGATGTGGATGCTAAATTGTGGCACTCAAGGCTTGGCCACATGAGTGAGAAGGGGATGTCTATCCTTAAGTCTAAAGGTATGCTTTCAGATTTGAAAAGTATGGATCTAGAATTTTGTGAGCATTGTGTGTTTGGAAAATAGAAAAGGGTTAGTTTTCTAAAGACTGGATCTACTAAGAAAAGGCAGAAGTTGCAGCTTGTTCACACAGACGTGTGGGGACCGGCTCATGTAGCCTCTATTGGCGGATCACAGTACTATGTTACATTCATAGATGACGCCACAAGAAAGGTATGGATCTACTGTATTAAAAAGAAATCTGATGTTTTTGAGACCTTTAAGATATGGAAAGCCATGGTTGAGAATGAAACAGGCAAAAGATTAAAGTGCTTGAGATCCGATAATGGCGGTGAGTTCTGCAGTCTTAAGTTCAAATTGTATTGTTACATAAATGGAATCCGTAGGCAAAGGACGGTTCCAAGGACACCTCAGCAGAATGGTATTGCTGAAAGGATGAACAGGACTATTATGGAGCGTGCAAGATGTATGAGATTGCATGCAGGGTTGCCCTTAGAGTTTTGGGCAGAAGCAGTTGACACCGCAGTGTACCTGATCAACAGAGGACCCTCTACAGCTCTGGATGGTGGAATTCCAGAAGAGGCATGGACAGGTAAAAAGGTTGATCTTTCATATCTCAAAGTTTTTGGTTGTGAAGCCTTTGTGCACATAGATAAGGAAAATAGAAAGAAGCTTGATGCTAAGTCTATGAGGTGCACGTTTATAGGCTATGGCTCAGATGATTTTGGTTTCAGATTTTGGAATCTAGGAACTAACAAGGTAATCAGGAGCCGTGATGTTGTTTTCAACGAAAGAGTGATGTACAGTGATCAGACAAGGAAGCTAGATCAAGCTGGGCAGAGCAATAATGAGTTGGACGAAGTTATGGTCCAAAATGAGCTTGCGGGAAAAAGAAATAATCACTTACAGGAAAACACAGAGACTGACGTCGGCAGGTTTGGCACCGGCGTCGGCAATACAGAAACCGATGTCGGTCATACAGAGACCGACGTCGGCAGACCAGGCACCGGCGTCGGCCAGGAGGAACCGGCGTCGGCCAGTAACAGGTCTACAGGTGACCGAGGTCGGTCACTGTCAGAAAATTTGGATGGACAGATTATGGAAAACGAGTCCAAGACACCAATCAGGAGGTCTGAAAGGGTAAGTAAGCCTCCAATTAGATACTCTCCTTCTTTATATTATTTATTGCTAACCGATGGTGGAGAACCAGAAAGTTTTGAAGAAGCTTTACAGGTGGAGTCCAGGAGTAAGTGGGAGCATGGCATGATTGAGGAGATGGAGTCCTTAAGAGAGAACCAAACATGGGATTTGGTTGAATTGCCGGCTGGTAAGAGAACACTGAAGAACAGGTGGACTTACAGGTTGAAGGAAGGCGAGGATGGTCAGATGAGATACAAGGCCAGATTGGTTGTAAAAGGATTTGCACAAAAGCCAGGTATTGACTTTGGCAAAATTTTTTCTCCAGTTGTTAAGATGACTTCTATAAGGGTTGTACTGTCTTTGGTTGCTTTTGAGGATTTGCATCTCGAGCAGCTAGATGTTAAAACAGCATTTCTTCATGGAGATTTAGATGAGGAAATTTACATGGAACAGCCAGAAGGTTTCGAGGTCAAGGGTAAGGAGAAATTAGTGTGCAGGTTAAAGAAAAGCTTGTATGGCCTCAAGCAAGCTCCAAGGCAATGGTACTTGAAATTTGACAGGTTTATGACTGAGCATGGTTTCAGTAGGTGTCAATCAGACCATTGTGTATACTTTAAGAGATTTGATAACGGTAGATACATTATTCTATTGTTGTATGTAGATGACATGCTGGTTGCAGGGTCTCACATGCAGGACATCTCAGAGCTTAAGGAGAAGTTAGCTCAAACGTTTGCCATGAAGGATTTGGGAGCAGCTAAGAAAATCCTTGGCATGAGCATTAAGAGAGACAGAGAAAATCACAGGTTGATATTGTCTCAAGAAGATTATGTGGACAAGGTGTTGAAACGGTTCAACATGCAGGATGCGAAACCGGTAAGCACACCTTTGGCAGGACATTTCAAGTTAAGTAAAGAACAATGTCCCAATTCACATGATGAGGTAGAGTACATGAACAAGGTTCCATATTCTTCCGCGGTAGGAAGTTTGATGTATGCAATGGTGTGTACTAGACCAGATATTGCCCAAGCAGTGGGAGTAGTAAGCAGGTATATGGCCAATCCAGGAAAGGAACATTGGAAAGCAGTACAATGGATCCTTAGATATCTGAGAGGAACCAGCAGCAGACACTTATGTTATGGAGGTTCAGATACGTCTCTACATGGCTATGTAGATTCAGATATGGCAGGGGATTTGGATGGCAGGAGGAGCACTACAGGGTATGTTTTTACTGTAGGTGGAACGGCAGTTAGTTGGATTTCTAAGTTGCAGAAGGTTGTAGCCTTGTCAACTACAGAAGCAGAATACATTGCAGCTACAGAAGCTAGCAAGGAGATGCTATGGATGACACGGTTCATGGAAGAGCTTGGAAGGGAGCATGGGAGTTGCAGATTGCATAGTGACAGTCAAAGCGCAATCCATTTGGCTAAGAACTCAGCTTTCCATTCTAGAACCAAACACATACAGCTAAGGTACCACTTCATACGGCAGGTATTGGAAGATGGTGAGTTGAAGCTGGAGAAGATCCATACAGACATGAATCCTGCTGATATGCTAACAAAGCCGGTTACTAAGGAGAAGTTGAATCTTCATTCAACTTCTATTGGTCTTCACGATTGAGTTGAAGATGGAGGAGCTAGAAGATCTTGCTGTACAGGTATTGGTGCAGCTGGTTTATCTCCAAGTGGGAGATTGTTAGGAGTGTGGAGCTAAAAGCTTCACCAAGGAGCATAGACAAACAGGTTCGGGTCTACACAGACGCCGGCGTCGGTCAGGAGCGACCGACGTCGGTCAGTTGCAGTTCAGAGGCGCCGACGTCGGCAGTATGGTCGGCCGGCGACGGTCACAGGCGAACAGACAGGAACCGACGTCGGTTACCTGCGTGTCCAGAGAGCTATTTCCGAGGACAGAAGCGAGTGTTTGCATGATGAGTTTGAGTTGTAGACTCATGCTCGCGTCCCTATTGTTAGCAATGTTATTTTTAGAGCCCTTGTTGAAGAGGCTTAACTGTTTGTTGTAAGAGCATACTTAAGTTTCCTATTTCTATATGTAGGAGAGATCTTCTAAGCTATTGTATGATGAATGAGAGAGAGAGTGTAATTGAGTACTAGTAGAACATTGTGAATGTTTGAAGGACTGTACTTGAGTGAGAGCTCTTAAGGAATAGAGATCTAGTGAGAGATCTTGTGTGCATCTGAGAGAGGTGTGGAAGAACAAAGTTCTTCATTTGTATTCCTATTGTAAAGAGTTTTTAATACAAGTTTTCAGGGTGTTTTCTTGTATATCTTGTTCTGTGCTATTTATCATTTCAGTTACTTATCTATCTGATTTATTTCCGCATTGATTGCTTTCATAAGTGTAATCCATTGTTGGTTGATCCCCAACATTTCTCTTCATGCTTCAAACAAATTATTTAAGGGTAGCTACAATATGACCTTCAATGTCTTTCTCCTTAGTCAAGAAGATAGATTTGAACTTATGTTTACCAAGGGGAGTCCCTATGGTGATTTATTTTTTATATTCACTTGAAGTATCTTATTGACTAGTGGTGCCTTGAGATTTTTCACTTTCAGTTGTTTCCCATAAAATGGGTTCTCTTTCAAGAATGGATGAGGTGAGAGGGTGATGGATAAGACCATGGATTAGAGATGGAGTATAAGGTGTGGTCTAAGACTTGTGAATGGATTTGGGAAAAATAATTATTGAGTAAGCTCATAGGGGAATGATAGGTTAGGTTGGTCAGTAGGAAAGATGTTTTCTTATACACGAGTTTCACCTTGACCATAGCCTCCTTGAGGATCTTTAACATTTGTAGGCTCACTTTTAAGCTCTTTATCTTCCCATATCTTTAGTCTATCTATTGAACATTGGAAACATTTCTTTGCCAAGTATAGTTTTTCCTTGATATCCCATTGATTTTCCTCTTTAACTACCTCCTACACATCTAACCACCTTTGAAAAAAAAATCTTAACCCTTCCATGAGATGGTTAGGGAGTACATCAAACTCATTATCCCAAGTTCCTATATTATCTTCACTATCTAGTAGACTTGGCATGAGTGCCAATAAGGATTTAGTATGAGATGGGGTTGATGGGGGAGGAGGAGGTTAACGATGGGGATTGAGGATATCTTTAATTTATTGGATTTGAGCTTGTAAGAATTCATATCTTGTCTTATAATATATTGATGTAAAATCAATGGGGCCATCTAATTCTTCATAACAAGACTGATAATAATCCTTTTGAGGTAGATACGCATTATGGTAAGGATGGTAGGAGTCATATTAGGGTTGATAGGAAGGCATTTATTGATATGATTATTCAACAACATAATGTCCATATGGAGAAGGGAATGGATGACCATAGGGCTGATAGAAATTGTGATAGGGTTATTGAGGGGTGTAATAAGGATCATAACAAGGTTTATAGGGAGGTGCATAGTATGGGTTTTCATCATAGGCATTCATATCAACCTCATGATTCAAATGGAATACAAGAACTGATCAAAACCTTAAGTAAGAGATACCTAAACTACTTATAACTAGAATATTTCATTTGGAGTCACCATTGGTGCTATCTTGCTTACTTCTAAAATCTGATTAGAGGAAAGACACACCAATTATCTTTCCACTCTCTTAGACCTTGGTCCCATTGGGCATGACAAAATTGTTTTCTCCAAATATCACACCTTAGAGGATTTTATTCAAGCCTACTCTAATATTTGGGAAACATTGGAATACCTATAAGTCTATGGGTTGCTTATAGTAGAGGTAGACCTTTATGTTTAAGGGTGAACTCCCTGAATTGACCTTTAAGTGCTTATCATTTACACTAACTAATTGCTTATGTGAAAAGGGGTATAAGTATGCATGAAATTAAACTATTTTAAGGGGTTGATACATCATAATTATTTACACAAGATCATTATACTTCTTGCACTGAGAGACATGACCTACAACTCTAACTTTAAAGTCCTAAAAAACTCTAACATTAGTATTTCAATATGGAGGTTATATGCATGAGACAACTCGAGGTAAATGGACTAGAAATCAGATTGCAGACTCTAATTTTACTTGTAAACTTTAAATTAATCAAACACACTAGGTACACTTTATATGACCTATTATAATGATAACTTCTTGCACTAAACATGAAAGGATAAAGAGAAGCAAGGATAAAAGCTTATCACTAGAATTTACCATACATCACTTAACACACTTAGAAAATATGTTTTTGAACTCAAAATTAGATTATATGAATTATTCAAAGGCAAATTACAAAATTAAACCAATAGGGATTCATTATACATGGTGTGGACTTAGAATACAAGAGCCAAAATGGCTAGTACTTATAGATGTGAGAAAGGAGAGAGAAAAATGAAGCTCCAGAGTCACAAGAACAAGTGTCAAGATGAGAGAGAGAGTTACATATATATAGTAATGAATTATTAAATATACCATGAAAGGTATCCTTGGACAAATGTTTCTCTAAGCATAAAACTCCTCAAATATGGTGTATTACTCTTACTTGCCTTCATCATTGGATTCTATTGAGTGCTCCATAGCAGACTAGGAGAAATTACCACATGTGAAATATGATGGGGGGGTTAATAAAAAGATCCACCATGCATTTGATGTGTCCCTAATAACTTATATTCTTTTATAAAAGTGTTCTCACTACCTGTAGTCACTATCATCCTTCTTTCACTCATCCTTCACACTTGGAACGAAGATGGTATTTAGTTTTCCAATAAAATCCATAAAAGGGGTTTTATGACACATATAAAGAGTCATCATATACATAAATCCATTATTAAAACTTTGAAAGGCCTCCCAATTGGATTTATCACCTTCTGACTTGGTGATCACTCTTCCATTCATTATGCCAGTTTGGACTACCTAAAGTGAAGGTGCTTATAGAGGTAACTTTGTTATTTATTTAAGAAATAAATAAAAATTATGGGTTATATTAGGTCACAATTGGTCTCCCAAAGTGATTATTATCTTTCAACTCTCCCTTCAACTTGAAAAACATCAAAATCTATCAAGAAAACTAGTTTTGTACCATGTTTATACAATTAGGGTACAATCCAATATGTTAGGAAGGAGATTGGGGAAGTTTTATAAAATTCCCAATCACTTTCCAAGTCATACCAACTCATTTGGATGCCTTTTATTCATTGTATTTCCCATTAGGTCAAGAATAAGGGATTTATAGGGTTTTAAGTGGTTTATCCTCTTAAGGATAGTTCATAAAATTATGACATATAAACCCTAGATAAATTCCAAAAAGTAGGGATATGGGATTAACTCCAAATATTCATAACTTCATGACCTCCCATGTACCTTGTACATACAGTTGCAAGCTTCTAAATATGGTCTCTCGAGCTCTCCCTGTATTTTATGAACCCTATAACATTTATAAGCCAATAAATGACTTATTTGTGATATCACCTATAGAACAATGGTTTTGAATCACCTTATAACTCATCATTAAGGTGATAAAATACATTCAAAGGATCATTTGGCCCTATAAGTGGTATTATCCCTCTAATTGGGCTTTAGGCCTAGTAGGCCTGACTGTACCTATGTGGGTTTAAGCCATCATGTTTGGTTTCTAGCACCTATAAGTTATTTTAAAAGTTATTTAATGTTAATAAAAACCCCCTACATATAATTATAGTGATCCAACATCTCCCAACACATTTTATTTCCCTTTACTTACTCAACCTACAAATTAGCACTTTTTGGGAATGACCTCAATCTAAGATAGAACAGAGGGAACTTCCCCTATTTGATTAGGTAAAAAAAGGATATTAAGGTCTCAATTGGGTCATAAGGGTGATTTTTATCAATTTTCAAGGTTAGATCACACTTGTAACACCTTTAAACAATCCAAAACTCCAATACATGCTCCCTAAACCTTTTGACTATGCATAGAATGTGGACATGGTTGTATATGTACTTTAAAGGTTGGATCCTACCCTATTTACTTGTATATAGCATATCATGAGATGGTCATAATCATAGGTAAGGAATTTTTAGATATTAATTCATCATATTCCATGTTAGTCTCCTCAATGTACACTCTTCATGACTAGGCTTGACTTGTGGACTGTGTGATTGCATTATCCACTAAGAAAAGGGCATGCCTCTCAGTGAGAATTTGTATTAGACCGTGAATATTATGCTCCAAGATATATTTTAAGTCCTTGAACTCACTTCATACTTATTTGGGTTTAGATCAACCATACCTTAGAGTTTTCCAATATCTAAACTATTTCTTCAACGTATTGTCACAATACACTTAAACTGCAGGTGGCCATTTTGAGAACCAAAGGGATGGTTTTCATGTTGGAACATTTAGATTTATACTCTAGGTTATTCTTGAGACATCCAAAGCTCACTTTAATTTACATATATGAACATAACATTCCCAAACTTTGAGCTAACACCCAAATTTGTCATGTTTTAACATGTTACAATCAGGTTGTAGTTGTCGTTTTGTGAAAGGAGACCTATAGGTGATAACATATGTCAAAACCCTATACTTGAACTTATTTGTGTGTCTTTTAAGATATTATTGTTACCATCATTCAAATTGGGTCAATTATCTATCAGTTATGCCTCCATTTCATCTCATAGTGTTATAAATATATTTGAACTAAACCTACTGCAGAGAATACTATCAATCTACAGTGAGATAATACTTAAAATGGAGACCTACTTACACCCTGCTTATATGTCCAAACAACCAAACTTTATTGAAATATAATTGACCCTATGCTAGGTTTACATCATGGAAACATTTATATTAGTTTTTAATTTAATATGCTCTATCTTGAGAGGATCAAAAGTACTGTAGGGTCCCTATTTTGGATTTTTTAAGGTAACATGTCCCTTAAGTTACCTTCTTGACTTAATAGTCATAGATTCAAGTATAATTGTCACATTGTGACTATTTTATTTTTATTATGACCTTATCACTTCTTAAATACCTTAAATAAGGTTTAAACAAGATTTAAATAACACCATACAACACCCACTCCTCCATGAACCACCTATAGGTGTACATCAGTAGTAGACAAGGTAGAATTATATGCATTAGAGGATTGGTCATCTCAAACAATATCATATTGTTATTATATATATATATATATATATATATATATATATATATATATATATATATATATATATATATATATATATAAGATGTTAATTACACCTCATGAGATATATCAATTCTTTTAAGAACTTATTCTTGATCACCATGGATGTGTAAGGTTCCTTACCACCCGATTGCATATGATAGTCATGTAGAAAGTTGGCTGTGTTAAAATGATCTTTGACTATGAACTTCATGTGAAACATTTTTAAACTAATATTGGAATGAAAGGTTACCATTATGATATAATAGGCATGAAAAATAACATATCACCTTTGCTTTAAGCCATTACAAGAAAGGAAAACCTCTATAGTTTATGAAACATGTCTACAACTCCATTAGAGCTCCTACCTAACAAATTAAGATGTTTTAATCATCAAATCACATCCACACATGTAACCATGGATGGAAACCAATAAGAATTTATGCACTCACTATAACCACTTGAAGTAATTTTGTTGTTTAGATTAGCTCAGACAAGGAGGAAACCTACAAGAGATGGGAATAAGCATGTAGAAAGAGTCAATCAACTTCTGAATAGTGATTCATAAAGCTTGATACACCAAACCTTGAAATCCTACCGTGAAATGGATTTGGAATGAGATTAATATATCCCTATAAGATAATTTAACCTAGGTAAACTCCAACTGGTCATACTATGAGAAAACCTATTGACCAATTTTGCATGCCAAGAAGAGTGATGAAGGAGCAAAATGGTTTTAGGTCAATTTTAGGACTTTCAATGCTGATAAAACATAAAATTAAAATAAAGGAAGCTAAAGAGTCATTGCATAACATTCCACATGTGCCAAAACACTTGCATAGGCCATACAACTACCCAAATTCTCCCTTTTTCAACTATTTTATTGATCTAACTTAGGAACTTGCACATTTTTAGTTAGATACTACCACCTATGATAGGATTATAACATATAAGATGTTAAAAGGCATCTTGATACACTTGTCTACTTATAAAAACTATAAAAAACCTCATTAAATAGCCCAAACATGACCTTAAGTGACTAGAAATGACATAATGGGCTAAAATGGATGTAATCAAGGTAATGACATATTCAATGACCCCTATCTATAACTATGACACTCCCTATAAGATCCTAATAATCCCCTATATAATTTTTATACTATAGGGGGTTGACCTATTTTGAATTGAGGTCAAAATAGTCAACACTATCATTGGTGCATATACAACAAACTAGAGGACCATAAATGGGTGAGTTATTTGATGTAACTTTGGCACAACTTGAGAATACAACTTGCTTAACTCATCTAGATAAATCAAGGAAATAAGACACAACTGATGATAATCCATTTTTAGATATTTAAAATTCACACACAAAAGTTGTAAAGGATGGAGAATAGGTAGATATGAAAGAGGAGGAAAGGGAGAAAGAAGAATAAGAAAAATCAACTAGAGATAAGGAAACAAAAGATTAAATTATGAAGGAGGAATTTTTAAGGAAGGAAGAATAATAATTCAAATAATAATAAGCATGGAATAAGGTAGAGAATGAAAAATCTAAGAAGGAGAAAGAAAAAAAGGAGGACATAAAGGAGTGAGAAGAGAAGGAGAAAGGCACAAAGGAAAAGATGAAAAGAGTAAAAT
Source organism: Torreya grandis (assembly GCA_037957365.1). Classification (NCBI taxonomy): domain Eukaryota; kingdom Viridiplantae; phylum Streptophyta; class Pinopsida; order Cupressales; family Taxaceae; genus Torreya; species Torreya grandis. The sequence continues at coordinate 1,247,152 of JARHVA010001907.1, read as the reverse complement.
GAAAGTAGGAAAATAAGGAGAAGGAAGAGAAATATTTGAGTGAGAAGAGGATCACAAGGAAGTAGAGAAATAAAAGGAAGAGGAGGAATGACATTAGAAGGAGGAAGTAAACAAATAAGAAGAAAAATGAGCACAATCTATGAAAATGGAGGAATAGTAATTCAAATCTCTATAAGAGGCCACATGGAAAAATCAAACCACTTCAGACCAAGGCACCAATGTAAATATATGGTCTAACCAAGATTGAAGAAGAATCAAAGCATAACTCATGTAGAATAGAGGAGAGAATATGAGAACCAAAAATATTTCTCAAATATTTAGTATATGTGCATATATATATAGTTTAATGATAATAATATGTCAACAATGTAAAATTCAAAGGAGTAGAAGAGGATTTATAACAAATTTAAGGAATTGCATCTCTTTTTCTATTGGCCACACAAAAAATATGGTATATAATGTTTATGTCACATATAAGGTAGATAAGTAATAAATACATACTTGGACATGTGCACACCCTAACTAAACATTAACTAAACTTAGAATAAAATATAATTTCTTAAGTTAACCTAGCTAAAGGTGCACAAAGAATATTTTCATCAACCCCCCCAGTAGCCAATGCCACCCTCCCACCACCAAAGTATAACGTAGGGATGTCTAAGACCAAAATCAATAGTCTTAAAATACTAAAAACATAGGTCTCAAAACAAGGCTTAATGAGGTACCTATCTAAAAATATCAAGAAATGATAATGATCTTAATAAATTAGGTAAAAAATACTTGAGGAAGAATTACATGCCCATTATTGAAGAAGATGGTAATAGAAATAAATGTCTCTCATAAGATGATGGAAAAATACTAAAAAACATGATGCTCTAGAATAATGGTGAGATTCAAAGGACTATAAGTGGCCTAATCCACACTCAAATTATGTTGTGTAGAATAAAAGTGAAAACTTAGTGAAAAAATCATGATATCTATAAGAGTAGTATGAATCCACTACTTGAAACATATTGCTTTTATATAGATATCATGAATCATACTACAGGTTTTATACATACACACAAATGTTGAATAAATGTTTGCTTATAGATGATGTTCTAAATTTTTATACCACCAAATATGTCTTAGAGATAAAATTATGAATTTTTATACTAGTAAGATGGTTACCTATGGGTAATTGTAAGCCTTGACTGATGTCGGGGGTACCAAACGTCTCTCATGCAAGAGGATATGGTTATATTGTCAAGCAAAATGTCTAAAATACAAAAGAGTACTAAAAAGAACATCATAAAAATATGAGACATACTACAATCCTCATATGGGTTATAAAAAAAAAGTGATTAATAAGATAGCCATGTACATGTAAGGAAACCAAACCTATTATTATGATAAAACAAAGAAAGCACACATGCACTAAAGGTGATTATTTGAAGAAAATAATTTCTCATATAAAATGCAATGAGGCACATAGAAAGGCACCTCAATTTTATCAAAGGAATGGAATGAGTGGAAGTGGTAGGGTAAATTGACCATTAATTGTTCAAGATGGCGAAGAAACTCACAACAATCTAGAAATGTCCTACATGAGTGGCCCAAAATTGATTACTTCAAACATAAAGAAATAGACTAATGTTGGAAATAATAGAATTCATAAAGAATGATCATCATGTCAAAGTGTCAAAAAATACAAGGAACTAAGGATTTGTTTCCAAAAGTGGCCCAAAATTTAATACTTGAGAAAAATGTTTAAAAATATGGGAGTCTTGTCGAAAAGGTGTAAAAAGAGATAAAATTTCCTCAACAGGGTCCCAACAATGAGGTCATGTTAGGTATCTTTCACAAGGTGATAGAGAAAATAAAGTGCATTTTTAAATTCAATTACTTTGTAGAAGATAGGAAAGAGACAAAAAAACTACAAAATGTTATTATTGTTGGGGGGGGTTGGGGGTTGACCACCTATAAAATTGCATCCCACCCTCTATTTTTTGATAAAAATATATTTAAAAGAATTAACCATAAGCATAAGAATGTCCCATTGCATCTACCAAATGAAATAAAAATGACCTCAAAAAGGTCTTGATAAGACAAAATTTTCACCCTTAAAGTGTAATAAGAGTGCCTTATGAAAAAAAATCCAAATAAAAATACATAATTGACCACTCTAATGTGTAGAACTCAAAAAACAAGTAAGGTGAAAATGAAACCTTCCTAATGTTGACCAAATTTGACTTTAAAGTCAAATTGGGGCACCCATAGGTAAAAAAATGACTTTATAGGTCTATATATGGTATAATATCTTGTCATGGGGTGTTTAATAGTCTTTTTGATGCCATTCAATGTTATATTATCTTGGGTCAATTAGTTTTTATGTCCTTATATCATTTTTGGGTCATTTGAGGTGTCAAAAAAGTGCATTTAATGATTTGTACAAGTTTAATAGGAATTTTTCAAGTGTAAAAATGTGATTTAATTTACCATGTGTCATTATAATTCTTATATAACTAACACTACTGAAAATAATGCAAGTTGTTTAGAGAAAAGGTAATTTTTTTGGCAAAAAAGGAGAAAATGGCACTTGTATGGCCTCTTTGAGAAGTGTGCCACTTTAAAAAGTTATAAATGGTACTATTAATCTTACAAAAACTCATATATGTGTTTTAATATATTTTAAAGTGTAATTTTTTTCTCAAAACCATTTTATTACATTTTCACCCTTCTTGGCAAATTGAAGTGACCTTCAAGTTTTTACTTGGTATGAGAAGCACAAGTAGTTTTAGGTCAAACGCTTTTGGGATGTAGCATTAAAATAAAGGATATAAATTTTCACATAAATAAGTTTTAAAATGATGAACATTTATTTATGAATCATCCATTTGAAGTTGACGATGCAAATCTGCCTGCCAATCTATGTACCCTTCAGGTTTTTCTCTTGTTTGGGAGATTCCATACAAAAACATTGATGAGATTAATCCTATATGATTTTTGAATCCTTATTTAATTTTATCCATTATTTTTTTCATGTTTAAATTTTATTTGATGAGCCCATAACATCAAATTTGTAGACTAGTTTATTTTGAGTGCAACAGGCACTTTTCACTATTTTAAAGAACTTTGTGTTTTTACATGGCTACAAGGGTTGGTGTTAAGTAATTTAAAATGTTTTAAAAGTGACTTGAGTTTCCACTTTATCCTTTCAAACTCGTTTTCCCAATCAATGTTCATGATTTGTAGTCATACACTACATATGCACAATTCTGCCATTAACATGCTCATTTATAGGTGGTTTTAAAGAGGTTTTCACATTGAATTATACATTATATAACTAATTTAAAGAATTTCACAAGGTCAGATATGTTATTTAAGTATTTATAGTGGGTCTAAGTTATGTTTGAGACCATCCATCCACACATTTACTATATTTATGTTCACTGCCATGTACTCAGTACATACACACATACAAGGGTTTCCATGATTATGTCATACTATCTTGAGGGACTTAGTGGTGAGTTAAATTTAATTTAAGGAATAAAGAGTAAATTTTTAATCATGAATATAGGTTTATGAATCATAAAAATATCTAAAGTAATGTATACTACCTGTGTATAGGTGAATATCCACCTATAGGTGGCTCAACAAGGGGTTAAGGGATCATTTTAACATTGTGTGAAAGTGGTGAAACTATTTATAACACCTAACATGTGAGGAGGCATGATAAAAACCTATTTGAAACACCAAATATATATATGATATAGTAATCACCTTGAGGAGATAAGAGTTGGAATTATAGGACTATCTACTCTAAAAACACTAAATAGAGGACCTAGCACCTTTCCTCATAATTATGAAATAGGGTTATCAAAGTTTTGATGAATCTTGGGTACCAAACCTTATATATCTCATATATAATATTTAATATGTAAAGTTTGTAGGACAAGTGGATAAGGAAGGATGGTGTTTAGAAGGCCCACATTTGTATTTTCATACACTAAAACTACCCAGTAATATCTATAGTCATATGAGCTAAGTGATTTCTTAAATGTGAAATAGTTCTCCAGGGATATTAGTAAGATGAGATATTATAATGATACTATTAGACATATAATTTCCATGTGAAACACCAAATAGGAACATTGAATAAGTTTTGGCACTTGCTAAGGATAGGAGTAGTATGTACATATGCTTAACAACCACCTACAGGTAGCATTGTTGATTGAGACAAGGTAGACAAGTAACTTATGCATGGTTGGGATGGTGTTAAAACCATATAAGGAAAATTTAATGGAATGTTTATGTTTTTTATTTCAATATGAATTCAATAAGGCCTTCTTTCTCATCGAAAATCATCTCATTCAAAGCTGTAGGTACCTACAACAGGCCCTGACAGCAAGAGTTTTCTTAGTCCAAATAAAAAAAGCACATTGTAAAGAGCATAAAAATGAGTTAAAGGTGAGTGAAATTGTGGTGTGACCTAATGGGAGTTTCAAGTAAGTCCTTCCATCATAAACATATCAATCAAACACAATAAGCACCTATAATAAAGCCTATAGGTAGGGGTGTCTCAACTGCAGGTAGTGGAGGGCTTAAGTGTGACTAAAGGTGAAAATTGAAGGAAAAATGGAGATTGGATTGGTAATAAATCGTTTTACCATCATATTCAAGGCCATGATGATTTAAAAAAACTTTTTAACATGTTAAACAAACCTATATAGACCCTCTTAATACCTTATTTACACCTACAGCTGACTGTGCCTTTTGGACAAACAATGAAGAGTTAAGAGTCCTAAATGATGAACCAAGGTCACCCAAGTGAAAAAATGGTTATATTACCTATAAATGTCATTTTTAAGTGGAAAGATAGAACATAGTTCAAAAAGACACTCAATATTGACTAGATAGTGAATAGAGTTTTTAATTCTAAGGGATAATCTAGGTAAATAAAGGTGAACATGAGCCCAAAATAATGAAAAAAAAATTAAATAGGTCCCCATATCATGAATATCATGAATAGATAAGGTCTTAACTAGATGCTTGTAGTTCATAGTTTTGAACCCTGCAAGTAGTTTTCCTTGACAAGTCTATTTGAGGTTTTGATGAAGTTAGAAGGTCTATGCTTGGAGTTAAGGGCATAAATTTTTTAGAGATAATCCTTTCCACTTCATGAATTATATACAATAGATTTTTAGTCTATAAAAATAGGGGAAGTTCCCTTTGTTTTATCTTAGATAGAGGGAACTTCCCTAGGTGCATCAAATTACAGTCTTGAGAATAAGACTAAAAAGATGAATCAAAAGCTTGGATGACCTTTTGTGAAGGTTGGAGAAGTTGGAATAAACCTATAAAAACATTATAAACTAATCATGAGGTGGTGAAACCAAATAGGGTTGTTTGGACATCTAAGGTTGTAGTCAAACCTATTGAGGTAAAGGTATACCTTGAGGTCAAACAACAGGTCACCTTCATTTTTTGGATATAAGTGGGCTTAAAAATAATTGGAACATGTTTTTTGGACCATATAAAAGGTGTTAAAGCATATAAAATTTTATGGAAGCCATGGATAATCATTTTGGGGCTTAACCAACTCAGACCTACTAGGCAAGGTCTAGACCTAGTGGCCAAATGAAGAGCTAATCACATTTATGGAATGAGATATGTATTTAAACATGGAGTATGTTTTTGAAGATAATATAGAGGTTTTAAATCTTGTATATATTAGATAGGTTGAAAATAGGTCACTTTTGAGTCCAAAACCCACTCAAACATGCAAAAAAGAGGGAAACAAGCTCGATAGGACAACTTTTGGAACTCACATCTTCTTGGAGGGTATATATGAGAGAAAAAGGAGTTTAAAGGAGTTATATTATGTCCCTAGAAATTTATTTATGGAATTGGTTTGAAACTTCAATGTCCCATCTTTATGAACAATCCTTAAGACCAAAAATAGGCCTAAAACCCTCAGCCAGGACTAGTTTGAGAAAATGGAGTTGGAGATGCAATCAAATGGCATAGTTTGACCAGAATAGATATTGTATGTTGAATAGGACTCATTCAATCTGATCCCCATATGTTTTTTATATATAGACTTGTAGGGATTGGGTGCAAAATAGGACCTTTTTTACCATTTTTTGTGTTTTTAAGTTATATAAGGATTTTGAGCATGAAAACAACTTTGTGAGGAATATGTAGACTTGGTATAATGATTAATATCAATTTAATACTATAGATAATCTTTTAATTACCTAAAAAAAGAGCTCCAACTCAACTAGTCAAAACTAGCATATTGCACAAACTAAGGAGAAGTGTGAAAACTTCAAGTGGGTGGATTTTTTAAGGTGTCCCAGATGCTTCTAGGGACGTGGAGGGTCTTAAATCATGTAATTAACTACTGATAATGTATTTTCATGAGAAATTGATCTCTTTTTGGAATCCAAGTGTGAAGGGTGCATGGAAGAGTAGTTTTCTAGATAGCAAATGATGATGACTCACTTTCAGAGGTTTCTAGAAGACTAGGCATGAAACCCATGCATGGAGAGCCATTTTTGAGAGCCTAACCTTACATTTAAATAATTTTTACTACTATTCATTAGTTATAGGATGTTAAAATAGGTTCAAATCATGAAGGCAATTTTTTGAGCAAGAATAAGCAATTTTTTCCACTTTTCATGAGATTTATGACTTGTATGGACAATTGGACTTATGGAACTTTGCATGGTTTATACCATATCATTTTAAAATTCATAATTAACTAATCCTCTTAACTTTAGAAGTGTCCTTGTGACCCTTGAACTTCTCTTCTTCTTTGTCTGTCTCAAGTTCTATAAGAACTAACCATTTTGGCATTGTATGGATGCTCCACCTGAGTATAGTGAAGCCCTTCTAATTTGTATACCTTTTGATCAATAAAATTATTAAGTTTTACCTCTTCCATGAATTTTCATATTGTGATTTACTTGAATGTTGAATTTTCTTAGTGAAGACTATGGATTCCTTAGCAAGTTGTCACATTCTCTCACCTATTTACAACTTCTTATTACAAGGCATGTGATTTGTTCTAAGAAATGTCAAAGTTTAAGTGAGTTAGAATCTTCATTAGTGCCATTAAATGACTCTTGTCTAGTCATCCTATATTTACACATTCATCCATAACCCCATAATGTTATATTGATGCAAGAAGACATAGATTGGAGAGAGTATGTTTAGTTTGTCCTTTGATTTCAATTTTAATATGCATATGGTTGGATGTCATTAGTCAATTTGGTTTATCACATCCCTTAGGTTATTTTGTTTTCATCTCTCTCTCTCTCTCTCTCTCTCTCTCTCTCTCTCTCTCTCTCTCTCTCTCTCTCTCTCTCTCTCTCTCTCTCTCTCTCTCTCTCTCTCTCTCTCTCTCTCTTTTCACCCCTCAAATTTAGTAATAGTAGCAATCCAAACTAGTACATCAAGGGAGATAGCCCTATCTAGAGGCTCAACTTATTCCTTAGGTTGCCTATAATCCTAGAGGTGATTCCATTGTGCCACTTGAATGAGGAGAGATTTTAATCTCCTCAAAGGGTGAAAATCCAAGTGAAAACAATTTTTTGCATACCTGATGGGAAACTTGTTCCAAGAGATTGGGATATTTTTGGTGTTGTCTCTCAACAATCAGCCTTTAGAGGAATCTATTAAAGCATCAATGATGACTCCAAAGATACATCATCTAGTCAATAATCTAAGGTATTCCATTTGAATATTGATGATAACCTTTTCTTGTGATCTTAATTCCCAATGAAGTTTCATAACTGACCTTAGATTTGAGTTTTGTTCTCTATAAGTTGGTGAGACATTGAAAGCTTGTGCCATTCCCCATCAATATGAACAAGTCATTGGTCAACCTTGTGATGATCTTTACCAATCTCAATATGACCTTCTTCAATTCTAATATGATCTTTGTCATCCCTATAAAAATTACCTTCAATCCTATGAATCATGGCATCCATACAGCCCTTCATTTCCCTCTCCATATGGACACCATGTTGTTGGACAATTCTATGAGAATGGCTACCAAGAAACACCTATCTATCAGCCTCAATATGAGACCTATCATTCATTTCATGATACCTATCAGCCTCAATATAATTCCTATTAGCCTTGTCATATGAAAGAAAAGGTTTTCATGGGTTGTACACAAAGATATCATTCAAAATTCATCTCTTACTCATGTAAATGTTACTCCTCGTAATCATCTCAAGAAGTCACTTCCATATGAACTCACTAGTGCATTCCTATTTTCCAAACCCACTCATAAGCCCCCTCCTTCATCCCGCACTCCATCTCTAACTCCTTCACCTTCTAATACATCTCATAACATATATCCTTGACCTCAAATCCATGAGCCTATCCATCAAGCCTCCACTTCATTTCTTCTCAAAGAGGAACCTATCTTGAGAGAAGCAAATAAAGAAGACAAAATCTAATTCATGGCTGATAAAGAGGCTCAAATAAGTGATTTTAAGGAAGAAATAACCATAGGGAATCCCATTGGTGAATAAAAGCAAAATCCAATAGCTAATGTCTCTATGTTTGAAGGGATGTTTGTCCATGGAGAAACCCTACATTTCACCCTCAACTTGATTTTGATTTCTATGTGCCACCTCCATCAAGTAGTTCATTTTATCTTCACTCCATCACCCTTTGCCTTGATGGACCTATGGTATGATAACCTAAGGAACATTATATGGTCTATAAATAAAGAGAGCTCTTGCTTGAAGAAAACCTACCTCCTTGGCAGCCTCATTGGATTAGATCACATGATTTCAAGATGCCTAGTCTTGGCATCACCATGAAGGAAAAAGAGATGGAAGATATTGTATCCCTTGAAGAAGACTCTACATATAATCCAAAGGTTGTATATGATCATCATAAGCATGAAGTGAAATGTGATATCAAGAATGAAAGTCAAGTCATCCCTCAAGAAGTGGTAGTCCTAGGAGAGTCTCATGAGACCAAGGTATAAGTAACTCTTGAAGATGATCATGAGGAAAACAATCTATGGTAGAAGTTCAATTCCATATGCAAGTAATTTGATGATTTGGTTGAGGTTTCTTATTCTCCAAAAGATTGCATAGCTAATGATAAACCCAATCTTGTTGATGAGTCTAATGAATATGAGCTTGAGTGTTCAATCAAACTTAAAGATGTAGCTCTTTCTACTAGTTTAGAACCAGCTAACATGAAGCCACTTGATGATGTAATGGATCTTGAAGAACATGATCTTGATAACATCATACATCAAGAAGAGAAGATGGAAGAGGTAGTGGTTTTATATGATAAAGAGATAAAGGATGATTGGTAGCTACAAATGGAGTTACTTCAAGAGTTTGAATAGCTTTGCCAAATTGAAGACCAAGTGTATGACAAGGTGAAAGAAGAGGTTTCCATGGAAGACAATGAGAAAGATTTGATAGATTTTGCAAAGATTTTTGATGAGTTAGAAGAGATAATAGTTGAGGAGAAGCATAATATTGTTGAGAGCACCATGGAAGACAAGAAAGTATGCCTTGCTCAATCATCATTTGAGGTTGAATTTGAGGATCTACATGACAAAGTTGTGTGATATAGGAATTTGACTCAAGAGAGGGTGGTTAGTATGGTGTTAGTTCTAAAATGAAATAAAATAACTAATATCATAACATCTCTAGGCCTAGACACTAGGGAGAGATTAGTTAACAAAAACAAATGGTAAGCACAACTAAAAAGAAAGGAATCAAATACAAGAGTTCCTTCACCTTCCTTGGATGCTCCAAATGCCTTTGTAGTAGTGGCTTTCTTGACTTATGCTTATGAAGTCCTTTGCAATGAAATCTTGGCTACCTCCATCTCTCCTTGGCACCTTATGGCTTTGGCTTGACTTGGATTGGAATCAATTTGGCATGGTAATGCTAGTTGATTAAAGCTTTTGAAACCAATTTGGAATTATAACTTTGCATCAAGAAAGCTTAGAAATGATGTTATGAGGCCTCTTATTTATAGATTTTTTAATTTGATCAAAATCAACCTCAATCATCCATCTCAAGATTGAGATGTGTGGTTGAGGATTAATTCAATATTTGAAATTAAGATTGTAATTATCCTCATCATGGAATTGGAAGAAGGGGAAATCAAGAGGCATGGAGGGCATCATTGAAGGCATTGATGAGGCATAGAGGGCATGAATCCTAATATTTGTGGCATTTATGGCCTAGGGACGCCTTCCTAAGAAATGAAGTCAATTGATGAAGCAGATATTCAATATTCATTTCCAAAACAAATTATTCAAAAAGTTTCCATGGAATTCTTAATTAGGCCTTGATTTGTTTTGATTAGCTATTAATCATGATTAAGTACTTTGTCCAAAAATTATCCACATTGATCATAATACCTTGTTATTGGTCTTAAATTTGACTGGATTAGAATTAGAAGGCATTACTAGATGCATTAGAACCATATTCCCATTTAGTATGTTGCCAACAACAAATTACAAAGGCATAAATCTTATGAAAAAAATTTGATAGGAAAAAATAGTTTAGAGCATGTGGGTACAAAATTGGCATTTTGACTTGAAATGAACTAATCAAAATTAGCTGGCCCATAAACTGTATTGCCCCATTTAATGATACCATAGCCAAAATCAGCACTTAAATATGTCAGTTTCATATCATTTAGCATGTTTTAGTGTTTTTAGGACAAATTGTGCATTTTGAGTGGAGATTGGCCAAAATCCTAATTAGAGGTTATTGGTGGCCAGTTTTAGGTATCTATAGTTTGCCCTTGTTTGGGAAGGCATTACAAGCTATAAGCATAGTAACATCTTCTCAAATAATGAAAAGATTTTGTATGCCTATAACTATGATGATGATAAACTAACTATATGATACCCTGTCGAGATAATGGTTGGCACAAGTAAGTCGATAAATGGTCCCTTGAAAAGAAAGAAGTAAAGCAAGGGGACCAAAAAAAGGAAAGATGATGGGGTGAAAAATCAATAATACTAAAAAATTTAGTCAAAATCATTGAGAATGCAAGTGAGATGGTGCACAATGGTTTTCCTAAAGGTAGTTATAAACATTTTACCTCGATAATGGCAACATGGTATGATAACACAATGATTTTCCCAAAGGTGGTTATAATCATTAAAAAGATGGAGTTTCCCTAGTTAGGACAAACAAAAAAGATAATAACATGCCCCTGTATAGGCAAAAAAAATTAAAGTGGTGACAACACAATGATTTTCCCAAAGGCAATTATAATCATTGAGTAATGCAGGTGGGACAGTGTGTAATGATTTGCCCATAGGTGGTTATAATCATTGGACATTGATTATGAAAAACATGATAAACTTGGTTGAGGAGGATGATAACTTAACACAGAGGGTAATGATGAATTGAAACAACCTAATAGTAGGAAGATGTGTATCAAAACTAATAAAGGTTGAAATTCTTTTGTGGTTAATTACTCTATTTGGGATATGATTGGGAGTGAACTAGGATGTCGGTGCTAAAAAGAGGCTATCATTACTAAATAGACTTCTTGAAGCTAAGGTTTGTTGTAGCACATGTTGGTAGGTTTCATGATATAATACCATAAAGACTTGGCCAACATATGCATAAGGACTGACTCTCTTAATCCAATAGTCAATAGAAAATAATGCACCAATGATAGAAACCATGATGACAATGTAAACATAGGAATATGGATGGATTCAAGTATAAGTGTAGACAAAGAATCACCTAATGAACACACATAAAATGAATCAAGGAAATAATAATAAAGTAAACAAATAGGCAGACAAACAAACAAACAATGTAATAAAAACCCCATGAATATTGCCCCTAGAAAATAGGTGACAACTTAACAAATGAATAAAATGGGGGAATAGAAGAAAAGGAAATGGGTGGATGAGCTATTTTCATATGCACTAGGCAAGTGGACATTGCCTACATAGTTCAATGGATGTAATATCTAATTAAAAACTTCAGGCCAAATGTAGTTCTCTTAGGGAATGGGAAGAATGTGATAACTAAGGAAAAAAAACATAATGGATGCGAATGAAGAAGAGGAATGGTCTTGAAAAATGGAAAGTGCATGAGAGAAAAAGGCCAAAAAATATGGGGAAACTAAATGACAAGTGATTTACTTGTAGCTTAGTAAGGGTTCCTAGAATCCTTAAGGCAAAGAATTGGTCAATGTTTTTATTTTTCTCTAATGATTTTTTAAATGTTTTTGGAATTATTTTGGGGTATCTTAACCCAATTAAGAATGATAAGACAATAAATGGTTCAAGATCACAAAATAATGAGAGTATCAAATTGAGGTACCTCATAAAATGTGAGAGCATGGCTTAGGTTGCTTGAAAAATAGTAAGAGCTTGGCTTCAGTTACTCACAAAATGGTAAGAGCGTGGCTTAGGTTGCTCACAAAATGGTGGGAGCATGGATTAGGGTGACTAAGGTAACCCGAACAAGTATTGAGCACTGCCTACATAGTCTTAGAGTAGGACCTTGAGTCACTATAGTTTCACCCTTTCAGTGGAAGAATTTGACCAGTGTAGTAGTCAATTCAAACAAAATAGGCACAATTGGTTAAAAGACACATGATGGCATATGAAGTGGCAAGTTGATATATTAAGCCTTAATGTTGCCCTTAGTTTTCCCATAGGTGGTTATAACTATCACACAATGGCATAGGTTAATAGTAATAATTTTCCCAAAGGTAGTTATAATTAGTAACAAGATCGGTGGTAATAAAGGACTAAAAAATGAAGGATGCAACTATCGAAACTTTTGTCACACTATCTTAGAATACAATCTCTATCTAAAATACTTAAACCAACTGAAGAAACTAATCAGATACTTGGATGTTGAAAATGTGTAATGAATGATAAAAACCAAGGTCAAATGGGCTAGGCTTTAGAACACACTAGGTTGGTAGGTCAAAAATGGAAAGGGGATATGGAAAAGAGGATAGATAAGGCTATTATTTTTACAAAGAATAATAGTGTCAAAATGGCATAATTGAAATGGTCCTTATAAACAATACACCTTAGCATTGAAGCATAGTACCACTTGAGATGAATAATATTCATTAGCTCTACAAGTTTATCATCATTTGGTGTGGCAAGCCTGTATACTCTTGATCCATAATTTGCAGTGATGATGAAAGTCCCTATCTAATTTGGTTTGAATTTCCATTTATGTTTCTTCTCAGCCATGGTATTATTATTATTTATTTAAGAACAAGATCACCAAGTTCAAATGTTTGATACTTAATATGCTAATTATAATGGTCTTTGAGTCAGTTTTTTTATGCTTGAATATTTTTAAGCATGATTGTGCATTTTTCATCAAGTAGATCCAATTCTTATAGGTGAGCTACTCGATAGTCATGATCATCTAGGACATGCTTGAAAGAGATGCATAGTGAAGGTAATTCAACCTCAATGGGAAGGATGGATTATTACCATAAACAAGTGAGTATGGAGTGGCTCTTGTGTGGGTATAATGATTGGTATGGTATGCTCAAAGGGCAAGGAATATCTAGAGGTGTCAATCATGACTGGCATCATTGACAATCTTTTTGAGAATGTTGATCATGGTTTTGTTGGATGCCTCAACCTAGCCATTACCTTGAGGGTAATATGTTGTAAAAAAATGTTGGGTCATGTTGTATTTAGTACATAATTGGTCTACATCTTTATTCTTGAATGATCCTCCATTATCAGATATAATGTAAGAGTGGATACCATAGTGATAGATGAAATGGTTGAAGATGAATGTAGAAATTTGCTTTCTAATCACATAAGTGAGGGGTATAGCTTCAACCCACTTAGTGAAATATTTAGTGGAAATAAGGATATGTTTATGGACATTAGATGAAGTGGGGTTAATCTTCCCAATGAGGTTAAGTCCCCACATAGAAAATGGCCATGGTGTCAACATCAGTTTCATAGTTTTTGCTGGGGCATGAATCAAATTAGCATGTCATTGACATTTCTAATATTTATTTACATATGTAGTGGCATATATGTCCATTATGAGCCAATAATAACTAATGTGCAAGAGACTTTTGGATAGGACTGCCCTGCTAGAATGGGCTCCACATAATCCTTCATTAACTTCTCTTAATGCTAGAGTAGAATTTGTGAAAGTTAAATAATGAAGCATAGTTTCATCAAAACTACAACAGTAAAGAGTGGATCCAAGTAAAGTATAATGAGTGGAATGATGAATGAAGGATTTGATTTTTTTTCAAGATAGGTTAGGTGGTAGAACTTAGTCATGAAGGTAGTTGTAAAGGTCTAAGTACCAGATAGAATTAGGACCAACAATATCACAAATCATGGCAATGGTTAAAAGTTCATGAGCTAGCACTAACAAATTTTTGATGAGGAACTGATACTCTCTAGCTTTATCTATTTGTCAAATTAGAGAGCCAATAGTAGCCATGGAATCTACAATTCTATTACTAGCCCTTGGTATGTGCTCAAATTGAATGTTGGCAATTTACTTTTTTAGAGTGTCAACTATGGCTTTATATGGAACCAGCTTGTCATCTTTGGTCTAAAAATGATTTGTGATCTGATTGATGATTAATTGAGAATCACCATAAACTTGAAGATGAGATATATTATAATGCACTGCTTGTCAAAGTCTTGTAACAAGTGCTTCATACTTGGCCATGTTGTTTGTATAAGGAAATTTGATTCTAGATGAATCAGGGATTAGATCCCTTTGTGGTGTAATAAATAATAGGCCTACCCCCGATCCATGCAAAATGAATGAACCATCATAATACAACTTCTAGGGCTGTTCCTCAAGGGGTGTGTCCATGATGGTCATGATGGATTCATTAAGAAATTGAAACATGTATGGTTGGGTGTCTATGAGAGGTGTTTTAGTAAGTTGGTCTATAAGAACTTATCCTTTGATTGCCTTCTGAGTGACATACTCTATGTCAAACCCACTAAGAAGCATGATCCATTAAGCCATTCTACCTTACAAATTTTTTTTAGATAGTAGATACGTGAGTGGATCTAATTCTAAAATGACCATAGTTTTATTATTCAACATATAATGACATAGTTTCTAAGCTATGAAAACCATGGCTAAACAAGGTTTTTGAATAGATGCATAGTTATGTTCATATGTAACCAAGGTAAGACTTAGGTAGTATGCAACATACTCCTTTCTTTTGTCATCATGTTGAGCCAAGAGTGCCGCCAGAGCATGGTTGGTAGTTGATAAGTATAATGAGAATGGATTGTCTAGCATAGGAGGTAATAAAATAGGTAGATTGACAAGATAATCTTTGAGCTATTAAAAAGTTGTTTGGTAGTGATCATCCCAGTGAAATGCGACTCATTTCTTTAAAAAGTGTGTAAATGGATGGCCCTTATCAGCTAATTGAGAGATGAAATGTTGGATTGACTGGATCTTACCTTTGTAAACTACAGAGTTGCTTTAAATTAGTTTGTAGTGGTATCTTAGTTATAGCATGGAATTTATCTAGATTGAATTCAATACCTCTATGAGACATGATGAAGCCAAGTAATTTGCCTGAATTTATAACAAACACATATTTTTTTGGAATTAGTTTGATTGTGTGCTCCCACAGTCTTTCAAATATCTTTCACAACATTGTTAGATGGTCGGCCCTGGTTTTACAATTTCCTAATGTGTCATTGACATAGTCTTCAACAATAACTTTCATCATATCATGTAATATGATATTCATGGACCTTTTATATGTATCTATAGCATTCTTAAGGCCAAATTACATCACTTGATAACAAAATGTTCTCCATGGAGTGGTGAATGCTATTTTATGTTGATCTTCTAGTGTTATTCTGATCTAAATGTATCTTGAAAAGCCATCTATAGGTGAAAGCATTTCATAACTTTCCATGGAATTGATGATCATGTTGATATTAGGCAAGGAAAAATCATATTTAGGATAAGCTTTGTTGATGTCTCAAAAATCAATACAAATGTTGATCTCTTTAGGCTTTTTACTAATAGGTACCACATTAGAGATCCATTCTGAGTAGTCAATGGATTGGATACATCTTACTTCTAAGAATTTCTCCAACTCTTTCTTTACCAATACAAAAATGTGAGGATGCATCTTATAGAGCTTTTATTTTATTGATTTGGCATCAGGATTAACCACAAGGTGGTGCAAAACTAAGGTAGGGTCTAAACCTAGCATGTCAAAATAGGCCCATGGGGAAAATATCCATAAAATCTCTCAATAGAGCTACAAAGATGTCATGTTCTTCCTCAGTGAGAGATGATCTTATTTTTATCCATTTTAGGTCTGATGGAGTCTTGATATTTACCTCTATTATATTTTTGACTAGAAGGTTTGAACCATATTTTAGGATAGTAAACAGTGACTTGAACTATTGGACTATGTTAGGGTCCTCTACTAGGACTTGCTCTTCAACTTCTCCTAGGCATGATGAATTAGAATCCTTTACTAGGAGATCTAGCCATGTAACAAAAATAATAAAAAATTATTAAATTATTTGATCAAATACTTGTTGCTCAAAGCTGAACTCTGATCCATAGGCAAGTTCATTATTGGTGGTCTCCTAGTCTAAATTTGAAGAAGAATGAACACCTCTATCTAATGGCGCTTGAAATAGGTTTTCACCACTCGATTGGCCTTTATCTTTACTTTTTCCTTGGTTAAAAAGAACCTCAAAGAGATTTTCACTTTGGGACCTCAATGTTTTACTTATTTTTTTTAGGTAACGGTGTTCACTCACTCTCCAACATAAGCTATAGGATCCAATGTGATTGAGAATTTTGATTTGTGATCTCCTACTGGAACTTTGTCTCTAAGGCCTAAGAAATCATAGAATGCCTCATCATTCTTAAACTCATCAATCAACATACTAGATTCTTGTTGGTCCCAATCTATCAGTTAGGGATAATACAATGGTAATGGATTATGATGAATGGCTTAGGTAAGGGTACAAATGACATTATTATCAAACATGTTGGTTTTAACTAGGTTATCAAATCACACTCTAATCCACTGTTGGCATCATCATCACTAGTTACTAGTGATGGAGTTTGAATAAGATATGTGGGGTCACCCCTAGGTAGTTTAAATCTAAGTCCATAAGGTCTTTCATACTTAGTCATGGAAATTGGAGCAATGGTTCCTTGCTGATTTGGTTTGAGGCCTCTTCCTTCATAATTGTGATGCTCCATAATCCTATTGAGAATAAGATAATTTACATTTTTATAATAATTAGCTTGGTCATCATTGTATAACCATGATTCATCTCCTTCAAGAGGTTTAATTCCTAGACTAGATGTTGGTACAAATGTGACATGTCCCTTATCTTTATTCTTTCATTGCCAATGCACATGTGAGATGACCTTAGGTCACCCAAAGGTTTTCATATTTTGAGGAATATTGGTAATATGAAATGTATCATGGGTCACATTTCTTCCAGTCCATTATCTAAAAAGATGAAATGATTAGAAGCTTTAGGAGGAAGCATGTGGGAAAAGGAATCCAAGGTAGTAAGATCTATGAAATTATTTTATGAAAGATAAATAAGTATAGCTTTTCCTCTATCTTGATTAAAACTTGGATTCATACCATACTAATAATTATATCTTTAAAACTTAGCCTCAAGATGTTTTTAATGCTCATATGGGTGTAAATCTCCAAGAATATTCACTTCCATCCTTGAGTGGGAAAACTTGATACATTAATAAAATGTTGATGGGACTACATGAATCTCATGTAACGAAGGCCTACCTAGAAGCATATTGTATAATAACTCAAGATCAAGCACATGGTAAATTATATCATGGGTTAAAGGCCCAATGATAATTGGAAAACTAGTGGTGCCTTGTGACTCTCTTTCTTGATTATCATAGGATTTAATAGTTATTGTTTCTAGTTAGAGATCTATCATTATGTACCCAAGAAGCTTGATGAGCTTTAAAGACACTATGTTGAGGCTAGATCTATTATCTATAAGGATAAGTTTCACTTTATGTCATCTGATACAAACCTTATTTTATCATGGGTTATTATGGAGTGGACCAAGGTAAGACATATCGATTTGGTTGAATGTGACTTATTAGGCTACAACCAAGTGTCCAACCAAATCTTGAAAGTTATCAGGGGATATGTCACTAGCAATAGTGGATTGGGTCAAAAAATCATTCAATATTTTCTTATGGACTAATGATGTCCACAAAAAATACAAAATAGAAAGTCGTGTTGGTGTCTTCTGCAATTGTTTCACAATATCAAACTTCTTGTCTTGGTTAGTAGTGAATGGTTTATTCTGAGGCTGAACGGTTGGTTGGATGACATGCAAAGTGGTGGATGGCTGTGGTCTTGGGATAGTAATATTTGACCTCTAAGTTATGTTACATAATTAGGATTAAATACTAGACCATTATTACCAACTATTGTTGGAAATGGTGTGGGACCAGATAAGACAAGTCTCAATTTTTGGTGCACTTGTATGTGGTCATATGGCAAGAATGAGTTATCGCTATAAGATCCAAAAATGGAAATCCTAGCTTGTTGGTCTGCCTATATGCACTCCCAGGTTAAATAAGGATTATCCATGTAATTTGGATAAATATTGTTATTTAACAAGGATCTAGGCTGATTAGTACTTGGTCTAGGATTAATGGAGATGGTATTAACATTAACCCCTATAATATGACCTACAACCCTATTTTAGTCATGTGCAACTGCATGGTAGGTTTATTAGTTTTTATCATTATGACCTTGGTTTTGTCCATTTTTCTATCATTATGGGTTCTATTGACTTTTTTGATTCTGCTAGTTTGGCCTTTGATTTTGGTACTATTGATTTTGCTGCTACACTGGTCATTGTGTTGTTACTAATTATTCTATTGTTGTTGATTGTTATGTTGGGAAAAGGGGTTTTAATAGATCCCAAGAGTTTGATTGGAAGTGGAATCACCATTATCCAATTTTATCTCCCCATTCTCCAACATATTCTTAATTAAATACTTGATTTGGACACATCTTTGTAGATTATGCCTATTGACCTAATGATAGTCACATAATTTGTTTTCACAATACCAATCAAGATAAGGAATGCCTTGAAAATAATGTTTTGGTATGGGCCAACTAATTAGATTAACTATATCAAGCTTGTGAAATATAGACTTAATAGGTTCTCCTAGGTCACTAAAGACACGACATGTAGGGATGGTTCTTCTAAGAGGAGGGGTTTGCAATGGTAAAAGTTGTTGTATTTGTTGTGTAGGTCTTGGTTGTTGCACTTGTAGCATTGGTTGGAGAGGTTTTTGGGTAGGATTAAGATAAAAAAGTGGTGCAGATGGTGTTTTCACATGATGGTATTTGGTTACTCCATTTCTCACAACATTCCTATTACGGTTGAATTGCTTTGGTCTTTTATGGTTATTGGCCTATGCCAGTTGCAATGCTAGTGCTTGGATGGTATGTTAGTCCTTTCCCTAATTGGTAACTTGATTTTTATTAGTTGAATTAAGCTTGATGACTCATTTATTGATAAGTGCCCTCTCAATCAACAAACTTTTATCATTGATCTCCTTAAGTGTATGCACACACTATAGTTCCAAGTGATAAACTATCTCACTATGCAAATTTTTGGTAAACATAATGGCTAATTATTTATCTAGTAAAATATGGGCAAAATGGATTGTAAGGGCTCTCCATCACTGTAAATAACTCACAAAACTCTCCCAAATTTTTTTCTTTACTTATGTTAGGTCCACTAATGAAATCTCATGTTTGAGAATATAGGAAAAGTGCTGCACAAACTTATCGAAAAGATCATCAAAATCTGTTACTAAACTTTTGGGAAACTTCAAAAACCATACCAAGACTTATCCATCCAATCTCCTTAGAAATAATAGCAAAAGGTATATGTCGTTATATGCCACTAGTTAATGTGTGACAAAGAATTTGATTAAATAAACCTTATGATCACCTTTCCCTTTGTATTTATCAAATTTTGGTGGTTCATATCCTAGAGGAAATGGTATCTACAAATAATCCATTTTGAATGGATAGGAACATACGTCATCCAATTTGAATTTTTTGGTCTGCTTCCCAGCCTAAATGATAGTAATTGCATCCTTCATCTATTGTAATTATTGGGATAGGAAACTAGAAGGTATATTAGTTTTAGGGAGAATTTGGGTTTGGATAGATGGTTGGGAGGTCACAAGTGGAGCACTTTGACCAAGGTATGATGGAGATACCTATTGGGGTATATTAATTTGGTTGGGAAATTGACTAGGAATATGCATATGTGGATTAAGATGTACTTGAAATTACACATTTGGTGGCAGGATATTTTGGTTTGGGTTGGTGATAAAGGTTTGATTTAGAGGATTTTATGTTGGGATGGAGGGATATAATTATACTTACTTGTTATGGTTTAAAAGGGACATGCTGCTGACTAATCAAACCTTACTATTGAGTAGAAACTTGTGGACCAAGACCTTGTCTTTGGATTTGTGGTACATTTTAAACTAATGGTTGTCTAATAGGTACCTGAGAAACATGAGGACATCTTTGTTTCATGAATCCCTATAAGTGAAAGTGGGATGTAGATTTGACATCTATCATTGACAAATATTTGCACATTGTTGACTAGTCATTGTTTGGTTTTGGATTGGCATATTAATCTACAACTGAAGAAGTATATTCATCATTACCTGATGAGGTGGAAAATTAGTTTCCCTTGATTGAGATGGCAATGTATTCATCCTTTGTTACATTGATACATTATATTGTGTCTGCTATTGTGGAATACTACTCGCTACCTATTGAGGGGGAGTAGGATTTGTCACATTTTGTCATTAAGGTGTGACATTAGCCATTATCTATTTACCTAACCCTATAGGTTTCACACTTGAGGAAGTAGTTGGTTGAGGATGGGGTGTAGAAACCCCTATTCTCTAGTATGATGATCTACTCATGGTATTTAATACAGGCACATGTTGTTGGCTAGTTGTTTGCATATTAGTACCACTTTGATCAGGACTGGATGTTATTTGCACATTATCTACTATGTTTGGCTCACTATTTAGTGTAGAGGCCAAAGACACTTCTTCAATAATAGGCATATGTATTAGGTTATCTATTGAATTAGTTTATACAAATGGGTCAAAATTTAGATTCTCTTATCTAGTTAACTCTATCATTACTTTGATTGAAGGAACTAAGTCAATAAGAGGTTTACTTACCATGTGGAATCTAATTGAAATCATGTGCTATATTTAGATATGTTTGATATGCTATGTTCATTTGGATAAAGTTCTCTTCCATGATGCTTTTGCTTTGATCAGATATATTAGGATCTTGGTATGTTATTTGGACTATAACCATAGGATTGCTAGAAGAATCCTGTTGATTGTAAATGATATTATAGGGCACTCTTACTAGACTTGGTAAATTTTAATGGGGGAAGTCTACTATAAATTTAGCCCCTACCTCTACGGCTCTAACCAAAATATCATCTTTGTTCTTTAACAAATGTCGCTCAAACAAAAATGGATCATATATGGAAGCTGTATTAGTAGAATATAACTATTGAAGTACTAGCTCGTCTACCATGGGTATTGTATCTAGGTATTGCATGGTTTGTTCTTGGTCCTATTCTATGTAAAGTGGTGTGTTAACTAAATAGTTAGCCAATAAATCTTGGATTTGTGCCCCTAATTGAGTATTATAAGAGGGATAAGAATCCATCTCATAAGCAATATTATCTGTATAGGGGTCTTACACCATTTCTCCCTATGTAACTACATTACTAATCCCTATATTGTACATGAGTCCACTATGAGTGTAGGAATACATATTGGGATCCATAGTCAATGATTTTGTGATAAAAGGTCAAAGAGTTCTACAAACTCTAGAAAGGATAATGTCTAAAAATAGATGATGTCCCAACTTGGTCTAAATTTGTCAAAAGGATCAAAAGGCTTATGCAAATTTTTGTGAGGAAATAAGCTAGCGTGAAGTATCTAATGTTTCACTATTCACACAAAGTTAAGTAAGTAAATGGACCAAAAATCAAAATGCCAAACTCTAAGGTCAAAGTGTTTCAAATCAGTATAATCTAGGAATTTAAAAGTTGCTAGATCTTTTGGCCAAATGTGGCATCAAAAGCTAGGCTTAAATAAGGCATGTGATAGGAATATTGGCCAAATAGCGTCAAAATCTCGACTTTGAAATAGATGAAAGTTTTAATTTAATAGATTTGAAACACTTCTAACAAACACTAGGCACTTGATTCTTGAACATGAACTTGATCAGCTAGGTATAAGGTATGAAACAAAAGGCACTTTTAGTAATAGTTTATTTTTTTCATAAAAAATGGTATAAAATTGGGTTCTTTTGGACAAACAAGCTGAACAAACGTGAACAATATAACTATTTTAGACAAAAGATCACAAGAGTACACTTGAATTAGCCTGAAAATGTAAGAACAAATTTGGGACTCTATGGAAGAGGGTCTACAAAACAATGCTTGAAATTTTTTGGGCAACGTAATTTTTATATACTACCCAAAAGGTGTGGCAAAAATGTTTTCTTCAAAAACTCTCTAAGGCAAAAATGCTTCCCTACAATTTTAGTAGCATAACACTGCCTTTCTTGACTCAAAATATTGTGGTGTATAGATTTAAAGTGCAAATGTTTAACACAAAATGGCTTAAGTCTATTAAGTGATGACAATGATTATGAGTCTTAAAGGCCTTCAACCCAAATTAGAATTTAAATCTAAGTTCTCTCAAATTTAGTGTAAGTCAAAAATCCACTTAACACATCAACTCTATGAACTTGTAAAGGTGTAATTCTAAATCTAGATTACAAGTGAAGGACTTAAACAACTTTGGTAAATGTCTAGACTCAATTGGGTAACATAACTACACCAAAGTGGATGATATGACTCTCAAGCTTTTTATGAAACTTTTTAAACAAGGAAAATTGATGATCTTATGTGGGAAACATAATGCCTCGTTGTTCAAAAGAAAATTTGGACTGTGTTTGGTTTTGGATTTATTTGTTTACACCAAGTTTTGACTCCAAACAAGACTTTAATCTAGGACAAGACCAAATAATTAACTGTTCTTAGATAAACTGACAAGGTTGCTTGGTATTATTGGAATCCATTAATATACATCATTTTAGAGGATTTTAAGTGTTCATCTAAAAGTAAATGTGTATTATATAGTAGGGTTTATACACCCCCTTCTCTCAAATGATAGTACTATGACATGGACCTTGAGGCACACCTTTCACCAAAAATAATTTTATGACAAGTGGGGATTTTTCTAATATCTAACAAGTTTTCAAATGATCTAGGGAAATCAATTTCACAATGGCTTTCATGCCAAACAATGCAAAAGAAAAACCTAGATTTTGGGTCTGTATCACTTGGCTTGTTGCAAAAAGGTTTAGGTTTTTTTGTAACCACTACATCCTACTATTCTCTCACTTTAGTGTGATGTCCAAAGTGCCACTACATTCGGTGTGTAAATCTAAAGGAGCCAAATGAAGTTAATGTTGGGAGATGAAAGCTCGGGTCAAAGATTCCCTAAAGAACTTGCAGGAGGTGATGAAGTCCCCCTCATAAGCCAAGATGCATAAAAATAAATAAATAATGAAAGTAGAAAGATTTTAGGGTCATTTTCAAGGTCACCCAAACTTTGAAAAGTTTTTGGGGAGTGCTTTAGATGACTTTCTTTCTAAGCCTTGGACTAGGCTACTTTGCAATAAAAATGGTGCTTTTGATTCCAAGGGTTCCCTATAGGTGACAAATGGAAGAGCATACATGCAACATTCCTCTTTTTGCCAAAATAAATTAATCTAATCAACTATTACAAATAAGAATTAACAAGTGTGTTTAATTTTAAACCCAATTGAAATGTTTGGTGGTGTTCATTTGACCCCTTGGTCTTAGTTACAAAATTTGACAAAACATTCACCAAAAACATCTAAATTCTTTGTTAAACACCCAAAATAAGGTTCCTAATTGATTTTTAATCTTGAAATGGTGATTTAAACATGTTTTGAGAAAATTTTAAACTTGGTCCTATAGCAAAATTGTTAGCATATCCTTTAGCTTTGAAGATCTTTTGAGTTTGAAACAACAATCTTTGGAAAAGTAGCTCTCAAGTCTATGTTTTTTTGAAAAACATAGTGACCGACGTTGATTAATACCACCAACATTGGTTACAACTAGTCAATATCTAATTGATGTCAGTTTTGCTGACTGACGTTAGTTAGATCAGGTAACCAATGTCAGTATTTCTACCGATGTTGGTCATTATGTAAAAATTGTGGCAACCAAACATGAAAAAATAAAGTTAGGAAATCAATTTACAAGAGTTTTAAAAGATCAAATAAATATTTTAGAGTTTTAAAAGGATCTACTTCATGTGTGGGATGCATCTAGTCCCACTAGGCATGCCATAATGTGATCTAGGAATTTGACTTAATAGAGGATGGTTAGTATAGTGTTAGTTCTAAAATGAAAATAAAATGAAATAAACACACTAATATCATAACATATCTAGGCCTAAACACTAGCGAGAGCTTAGTTAACAAAAACAAATGATAATCACAACTAAAAAGCAAGGAATCAAATACAAGAGTTCTTTCACCTTCTTTGGATGCTCCAAATGCCTTTGTAGTAGTGGCTTGCTCGGCTTGTGCTCATGAAGTCCTTAGGAATGGAATCTTGGATAATTCTATCTCTCTTTGGCACCTTAGGGCTTTGGCTTGGCTTGGAATCAATTTGGCATGGTAACACTAGTTGCTTGAAGCTTTTGGAAACAATTTGGCAATATAACTTTGCATCAAGAAAGATTAGAAATAATGTTATGAGGCCTCTTATTTATAGATTTTTGGATTTGATCAAAATCAACCTCAACCATCCATATCAAAATTGAGATGTGTGGTTGAGGATTAATTCAATATTTGAAATTAAATTTGTAATTATCCTCATCATGACATTGGAAGAAGGGGAAATTAAGAGGCATGGAGGGCATCATGGAAGGTGTTGATGAGGCATGGAGAACATGAATCCTGATATTTGTGGCATTTATGGCCTAGGGATGCCTTCCCAAGAAATGAGGTCACTTGATGATGTAGATATTCAATATTCATTTCTAAAACAAATTATTCAACAAGTTTCCATGTAATTCTTAATCAGCCTTGATTTATGTTAATTATCTCTTAAGCATGATTAAGCACACTGTGCATAAATTACCCAAATTGATCAGAATGCATTGTTATTAGGCTTAAATTTAACTAGATTGGAATTGCAAGGCACTATCAGATGCATTGGAATAGTATTCTTATTTAGGATGTTACCAACAATAAATAATAAAGGCACGAGTCTTGTGCAAAAGATTTTATAAGAAAGAGTAGTTTAAAGCACGTGGGTGCAAAATTAGCATTTTGACTTGAAATGAAATGATCAAAGTTAACTATCCCATAAATTTCATTGCCCCATTTAGTGATACCTTGGCCAAAATAAGCACTTGAATATGTTAGTTTCACATTATTTAGCATGTTTTAGTGTTTTTAGGCCAAATTGTACATTTTGGGTGGAGATTGGCCAAAAGCTTGATTGGAAGTTATTGGTGGCTAGTTTTAGGTGTCTAAAAGTTGAAGATGTTTGGATGTAAGAGGAATGATTCTAAATTAAAGATTTGTTTAAAGATGGTATACTTGAGAGAATGATAATTGAAGGGCCAAAGAACAAGTCTGATCCACAAAACATCTAATCCAAGGAGAAGCATGTTTTGTACCTATATTCCATCTCTTGAAGAAGGTGATGCTTTAAACTTCCATTTTGATCCAAGAGGGAGGTATGCCTTTTTTATTTGTATATAATAGGTTGTTTCCTAATTCCCCTAGGTGCTTGGAGAACATGTGTGTGTATTGTGTGTTTTCTTTCATTGTTGTGTGTGTCTTTCACTTTGTGTGGTTGATGTAGCCATTAGTTGTCTTGTCGTGGTCAAGGTTTATAATAAATGGTAAAAAAATTTCTTATTTGTATCATTCCTTAGATGAATCCTAATCTGAATGGACTAATAAGGCTACTGGTCTAGTTAGTATAGCAAGCATACTACCCCTATGAGTCACCAATTTGTTGACCAAATTTGACTTTTAAGTCAAAGTGAGACACCTATATGTAAAAAATTGACTTTATAGGTATATATTGGGGTATAATATCTTGTCATGGGGTGTTTATAGGTTATTTTATGCCATTAAATGTTTTATTAGCTTGGTTCAATTAGTTTTTTATGTCCTTATATCATTTTTGGGTCATTTGAGGGGTCAAAAAGGTGAATTTAATGCTTTATACGAGTTTATTAGGAAATGTGCAAGTGTAAAAATGTTATTTCATGTCCCATGTGTCATTATAAGTCTTATATAATTGAAACTACTAAAAATATGGTAGGTTGTTTATAGAAAATGTAGTTTTCCTTGTAGAAAAGAGAAAATGGCACTTGTACAAACTCCTTGGGAAGTGTGACAATTTAAAACGGTTTAAATGTGAATATTAAGCTTCCCCACACTCATATCCATGCTTTAATTTATCTGGAAGTGTCATTTTTTTTCAAAACCATTTTGTTACATTTTCACCCTTATTGGCAAACTGAAGTGACCTTTAGGTTTTTGCTTGGTACAGGAAGCAAAAGTAGTTTCATGTCCAACTATTTTGGAAGGTGGTATTAAAATAAAGTATATTAATTTTAATATCAATAATTTTGATAATTATTGACCTTGATTTATTAATTTTCCATTTGAAGTTGAATGTGTAAATTTTCCTACCAATCTATACACCCTTTAAGTTTTGCTCTTTTTGGGAGATTTTGTACAAACCAATTATTGAGGTTGATCCAAAATTATTTTTGTATCCTTCTCTAATTTTATCCATTATTGGTTTCATTTTTTAAGTTTATTTGATGAGCCTATGACATCAAATTTACAGACTAGTCTCTTTTGATTACAAAAGGTAGTTTTCACTATTTTTAGGAACTTTGTGTTTCTCAATGGATATAAGGGTTGGTGTTAATTACTTTTCAATGTTTTAAAATTTCCTTTAATTTCCACTTTCTCCTTTCAACCTTTTTCTCCCAAGAAATGTTTATGATTTGCAGTCATACACTACATATGCACAATTCTACCATTAACATGCTCATCTGTATGTGGTTATAAAGAGGTTTTCACATTGAATTAGAAATTATATAAATTTTTTCAAGACTTAAACAAGTATATATATGTGATTAAATTATTTATATTGGGTATAATTTATTTTTGAGATCATTCATCCACACATTTACTCCATTTTTATTCACTGCCATGTACTCAATACATACACACATACAATGATTTCCATGATCATGTCATACCATCTTAAGGGCCTTAGTGGTGAGTTTAATTTACTTAAGGAATGAAGAGTTAATTTTTAAGAATTAATATAGGTTTTTGAATCATAAAAAGATCCAAAGTAATGTATACTGCATGTGTATAGGTGAATATCAACCTACAGCTGGCTCAACAAGGGGTTAAGGGACCATTTTAACATAATGTGCAAGTGGTGAAAATATTTATAACACATAACATGTGAGTATTATTTAGATATACCTATTTGAAACACAAATTAGATATATGAAATAGTAATCACCTTGAGGAGATAAGAGTTGGAATTTTGGGACTATCTACCCTAAAAGCACTAAATAGAGGACCTATCACCTTTTCTCATAATTATCAAATAGGGTTATCAAAGGTTTGATGCATATTTGGTACCAAAACTTGTATCTCTCATATATAATATTGACTATGCAAAGTTTTGAGGACAAGTGGATAAATAAGGATGGTGTTTAGAAGGCCCAAATTTGTGTTTTCATTCACTAAAATCAACCAGTAATATCTACAATCATATGAGCTAAGTGGTTTATTAAATTTGAAATAGTTATCCAGGTATATTAGTGAGATGAGATAGTCTAATGGTAATAGTAGACATATAATTTCCATGTGAAACACCAAGGAGGAACATTGAATATTTTTTGGCACTTGCCAAGGATAGGAGCAGTTCGTACATATGTTTAACACCCACCTATAGCTAGCATTATTGACTAAGATAAGGCATACAAGTAACTTATGCATGGTTGGGATGGATTTAAACCCATCTAAGGAAATTTTAAGGTAATGTTATTTTTTTTTGTTTTAAGATGAATTCAATAAGGCCTTCTTTCTCATCGAAAATCATCTCATTCAAAGCTGTAGGTACCTACAACAGGCCCTGACAGCAAGAGTTTTCTTAGTCCAAATAAAAAAACATAGTTTGTGATTCCAAAGAGAATACAAATGATTTAAAGGTTAGTTAAAGTGTGGTGTGACCTGAGGGTAGTTTCAATTAAGTCATTCCATCATAAACATCTCATTCAAACTCAATAAATACCTACAATAAAGCCTTCAGGCAGGGGTGTCTCTGTTGTAGGTAGTGGAGGGCTTAATTGTGACTAAAGGTGAAAATTAAATGTCAAATATAGATTGGATTGGTAATAAATAATGTGAACATAATATTCAGGTCCATTATTATTTCAAAAAACTTTTGAACATGTTAAACAAACCTATATAAACCCTCTTAATACCTTATTTGCACCTACAGTTGACTGTGCCTTTTGGATAAACAGTGAATAGTTAAGAGTCCTAAATGATGAAACAAGGTCACCAAAGTGAAAAAAAGGTTATAATAATTTATTCATGACCTTTTAATATCTGAATTACCCCTGTTAATTATCTACAAAAGTCATTTTCAAGTGGAAAGGCAGAACACAGTTCAAAAGGACACTCAGTCCTGACTAGATAATGAACATAGTTTTTAATTCTAAGGGATAATATAGGTAAATAAAGGTGAACATGAGCCCAAAATAATTCAAAGGAAATTAAATATTTCCCAATATCATGAATATAAATAATAGATAAGGTCTTAACTAGATGCTTATAGTCCACAGTCTTGAACCCTACAAGCAATTTTCCTTGACAAGTCTATTTGAGGTTTTGATGAAGTTATAAGGTCTATGCTTAGATTAAAGGTCATGAATTTTGTAGAGATAATAATTTAAACTTAAATAATCCTATCCAATGTATTTTTCATCTATAAAAATATGGTAAGATCCCTCTATTTTATCTCAGATAGAGGGCACTTCCCTAGGTGCATCAAATTGTAGTCTTGAGGAATAGGACTAAAAAGATGAACCAAAATCTTAAAGGACATTGTGTGAATTTTGGATAAGTTTTAATACACATATAAAAAACATAATAAATGAATCATGAGGTGGTGAAACCAAATAGGGTGGTTTGGTCATCTAAGGTTGCAGTCAGACCTATTGAGGCAAAGGTATGCCTTGAGGTCAAACAAGAGGTCACCTTCATTTTTTTGATCTAAGTGGGATTAAAAATCCATTGGAACATGTTTTTAGTACCATATAATTTTTTTTAAATCATATAAAATTATAGGGGAATCCATGAAAAACCATTTTTAAGCTTAACCAACTCAGATGTACTAGGCAAGGTCTAGACACAGTGGCCAAAGGAAGAGCTAATCACATTTATGACATGAGATATGAATTTAAAAATTATGGAGTATGTTTTTTTAGGATAATATATAGGTTTTAAATCTTTTAGGTAGAATATAGGTTGAAAATAGGTCATTTTTGAGCCCAAAACCCACTCAGACATGCAAAAAAGAGGGAAACAAGCTCGATATGACAACTTTTGGAGCTAACATATTATTTGAGGGTATGCATGGGATAAAAATGAGTTAATAGGAGATATATGAGGTCCATAGAAACTTATTTATGTAATTTTTATAAAACTTAAATCCCCCATATTTATGAACAATCCTTAAGACCAAAAATAGGCGTAAAACCCTATTAAACGCTTAGCCAGGACTAGTTTGAGAAAATGGAGTTGGAGATGAAATATAATGGAATAGTTTGAAAAGAATAGATATTTTATGTTGAATAGGACTCATCCAATATTCTCCCCATAAATTTTTTCTATACTAAATTTTATGGATTGGGTGCAAAATAGGCTCTTTTTTACCATTTTTTATATTTTTTAGGTTCCATAAGGAGTTTGAGCATAAAACCAAATTTTGGAGGAATATATAGACTTTTAATAACCCATAATGTCAATTTATTACTCTATATAATATTATAAGTGCATGAAAATAGTTACAACTTAGCCAGTCAAAATTGTCATACTGCACAAGCTAGGGAGAAGTGTGAAAACTTTAAGTGGGTGGATTTTTAAGGTGTATATAATGATTATAGGGAAATAGAAGGTCTTAACACATGTAATTAACTACCTATTGTATATTTTTATGATCAAATTATCTCTTTTTATAAGCCAAGTGTGAAGGGTGCATGGAGGAGTAGTTTTCTAGACAACAAATGATGATGGCTCACTTTTAAAGGTTTACAAAGGACCAAACATGATAAACATGCATGGAGAGGAATTTATGAGATACTCCCATTCCATTTAAATTATTTGGAATGATTCTTATCAAATAGGTCCAAATCATGAAGGCAATTTGAGTTTTTTCCACTTTTCATGAGATTTATGACTTGTATGGACTTTTGGACTTCCATAACTTTGGATGGTTCATCCCATATCCTTCTCATATTAATAATTAACTAATAATATTATCTTGAAAAGTGTCCTTATGAACGTTGAACTTCTCTCTCTCCCTCTCTCTCTCTCTCTCTCCCCCCCCCCCTCTCTCTCTCTCTCTAAGAACTAGACATTTTGGCATTATATGGATGTTCCACCTAAGTATGGAAAAGTTCTACTCATTTTTATACCTTTTTATCAATAAAATAACTAAGTGTTACCTCGTCCATGATTTTTCATAGTGTGATTTTGAATGTTGAATTTCCTTAGTGAAGACTATGGATTCCTTAGAAAGTTGTCACATTCTCTCACCTATTTTCAAATTCTTATTGTAGTTCATGTGATGTGTTCTAGGAAATCTCAAATTTTAATTGATTTTTTCTCTTCATTAGCATCATTCAAGGCCTCTTATCTATTCCTCCTAGCTTTTCACATTCATACATAACCCCATAATGTAATATTAATTCAAGAAGACATATATTGGAGAGAGTATGTTTAGTTTGTCCTTTTATTTCAATTTTAATATGCATATGTTTGGATGTCATCAGTAAATTTGGTTTATCAAATCCCTTAAGTTAGTTTGTTTTTAGTTCTTTCTCTCCCTTTTCACCCCCCAAAGTTAGTAGTAGCAGCAATCCAAAGTGGTACATCAAGGGAGCTAGCCCTATCTATAGACTCACCTCATTCCTTAAGCTACCCAAAATCCTAAAGGTGATTCCATTATGCCACTTGTATGAGGAGATATTTGAATCTCCTCAAAGGGTGCAAGTCTAAGTGACAACACCTAACAAACTCAATTCCAATCCATAGTTAAATATAATAGCTAAAAACTTATTGTAATTTACTCAAAAAAATTCAAAATTTAGTCTCAAAAACATGTTAGATAAGCTAAAAATACCATTTTCATTTATGTTGGGTCATTTCTACCCTTGAAAATTTTCCAAATCTATGTAGAATGTGATTTACATGGCTTGGCAAATGAGATGTTGTAGTAAAACATTCTTCTAAAAAATCCTTAAAAACAAATCTTAAGGTATAGAGCTATACTTCAATGGCTCTGGTACATGTTAATATATGGTATAACTAGGATCAAATAAGAATTAAAGCATAACTCATCCAAGATAGAGGAAATAGAAGAGAACTAAAATGAGAACTAAGAATATTTCTCAAATATTCAACCTCTGTGTGTATGTATAAAACTCAATTTCAACAGTGTAAAATACAAAGGAGAATAGTATTTATATCAAATTCAAGGACTTTCATCTCTTTTTCTATTGGTTACATAAAATGTGATATCTAATTATGCTAGCACATGTAAAGTAGGTAAGCATTAAATGCATTCTTGGGCATTTATACACCCTAAATTCACATTAACTATCCATAGTATAAAAAATAACTACTTGAGTTAACTTTACTAAAGGTGCACAATAAAAATTTTCACCAATAGCCACCACAACCAAACTATATGATCAAGGCGTAGGCCTAAAGGATCAAGGATATAATACCATGTTTCCTAGGTAAGATGAGTTATAAGCCCAATGAGAGTAAATAACTATAGCTCAAAAAAATTGAGATCATAAAAAAGAGGATCAAATCAGGGTGTGGATATTTTATGCACCTAAATTTGCTCACTTATAATATTATAACTAATATTCCTATTAGTTGACACTAATTCCTCTTAAGCTTATTTATCCCACTAATATATCCGCTTTTATCCTTCTAATTTATCCCTATCCCAATCATTTATCTAATAATTTCCCTTCAATCATTCATCATCTACTAAATTTATCCTATCCCACCAATCAATTAATTTATTCTAAATCCCCATTATCCTAATCTAATCCTATTTACCTATTATTTAAAAAATTTAAATTTCCAATGGCCCACCTATTAGCCTATTCCAAGGTTATTCTACACCCCTAGTCCCTAATCCCTACCTAATCTTTATTTAACCTCATTCTAATCACCATTAGTCCATAATAAGGATTTTAGAACCCTCTAAATATAAAACCTTCCCTATTCTAACCCCTCTCTATAAGCCTCTAAATCTAGAGGCTTCCAAGGAATTTTAAATTCCTTGGATAATCTTCAACCCTTGATATCCCCAAAACCAAGTTTGAATATCCACTATTGATCCCTCCCTCCAAAATCTATTTAAACAACTCCTCTCATCCATAGAAGGCCATCTCCAAGCTTCATAAAAAATCCATGTCAAACTAGTCAAAAATCTTAGGAATCCATAGCAAATCCATGCCAAAATAATTTCAAGCATCCATCAAAAAATTATTGATCAAGAAACATCATTATGTCAAAAATATGAGTCAAGGTAATCCTAATCCCAATCCTTTTATTTTCATATTATATTTAATCATGGTGTAAAACATTTAGCTTTAGGATTTTAATGCTATTTTGAATTGTTTATTCATGTATTTGAATTGAATTCTAATGGCTCTATCACTTTAACTAGTGGTTTGATACTTGGGGTTTGAATTTGTATTGTTAAATCCATATAGATATCAAATTTCATCTACACCTAGAGGAGGGTGTTCAATCCTCCTCCATATTTGGGAAACATGGGAATACTTATAGGTATGTGGGTTTACCTATAGCAGAAGTAGACCTCTAGGTTTAAGGGATATCCCTCTAAATATACCTTGAAGTGCTTATCACCTAACAAACTATTTGCTTGTGGGAAAAGGGATATAAGTTTGCATGAAATGAAAACTAATCTAAGGGGGTGATACACCAGAAGGATTTCCACATCACCATCATACATATTTCACAAAGAAACAAGACCTACAAACTAGCTTCAAGGTCTTAAGAGATTCTAACATAAGTGTTTTAATATAAAGGTGATATGCATGAGGCAACACAAGGTAAGTGAAGCAAAGGGAATATTACACACTCTAAAGACAATTTTACACTTGAAAGGAGCATAAGACATTATCTACACTCTATATGACCTATTATAATAGGAACTCTTGAATAAACATGAGAGGATAAGGAGAAGCAATGATAGAAGATTATCACTTAACATCACTTTACACACTTAGAAAAATGTTCATGAACTCAAAACTAGACTTGCATTTATTTTTCAAAGGAAAAGTACAATGTCAAAACTAGTATGGATTCAACATACATGGTGTGGTATTATTTTATAAGAGCCAAAATAGCTATTATTTATAGAATTTGAGAGAGAAGTGAAAAAAATAAAGCCAACAGTCACTAGGACATGTGACATGCTGAGAAAAGGAGTTACACATGTAGGATAAAGGAATGTGAAATATAACTTGCAAGGTATACTTGAAAAAAAGTTCCCTCAAAACATGAAACTCCTAAAATGTGGTGTAGAACTCTTCAATTTCTTGTTCAAAAAAATTCCTTAATCATTTGGCCTTCTTGGAATGTCCTCAATAGACTAGGAATAAATGTGATGATTGTAATAAGAGGGAGGGGTTGTAGACATGCTCAAACATGCATTAGAGGTGTCCCTAATGATTATTTTTCTTTTAGAGATGATTTATCATTGCCTGCAGTCTAAATACCCCATCTTTCACTTACCCTTCACACTTGGCACCAAAGTTGGTATTTAGTTTTCCAATATGATCCATACAAAGGAGTGTATGACCCCTGTTAGGACCCCTAATTACCGTAGATTCCTCATGAAGACCTTAAAAGGCCTCTCACTTAGAATTTTCACCATCTCACTTAATTGTTCACTATGCTAGTTTGGATTGGTTGAGATGAAGGTATTAACAGAGATAATTATGAGCTTAACTGAAGTATGAAATGAACATTAGAGGTTATTTTAAGTCCCAAGATGTATCTCAAAGTGGATTTCATCCTTTGAAACCCTTTCATACTTACACAACAATAATAACAATCAAGAAAAGGCATTTCCTACCTTGTCCATACAAGTAGGGTACAACTCAAGTTAATGATAAGGATCCATGGAGAGTCCTCTACAATATAAAATCATTTCCCAAGTCATTCCATGCCATTTTAATTCCTTTCTTACTTCATCTTCCCAATCAAGTCTTTAGCAAGGGTTTTGGAGGGTTTATAGTATTTTCACCCTTAGCATTTGTTCATAAAAGTCTAACATTTTAAAATTGAACAAATTCCACAAATTCATTTTTTGAGACCCTCTATAACATCCCTCAAATACGTATACTCCCATGCAAAGCCTTGAAGTAGGTGTGAGCTCTCAAATTTTCCCTCTCGAGCTTTCTTTTCCATTCTATGTAGGCCTAAGTTGATTTGAGCTAAAATATGACTTGATTTTGGTTTTTTCTACATGATAAAATATTTAACACTTTAAAATCCCTTATTAACATGTTCTAACTCATTTGGATATTCATCTAGTGCCAAAAGTAATAGTTGACCCCAAAATGAACAATAGACCTAGTTTAGACCTAAAGGTCTTGACTGCATGCTTATGGGTTCAGGAAACTTTGACATGTTTCTATACACTATGCCTAGTTATTCATGTTTTTCTATGTGTGACACAACTCTCAAAATCCTTCTACAAGATCTTATCAAGTTTCCAACTCATCCTCATCTTTTTACCTCTAAAATTGTAAGTTTGCATCCTTGAGGAGTGCCCTCTATTTGAGACAAAAAAAGGGAACTTCCCCTATTTTCCAATACAAAATGAAGGTATGGTGAGCTTATTTAAGTTATTATGATCCTCTATATGGAATTTTAAGTCTTTTTTTCATCGATAGACCCTCTAAATGTCAAGAAACCTAAGACAGACTTATGTGAAATGATGATTGTGCAAACTTCATATATATGTGTGGACTGTAGGTTGTCCTTGGGACCCTTCTTGTGTTGTTCTCTTTAAATGAGAGTGTAATTGTATGTTCATTATCACTTTTGGTATCCTTTTCA
The DNA here is from genome assembly GCA_037957365.1 of Torreya grandis. Lineage (NCBI taxonomy): Eukaryota > Viridiplantae > Streptophyta > Pinopsida > Cupressales > Taxaceae > Torreya > Torreya grandis. The sequence goes on along the minus strand of JARHVA010001907.1, from coordinate 1,211,536 downwards.
AAAACATTTAGTACTTAAGCCTTTGATAACTTCCCTATTGCATACCTCTTCACTTGACTGGTCGAGTCTAAAGATTGATTATGATTATCGTATATATTTGGTCTTAGATCCTATATGTAACATTTTAAAGATATTATTTAAGTCATCATTATCATTCCACAATCATCTAGGTCACTTCAAATCATACATTTTCTATGTTAACACCCATCATACCATGCTCTAGTTCATTGTCAACTACAGTTGACTATAACTACCCACTGATGGAAAAATAAGGATCTTATAGGTGAGTATCCAGTTCACAATCCATGATATATGGTTTTTGATCCCTTTACAGGTCTTGGATAAAATTACCATGGCAAATTTTTTGTGTTTTTAGGCCTAGTGTTTTAAGTTTCATAACATGGGCTTTGTGAACACCTACAGTTAGGCTATAGGTAAGCTTTTCTAGGGCAATGTACACTGTAGGTAGTGGTCAAGTCATAACCTTGTACTTTAATTCCTTCTTGATGACCTTTAAAGAATAAATGTGCTCTTAAAATAATTAGAACCACTTATCATGAAGATATGCCTCTATACTACAACTTTGGGTTACGAAATCACTTGAGAGTTCAAATCCTATAGAAATCACTAAATGTCTGCAGTGAACAAATATCAAAATTGGAAATCCTCAAACATCACTTTCTTTTAGTCACACACCCACTCCATTTTGCAAGGCTCTTCCCCTAGGATATGGATATAATATATATTCACTTGGATTCATCAAAACTCCTTGCAACACTGCTATATGACATCATTAAAAGGGGCTAGGTTTTTATTTTGGTTTTTTAAGGAAATTTATCCTTGAATTTAAACTCTCTTCTCATGAAGTGACTTCTCACTTTTCCTAAAAACTTAAGGCCTTAAAAATTAATTTAATATATTTTCCAACATCCTAAGACCTTAATAAGGGTCTCAACACATGTTTTAACATCTCTAAGCAACATTTCTAGTTGTCTATTAGTACCACCTATAGGTGGACATTTCAATGTACAGACAGTTAAGAGAAGACATGGACAATGTGCATGCTATCTAGGTTTAAAACTAGTCTTAGATCCTCCATAAACTATCAAATAGACTCTTTTAAAAATTTATAACCTAATTCAATTCAAATACTCCCTTTTAATGTGATTAACATCTATGAGGCACTTATAGGCATGCATTAAGTTGTAGACTAGACAATGAATAGAAACATGAAAAATACACATGGTGAAGGATATTCTAACTAGTCCTACCTCCTTAAATATATTCAAATTAAAATATTAAGTCATAAGTAATTTGAAAACAATCAAATGCCTTATCTCAATATGGTTGACTCTTTCTATGGAACCTGTAGATGTTCATTCAATGGTGCAAGAATATATATCTTAGAGAACTAACTATCATAGTTAGTTGTATGGAATTAGAGAGGTTTAAATTTATTGATCATGTTGAAATAGTATTTTCATCATCTTTGGGCTCTTCCTAACACCTCCATGATCGTGTTTAGGACCCCACACACCATGACTACAAGTGAAAGTAAGCAACAAGCTAATTATGTCTTTACATTTTGACTGCAACCTTCATGATGTTAGCTTGTGAGATTGTTATTGGAAGGAGAGAAATTCAAAGAGACATTATAGGTAGGAAAAAAAACACCACATATTTCTTTAAAACCACTATAGAGAAAGAAACCTTCTGCAAGTGTTGAAAATTGACTGTAAGTCCATTGGTAACATCAACCTATAAACTTGAACTATTTAGCTTATGAAAATAAATCCAAACATGAAAACCAAGATGGAAAACATTAAAGGAGGAATTTTAAATCCTATATAATCAAATTCATCAATTGGGTTGTACAGACTAGCTCAAACAGGAATAAAACCTGAAGGGTGTGGAAAACAAGAAATGGACAATCAACTTGTTAAGGATGGTTCATAAAGTGTAGGAAACCATTATTATAACTCCAAACATGAAAATGAAGTAGACTAATTTTAATATCCACTACCAAGAGCATTTGACTTGAAAATCCTCCTACTGGTTATACCATCCAAAGACCTGTTAACCAATTTTGCTTGCCTAGTGGAGTGATGGAGAGATAGAATGGTTTTATCAGATTTTTGGAATTTAAAAAGTAGATAAAGAATGGAAATGGAGTTAGGGAAGCTAAAGGGTCATTGTAAAATATTTTACCATGTGCCATTCTTTCCCATAGGCTGTACAACCTTTGAAACTCCCTCTTTTTCACTTGTTTTCTTGATTTTTAGTTAACACCTATAAGTTTATGTTACTAATAACATTATTGAAAAGGAATTTTATAGGTACTAACATGAGATATGTTGAGAAGGATTTTAGAACACTTGTCTACCTAATAAAATTATACCACTTCATTTATGACCCATAAATGACCCCTTAAAGGACATAGAATAACTTAGGATTAAAATGAGCCATGACCAAGGCTAGAAGCACATTAAATCACATAAAATGAACCATGACACACCTAATGAAATTATAATAAAACCATATATCAAGTTTTATACTATAGTGGGTTGACTCATTTTGACTTATGGTTAAAATGGTCAACATTATTAGTGAATTCCCAAGGGTGGTATGCTTGATATGCCAAGAACAATAGCCTAATCCTATCTATTGGGCCATGGAATCACCTATATGTAGGTTTGACACAAAATTTTCCTTTGACACCACACCAAACACAAAGGAAAAACACACAATAAGACACACCAAAGTAAAAGATGCATGTGTTCAACTAGAACACTTATGGAATGCAACACAACTTAAAGAAAGACACACACACACCTATTATATTATTTACAAAACCTCACTCTTGAGGTGAAAATCATCTTACCATACTTCAACTAGGGTCAAAGATGGTCCCTCTTTCATCTTTTTCACTCCATGAAGGCAATCTAGCATGAGGATCATGCTCATCATTAACCACTAGTATATGTGTATGGTCAAGAAGCTTACCACCTTTATGTCTTCTTAGTCCTAAAAGTGAATTATTTGGATCTTTCATGAATGCTATTCCTTCCTCTCTAAAAGGATTGATTGGATTCTAAATCCTCTTGATCACTATCATGTCTGATATGCCTTCCTCAAACTATAGATTAGAATGTATGATAGTTGCCTCATCCTTTCTATCTTCTTATGCATGATGCACTTGATGTTTGGAAACATCAACCTAGTTTTAATTTTGTTCCATCATAGTTTAGATTGTCTCAACATCACAATGAGATATTTACTATCCTTTAATCACAACCAAATATGCCTTAACCTCATTCTCCATGTCTATAACTCCTTGGGTAGTAACTTCACCAAGATTTTTCATAGCTACAGACTCTTAATGAGTAGAATGCCATTCATCTATGTGCTTGATAGAATAATCAACAACATGATTTATAGTCTCATTGGTAATATTGGAATTAGATATAGAATCTATTGAAGGAAAAGGAGTCATACCCAACTTGTCAAATTCTTTGCATATCCCATTAAAACTTTACCATAAATCATCCTCTTCTACCTCATGAGTGTCATCATCAAGGGAAATTTCATCAATAGTAGGAAAAAATACATCATTATTCCCATTATGGTGATCAATTAGGTTTTTTAACCTATCATCACCATACTCATGAATCCTAAATTTACCTGTAAAATATTGTGAGAAAGAATGTTTGACACTTACCTTAGCTCCCTCAAATGGCTCTTTATGCATGATATAAGTACCAAGGTATATTTTCTCAAAGTATGCATAAAGATCATGACCATAAGCATCTACACCATATTCATCTAGAAACAAGTCAGTTATGCCCTCAAGTTTAGAAACACCATCATCCACATCAGATTGCTCCTTCTCATTGATCACATAATTCAAATTAGAGCTTGTCTTAATGTAGGGCTCAATGTGAAACCTTGTAATATTATGAGTTCTTATGGTCACCTTGGTTCCATAACTTATCATAAAGGCCAAGAAGGACCAGTTAGATGAGAGATAGCCACATATCTTGGCTATAAAGTCTCTTGAAAGATATATTATAAAATGAACATGAAGGTGTTGGAAATAAGACACACCTGCACTAATGTTAGGCTATTAATAGAAGGGATAGTAGCTTAATTGGTAGAGCACTTTAGTAGAAAATGGAAGGTCTTAGGTTTGAGTCCTAGTTTGGTCCATATGAGTTTTAGCTCACATGTAGTGTTAGATCCAGGCTAGGATCCCCAAGCACATGCAAAATGGCTTAATGGGTGTTGGAAATAAGCCATACCCAAATTGATGATGGGTTACACATAGAGGGGATAGTAGCTCAATTTGTATATCACTCTAGTAGAAAATGGAAGGTCCTAGGTTTGAGTCTTAGTTGTTCCATACGAGTTGTAGCTCACATGTGGTATTAGAGATAGGCTAGGAGCCCCAAGCACCTACAATGTGGCTTAAGAGGGGTGTTGGAAAAAAGCCACACCTAGAATGATGATGGGCTAGCCATAGAGGGCCCAATAGCTCAGTTGGTAGAGCACTCTAGTAGAAAATAGAACGTCCTAGTTTTGAGTCCTAACTGGCCCATGTGAGATGTAGATCATAGAAGGTCTACAACAACAATGTCTTGGAGGATAAGAAAGCTAGGACAATCATGCAAAAAAACCTTAAAAAAATTTATCAACCATATTATCTTAGCAGGTGTACCATCTAATTAGATCCCTCCTTTACTATGAGGTTCATACTTAGGCCCAAATTATCAGCTACAACTTTGGGCATGATTGATGTAGAAGCCTCACTGTCAACTATGCAAGTGTGAACTAATTTATCACCCACTATGAGAGTGAGGTAGAAGGGTGGAGGCTTCTCAACTTTAGTATATGGTTCAACAATGGTGTTAGGTTAATTTTTAAGAGAAACATGACCATGATTTTGACTTATAGGTTAAGGAATAGTAGGGATAGTGGATAAATTCTTTTGTAATAGCTCCTTTTGGCTAGGCATATGGAGGACATCCCATAAAAAGATAGATGATTTGGCACTTTTAAATGAATGAACTATGTTTAGGACATAATTACTCACCTTATCTTGATTCTTTGGAGTTGAATGATTGTTTTTAACTTGAGGAATTGAGAAACCTTGAGTAGACCTTACCACATTTTGACTTGAAGTAGGTGTAGGGGCATTAGGGATGGCCATGTTTGTAACTGTGATGTGTTGCCTTGTAAAAGGATTGGATGAACTTGTAGGCATGCTATTTTCACCTCCTAGAGCCTTTCACTTGTCCCTTATATTTTATAAAATAGAGGTTCCTTGATTGAGTAAAAAATTATCTTCCATGAAGAATTTGGTGAAGCTTTCTCCATGAGGCTGCCAATCCTTATTTGATTGCATCATGACCTCATTTTCAATAGATAGGAGAGGAATGACTCATCCTTAAAAAAATAGAGATTTCTCTACACCTTCATTAGCATCCATGAATTTTCCTTATTTATAATATTCTTCGTACACCAAGTGGCTATGCACCAATACCATCTCCCTTGCATTAGTAGTAAAATTGGGATTGTACACATTGGCAGGCCTATTGAAGTTAGGTTTCCCTTGAAATCTTCCTCTCTCATATTTTGTCCTATATTTTTGTTGATATGGATAGGGATTTTTATGATCACCTTTTTGTCTAATTTTAGCTCTTAAATTTTGAATTTTTTCATATGTATTCATAACATCATCTGCCTTTTTAGGAATAGCTTTAGGCTTGCTGTTAGAATTGGGAACTTGGGCCACATTTGGAGTATTAGAATAAGTATTGGGTTTAAGAGGAATAAACACATTAGTAGGAAATTTTCATACTTGAAAGAGGCCATTTTCATCTCTAATTTCAAGTTCACATGCTTCAGGAAGAGTGAAACCACACATGGATTGAAGCACGATAACAATATCAATACCAATGGCTCTCAAGCATGTGGGGAACACAAATATAGAAGGTGCTTTCATGGGAGGAGGCAATCTATACCAAGTATTTTAAACCTCTCATTTGAGTTATGCATTATTTCTTTGGGAACCTTTTTGATCACATTGAATTGATGTATAAGAGAGGCATGGTCAATTTCATCTTCAAACCTTGAAGTCAACAACACTCTAAAGTCATCCCATGATGTGATGCATCCACCAAACAAAGTCTCATACCAATCAAGTGATTTCCCTCTAAAGGAAATTAAAAGGAGTCTAATGGAAATGTTATCTTCATTCACATTGTGGAAACTAAAAAAAATAGAGATATCCTTGATGTGTTCACTAGGTGTTACATGACTCTCACCATTGAATGTGGGCACATTCTTTGTGGATTAGGAGGAATGGCATCATAGTCCTAAAGGTGGATTGGATTTTTAGTATTAAAGGAAGGAAAGGTATGTTTCCTAGTCATGTTTTCTTCCATATCTTCAATTTATTCAATCTCTTCACTTTATTGTCTGGAAAAATATTCTTGCTCTTTAAAAGACAGATTAGGATGAGGGTATTGAACTTCAAAAGGAAGTTCAAGATGAATAAGAGGATTGATAGGATTGATAACTATACTAGATTATTACTTAGTAAGTACCATGAAGTATGAGACCAAATATTTGACAAAATAATGGTATTGAACCAAATTTTACCTTAAATGGAGTCACCAAATGCTGAGTAGCACACCGATTTATAGCTAATGTTGTCAAGACCAACATTTACCTTGATAAGTTATCTTGAGGATAATGGACTCCATCAGGTGTGTCAAAACTATTATCACTAAATATTACACCCTAGAGGAAGGTGTTAAATCCTCATCTATATTTGGGAAACATGGGAATAATTCTTGGTATGTGGGTTTACCTATAACATAAGTAGACCTCTAGGTTTAAGGGCTAGCTCCCTAAATATACCTTGAAGTGTTAATCACCTAACTAACTATTTACTTGTTGGAAAAGGGATAAAATTTTGCATGAAATGAAAACTAATATAATGGGGTGATATGATATAAGGATTTACACATGATCATCATACTTATTTCACTAAGAAATAAGACCTATAAACTAGCTTCAAAGTATTAAGATATCCTAACATAAGTGTTTTAATATAGAGGTGATATGCACAAAGCAACACAAGGTAAGTGAACTAGAGGGTAAATTTCACACTCTAAGAAAAATTGTACACTTGAAAGGAGCCTAAAACATTAGCTACACTCTATTTGAACTATTAGAATAGGAACTCTTGCATAAACATAAGAGGATAAGGAGAAGCAAGGATAAAAGATTATCACTTAACATCACCATACATCACTTTGCACACTTAGAACAAATGCTCATGAGCTCAAAACTAGACTTGAATTTATTGTTCAAAAGAAAATTACTATTGTAGACTTAATTTTCACCCATGAGAAGAGTTTTTTAGGCTCTCTCCAATTAAGCTACAAAATGGGAATAAACTTAGACTATGGGTATCCCATAGTGAGTTTGAGCCTTTAGAGAGGGATGGTTCCCTTAAATAAATGACCTAAAATAAACTCTTACTTGAAAAAGGGGAAGAAATTTGTAGAAAATTTCATAAAACATGTAAAAGTAGGTGACACGCAAAATATTTTAGACACTTACAATTGCATAAAACACACTATGAGACACTTCAAGACCTAAAAATATCACTTGCCTCACTCTTTGATCAATTTTCACGTAAGTATTTCAAAAAAAGGCACTGATTATCTATCAATATAGCATGGGAGGGGAAATTTTCCTCTTCCAAATCAATCAAGAAACTATGTATGGCACTTAGAATGACCTATGAGAGCTACAAAGCACTTCATGAAGGTGAGAAAACTCAGACAGAGGCAAAGGAAGTTAAATAAATTCACTTAAACATATCAATGAATTCATAGAACACACTTCAATTCCACTTGTAAATGGAGGAATTCAGTATTTTATTGCATCAAATAGGTGTTGCAGTAAAAAACTTGTTATAGCCTAGGCAAGCCAAAAGCATAAGAGTCTCTTTCTTAAAGTGAGAAATGGGAGATATATAGGTAAAATTAAAGAGATTAGAGGGAAATGAACCAAAAAAATCATTAAATGAGGCCCAACTAATTTTGATTTATTAGCGTTAATTATACCTCCATAAATTAACCTTCAAGATCTCTCATTGGCCCTAAAACGCACTAGAAGACAAAAACCTATTCTTGGATGATGGGACATGATATGCTTGGAACATCATTGAATGCTCACGTATCCACCTCAACCTAAAAAACCCCCATCTTCTTTATGAGATTAAAACACCATGCTTGATCTTGATATACTCTTTACATCATCAAACATCTAACGATGTCCATTCTTACATCTCTTTCATAGTCACCATTTTCCCCCTTACTCCAAATCTTGAACACAGGTCCTTTATAGTTGAAAACCAATTCCCTTATTGGTTTTCATATATTCATAACTTCGATGAAGATCCATAGGCTACTGAGCTTTAATGGAAAATAAGATGAAAACCCAAAATGAACTCCAAAACTTGATTGAGCAGACTGTTGCATAGAACAAAGCTTTAATGGTGATATACAAACTTATAGAGTTAATTTTGGTAGCTCACATCATATTTTGATATCACATTTACATGTCTATGTGCTTGGGTGGAAAAACCCTTCACCATGATGTCATTTATCACATTGTATGACTACTATTGACTTAAACACATGTCCTTATCTCATTATCTATGGAATCTATATCAGATCTATTCTATTGATATCCTTGAGATTCTCTTAGGTTTGACCTTTAGTGTCAACCATTGATCTTGATTTGGGCATCCAAATCATGCCACTTGTTAGTTTTGCATTAATTTCAAGGACCCCACTATCAGTCTTCATTTGATTAACATGATTACACCATGTGGTTACCTTACATGCATCCTAAGATTATTGACTCTTTAAATTTTATTACATCATAGATATTTTGGGCATGGTTAAATGCATACCATTGATCTTGATTTAGGAGTTCACTATGGTTGCAACACTTGGAACCTTTGCATTTGTCCTTAATATCCTCTGACTAGTTGACCTCTCACTTGTCATTGATTTACACTTGTATAATGGATTGTAAATAATTGATCTTGAATTTGGTTTTGATGATCATGACATTTGTTAATTCCATGTTCATCCTTAATATATTTAGGAGATTTTGAAATTAAACAACTACTTTTCAAGGCCTTAATTTACATCCCCATGCACATTCTACTCTGCTAGTTCAAATTTGAAGACTTGTATCTTGAGATAGAAGGCTCATAAAGACACCAAATTTTTAGAGGATATTATTAGCATAAATGAAATCATGCATATGAATTTATTTAACCTTGAGAATCTTCCTAAACACTTTTATCAAGTGTACAACTCAAATGATCTGTTCATTCTTACATGATGTGCTCTGATGGTCGACTTCTTCTAGGCTTGTTCTAGTCATCCTTTGACCCATTTAAGGCTCTAATAAAGCTTTGAGACCTTATTCCATTCTTATTCATACCTATTTAAGTGCCATGAACACCCTAAAAACCTACTTGGATCCTTTATCTTGCAATCTCAAACTTGTTTCAAGACTTGCTTCTCAAAGATCAATAAATTACACTTTTAAGCTCGCCTAAAGTGTTTTAAAATATTTACAAACTCCATGTGATATTATCCTTTCCATATTTTATCATTCAATCAATCATGAACTCCATTTTAAAAAATTTCAAAGAATCCATTAATTCATCTAGGCATAAGTTTTGTAAGGTAGGGGTGATATTTGGATTGTGGGGTCAAAATTGTCAACATTTTGGTGACTCAATTGGGAAGCATGCCTACTATGATTGAACACCAGACCATTCACATGACTTTTTATACTCATAAAAAAGGAAAAGTCTAATCCATGACTGCAAGTCACCTCTGACTTAAAATAATACAATAATTCTACCAAGATAGAGAAGGGAACACAAAAAACAAGGAAACAAAACAAAACAAAGAAATTTGTGCAAAATCACTTATTTGGGATAAAATGCAAACAAAAAAATGTGATAAGACAATACTTGTAGTAAAACAAAAACTAATTATGTACAATGAACTTATCTCATAATTAGAAATGCTTTAGATGAATCCCATTAATTAGGATTGAAATCTCCTAGCCATCCATGTTCGAAAGTTGGAAGGCATTATGGGATTTACAGTTGGGGATTATGTATGGACCACTCCAAAGAGATTCAATTTTTTTATGGTTTAACTCTATTTACATACCACTTGAGGACCAAATATCCTTATTTGAAACTTTGTGAAGAAGCTTTATTGTCAAAGGTTCTCTTTACTTGTGCTTGATGGATTTCCATGGCTAACATGGACTAATTTCTAACCTCTTCAAGCTCTATAAGCTCAACATATCTGATCTCCATTGGTTCATTCTCAAAAAATTGAAGTTGATGAATTAGTTTTAAAGTAGGAAACTCAAGAAAAATAAGTAACCTTGCTTCCTTACCATATACCAGCTTGTATGGAGAATTGGTTATTGATCTTGTGTAAGTGATCTTATCAACCCATATAGTTGATTTGAATTTGAGGTTCCATGACCTCTAATTATTTTCAATAATTCTTCTTATGATTTTCAACAAGTTCTTATTTGTGGACTAATCAAGGCCATTGCCTTATGGATAGTAATTTGATGAAGTGATGAGGTAGACACCATGTTGGATGACCCATTGACTAATCCTAGTTACCACAAAGGCCATAACATTATTATAAATTATAGTTAAAGGAACTCCAAATCTAGTAATCAAACCTTCATAGAAATCTATAACATTAGATTCATTTGCTTCCTTCAATACTAGTACTTCTATCCATATAGTGAAGTAATATTTAGTAGTTAATATCCATTTATGACCTACACTTGAAGGGGGATTAATGAGACCAATAAATTCCAAACCCCATTGGACAAAAGGCTGGCCTATTGTAATTGGTTAGTGAGGTAAGGTTGTAAGTTTCACTTTCCTTACAAACATAACACACCGCTTGCACTTTCTAACCCATGCATGATAATAATTAAATATGCTTGGCCAATAATAACCACCTCTTATGATCTTAAGGGATATGGTCTTTTTAGAATATTCCATTATGGAATTGCTCAAGCAATCTCTGTGTTTGGCTTGGATCTATACACCTTAGCAACATGCCATTGATAAATTTCTTAAAAAAACACCATCAAAAAGAAGAAAAAGAATTGACTATAGTTTGAAATATCTTCCTTTTGAAGGGATTAAATGAGGGGGATAAATGCCATCCTAGATATACCTAACCATGTCATGAAACTAGCTAGAAGGTGAGGTCTGATCAATTACAACCTCTTCATCATTTGACACCATAGCCACCACATTAGCTTCTTGCAAGTCTTGGGATAGATGCTCACAAAGTTATTTGCCTCTTACTACCTTTGTGACCTTGGTGTCCACATCATACTCCATTACCTTTTTTATCCAACTAGCTCTTTTCTCATTTATGTCTTT